>LR989929.1:47788038-47876551 GCA_905146935.1 Scaeva pyrastri
CATAATACATATACACTATACATATACATATACATATACATATACATATACATATACATATACATATACATATACATAATACAATATACATATACATATACATATACATATACATATACATATACATATACATATACATATACATATACATATACATATACATATACATATACATATACATATACATATACATATACATATACATATACATATACATATACATATACATATACATATACATATACATATACATATACATATACATATACATATACATATACATATACATATACATATACATATACTATATACATATACATATACATATACATATACATATACATATACATATACATATACATATACATATACATATACATATACATATACATATACATATACATATACATATACATATACATATACATATACATATACATATACATATACATATACATATACATATACATATACATATACATATACATATACATATACATATACATATACATATACATATACATATACATATACATATACATATACATATACATATACATATACATATACATATACATATACATATACATATACATATACATATACATATACATATACATATACATATACATATACATATACATATACATATACATATACATATACATATACATATACATATACATATACATATACATATACATATACATATACATATACATATACATATACATATACATATACATATACATATACATATACATATACATATACATATACATATACATATACATATACATATACATATACATATACATATACATATACATATACATATACATATACATATACATATACATATACATATACATATACATATACATATACATATACATATACATATACATATACATATACATATACATATACATATACATATACATATACATATACATATACATATACATATACATATACATATACATATACATATACATATACATATACATATACATATACATATACATATACATATACATATACATATACATATACATATACATATACATATACATATACATATACATATACATATACATATACATATACATATACATATACATATACATATACATATACATATACATATACATATACATATACATATACATATACATATACATATACATATACATATACATATACATATACATATACATATACATATACATATACATATACATATACATATACATATACATATACATATACATATACATATACATATACATATACATTTGACAGCTCTGGCAACACTAAAAGCCACCTTTCTGTTATTATTTATTTTTAATAAATTTTCCGATAGATCAAACTGGTAGTTATTTAAAACATTAAAAAAGTTTAAAATAGGGTATCAACCTGATTAGTTTTTTTAATTTTCCTAGTTTCAATCAAATAGAAGTTGATGATGAAAATCTCACTAGAGATCATGTACAAAAATTAAGACAAATTATTGGAGTTAGGCCTATACAAGCCTATTGCCTGTATTACACTGTAGGAGCAAGAGAGAACAGTGGATGTTCACATGAAAAATTAAACAGGAATATTAATTTTTCAATAAAAACCGATCATAAATTTAAATATTTGTAAAAAAATGTTTAGAAATTTGTAGAACACACAAAGTCCATTTTTTTCAAAATTAACCTAATGATGCCATCTTGTAGGTTTTTGCAAGTACTTTCTGATGTTCTATTCTCTTTTTCTAAAAAAGTGCTATTCTACCTAAACAACCGTTTAAAAAAAGCCATACAGAGGAAGAACGGCACAAGTCCATGTTAAATGGACTATATTATCGTATTATATTGGTGCATTTGTTATAAATGTCGTGTATTTACCAAAATAGACATTTTCGATTATGTTCAAGTCCGGTGAATAGGGTGGCCATGGCAAAAGCTCTACGTTTTCTGATAAAATCCAGCTTTTGACAACCCTGGAAGTGTGGATGGGGGCATTGTCTTGTTGGAAAATCCAAGGCAGAGGTCCAAAAATATTTTTCATCTTCGGAAATGACCGTTCCAACAAGCATTTGTAGCTGTTTTCGTTCATTGTTGTAGAAAGAAACTCCAATTCGATTTTTCCATAGTAGGTGATAGCTCCCCACACCATAACACCTGATGTACGGCTGTGATGTCTTCCCAAAATTAGTTCCTCTTTTCTTAAATCATGGAAATAAAAGTTGTAACCATCGGGGCCGTCAAGGTTAAACTTTTTTTCATCCGAAAAGACAACGCGTTTCCATTGACTGCTCCAAGAGACATTGTTCTGTTGCAAAGTTCATTCGCAGCTCCTTGTGTACTTGCTTTAGAAAAGGTTTCTTTTTGAGTTTTCTTCTCTGGATAGTACCATCTTTTCTTATTATCCTTCGGACTGTCGAAATACTGGCTGATACTCCGCTTTTGGACCTTATTTTAGTAGCTGATTGAGTAGAATTTGAAGCAATACGTTAAATTAACCGCTTTTCTCGGGATGTTTTTGCTTGGGCTGTGCGTCCTTTTTAGTTTTGAGGATCAGCAAGATAGTTGTTTACAACTGTCTTACTTCTGTTCAGCTTCCTTGCTAATTCTCGGCTTGAGAGTCCCATTTCCTTGAAAGCATCGATTTGTCCTCTTTCTGCCACTGTCAACGTCTTTCCGGAACCCATTTGTAATTGAAATTTAATAAAAAGAGTTTTTTGTAAAACGTTCTTAAATATTGCAACCAAAATTTTGAAAAAAATTGCTGATTTGAACTTCTACAACGAAATATTCGCAATGGCCTCATCCTAGTGACGCACTTTTTTATATCCTTTTTAGGTAGCCCATTCATTAATGTAGGGAAATTCCAACGGTCTTATCTAATTAACCCTATAATTGTATCACTTTGTTTTAAGAAAATATGTACCTACTCTCATGTAGTAAAATTTTCCGGGTTAAACAAATTCCAACAGGTATCGGACCGAAAATCGGTTGAAAAATATGTGGCCTCATCCTAGTGATTGGCAGTGTAAGTATAATAAATAAAAGTACCACTTCTTGTGTCTTAATATTTAATTTATTTAAAAGTAGATTAAGTGAGTAAAGTGTAGGAGAAAACAACTGACTAACTAACTCGCTCTAGATCGAATGATCGAACTGCCAGTTATTGTATTATATTATGTGCTACATTATTATCAGCACATTACATATGTACATATGTTTTTATTGTTTGCACAATAGTATTGCCAGATTTGGAATACAACATCTCCCCCTTTAAGCTAACGATACATATACCGGCCTTTATTGGTGGAAATCATTTCTAGACGTTTTGGTGGTACTCGAGCTCGCACTGGTCTACTTGATGTATTCGCATATGAAGGGGATCTACTGGTACTTTGTTGCTCGTGGACAAGATCGTCTGCAGGTTTCATTACAGGTGCTACAGCTGAAAGTTGATCGTTGTTAGGTCCAACTAAAAGTTCTAGGCTTTCTACATTTGATAAAGATTGAATGTCCATATTATAAAAATTATTTGGTTTGGTGGCTGGGTCTCCAAACTCAAACAGTTCATTGATGTGCATTTTATTGCCTGTACTTTGCCGGGATCGGAGTTGATTTTTATGTCGAATCCAAGTCTTATTACCTACTGTAACTGCAAACATTACAGGTCCCACCTTTTTCAAAATCTTACCGCGTAACCATAACCTTTGACGACTATTGTAGTTTCTAGCGAATATAAGATCACCAATTTTGAAATCGCGATATCTTACTCCATGTTTGCGATCAAATTGCTTTTCCATCTTATGATTCTCATGCTGTACATCCTTAGGAGCTGGTCGCAATAAATCCAAAGGAATTTTGATTTTTCTTCCAAGCATAGCTTCTGCTGGTGTTATGTTGTTTTGAAGCTGTGAGTTTGGAGTTGTTCTGTAGAACTGCAAGAATGTTTGAAGATCTATGAGTGTAAATTCTTCCCCCCCGAGTTTCTTCATTCCACGCTTGAAGATATCCACAAACCTTTCAGCTTGCCCATTGGATTGTGGGTGGAATGGCGCTGTTCTTTTGTGTTCAATACCACCTTGAGCGCAAAATTCAGAGAATTCAAGAAAGGTGAATTGTGTTCCATTATCAGACACAATTATATCTGGTAATCCAAACCTCGCGAATATCTCTTGCAACGTATTAATGGTTGTTTTGGAAGTGGTAGACTTCATACAAAAAATTTTGGCCACTTAGAAAAGGCATCCACTACTATGAGAAACATTCGCCCAAGGAATGGTCCAGCAAAATCAATATGGATTCGCGACCATGGTTAGGCTCTAAGGCATTGTTTAAACCAGTTGAGAAATCGGCACAAATCCGTACGTCCCAGTTTGATTTTTTTACAGCTACAATCGGTGCAGCCCAGTCCGAATATTCCACAGGGGTGAGAACGCCTTGTTTCACAAGTCGTGTTATTTCCGCATTAACAGCTCTATTTGATGAGTATGAGACTGGTCTCTTAGGTTTGAAAACTGGAACTGAGTGGGGCTTGAGATGTAGAACTGCTTCTGTCTTTTTACATAACCCCAAAGATCCATCGAAAACATTTGCAAATTTAGTTTTGAGGTTAAGAACCTCCATTTGAATCCAGACTTCATCATGTTGAATTTGCTTTGACCTGAGCACAAATGGAGTTTATTGGAACCTCAAACAACTCCTTCTGCATACAATCTATCCTTAACATATTTAAATTAGGTATTTTAGAAATGAAACAAGATGTATTTATTTGTTTGTTTTTAAAAGAAATTTTGCAATTTAACTCTGCAGTTAAAGGAAGTGATTCTCCGCTTTCATGTTTAGCTGAATGCACGGTTGGAGTTGCTGCCGAAGACCCAAGCTTCTTCCAGATCTCCTCCGACATAATTGTGATATCGGATGCTATATCGATTTGTAGACGAACTGGAACATCATTTATATCCACGAACTTTCTATATTGTTCGTATTCCAATTTTGACACAGAGAAAATACTTTTTACTTTGACTTTGACTTTGCTCAATTATGTGTGTTTTTATTTGCTTTTTTGGTCCTAAACTTTTTGTGTATTTTATTGTTCACTGACTGAGAGCTACTACAGAAGCCTTCTTTGTGGCCTATTTTTTCACAGTCAGCGCACTTGTGTGACTTATACCAACACTTATCAGCGTAGTGCATGCCACCACAGAACCAACAAGCACTTTTTGGGAGTTTTTGCTTCATATTTGTTGTGACATTTTGTATAGCCTTAACATCAACATCTGATGATTGGCCACCAACCAGTTGAGCATCGTGTTTAAGCATTATGATTCGATCACATTCAGATGCCAGATCTTTTAATGTAAACTTCTTGTCAGCCTCAATTTTCGATAGGAGCCGTGTCCTAATGTCTGCATCTGATGAACTTTTCAAGCCGCATACAAACATAAGACACTTAAATTCATCTGCCGTGCACGTGGTAAGCTTAAAATTTTCACATTGCCTGTTAATTATACCTGCATATGTTTGGAAATCATCTGCTCCGTATTTTTCAATTTTAAGGCAATTGTAACTTGTTGCAAATACAAATGTTTTCCTTGCAAAGAACGTGGATAGATTTTCAACTGTCATCTTGAAATCGAAATCACGTGGCTTTTTTGGCAATATGAGGTTGACATAGCGATGGTATGAACTTTCGTCTAACTTTCTAAGAAGTAACCTTACTCGAGAAGCATCATCTAATTCTTTTCCATCCACTAGGAAAACATCTTCATTCCGATTGTACCATTCTATAAAAGTAATATCGTTCTCAGGATCGTAGACGAATGTTGAGATGCTACTTCCTAAGGTTTCCATTATCTTCTCTGCAGAAGATTTTTATTGATGTAGTCCCGGCCCAAGTCGTGTTGGCGTTGAAAGAACCGTCCATTACAGATTTTATAAGTTCTTTTTGCTGGTTGAGGAACTCTTCCTGCTGCATCAGGAATTTTTCAAATTGTGAAGGGTCCATTTGTGTGCACTTCTTTTCTTGCGAAAAATGCAAAATTTATTTATATTATTTTAGAGAAGGTCCAAAAAAAACATCCTCGTCGCCACAATATGTCATGTATTTACCAAAATAGACATAAGTATAATAAATAAAAGTATACCACTTCTTGCGTCTTAATGTTTGATTTATTTAAAAATAGATTCAGTGAGTAAAGTGTAGGAGAAAATAACTGACTAACTAACTGGCACTAGATCGAATGATCGAACTTCCAGTTATTGTATTATATTATGTGCTACATTATTATCAGCACATTACATACAAATGTTTTTATTGTTTGCACAATAGTGTTGCCAGATTTGGTATACAACACATATGTACAAGTATGTTTTTTTGTTATAAGTGAGAGTGAGTGCGAGTAGCAGCCAAATTTAAAAGAGTACCTCTTTTTTAAACCATCTGCATCAAAAACATTAAAGTTCCCAAAGCTCAAAACTTCTAAGAAAATGTACCTGTCTGAAGACCTAAATATAAGTAAACTACATGAGATTACCCGATTTCTTACAAATCTTTCTGCCAAATAATTGAAAGTAATTTCAAAAGTGACGATTAATTCATTGACGATCCCACCGATGGACAATTGATCAAAAGGGAGAAACGACACAAGTCCCATAGTATTTATTTCATAAATTATTTATATTTAATCGTATTCTATTTATTCATTAATTACAAATTTATTTATTTTGCTGCTACTAAAAACAAAATCTGTTAAAGAACTACATACATACATACATTTTAAAAATATAATTTTGATTTTCTTTTTAATTTAGCTGGTATACCTAAGTAACTTATAATTTCGTTTTCTGCTTGATTAAAAGTTAAAAGCACAAGTCACGTACCTTATTCATTAAATTATTTTTATTAAAAGTATTTATCCATGGAATGAACATTAAATTTTTGTCGGGATCTAAGAAAATGATAGGCTAAAAAACTGTGTTTTTGAATTTTTATTTTTTCTTCTATATTAGCCTGTGTGAGTTAGTAAACCTTATTGATTTTTCTAGGAATTGTTTTCATGTGACTTGTGCCGTTTTTCCTCTGGACCACACACAAGGTTTAGCTATTCGCCATTTGGAATATAAGCAGTATATCCGCAAATTTTTGTTTTGATAACGGTACTTGAATAATGTCTTGAAATTTTTCTTGCCAAATTATTTTCGATATTCCTCATTCTGCAGTAATAGGAGTGGATGTCTCCAGTCTTCATGACATCCTATGCTTCTATACAAGTTGACCATGTATTTTTTTCATAAAATCTCGACAGTGTTTTTTTTTCTTGCTTAACATGTTGTGAGTATAAATGACATAACTCCTCATAATTGGCATACAAAATAAAGTCACACAAAAGTTATTCTTCGTGGTTTCGACGAACATTCCTGTGGTCTATTTCACCAACTACCCAAATTGTAAATTACAAGTGCTTTTTAAACAAATTTGTAGAAAAATTGATTTTTTCTGTTTCACGAGATAATTGTTTTACAAAATTGTAGTTGTAGATTACAAAGGGAAATTTGTAGAAATTTCATTATTTGCGTTTCACCAAAACGTTTTTTTGTTTGTAGTTTACACATACAAATTTGTAAAATAAATTTTTTTTTGTAAGTTTGTGTTTCACCAAATCAAATAAATTTACAATTTTGTTCTGTTTATGAAAATTTCTTACGATAGAAAGATGATGTGTAGATTTTATTACAATTTGTAATTTGCAATAAGAATATTGTCTTCAGTTTAAGAATGTCGTTACGTCGTCGCACGCATAGTAGCACCGATAGTGATTTAAGTGACCATTTCGTTTAACATATAGCTACGTAGACGAAGAAAAATTTATCGACCGCGTATAAATTATGAAAATTTATGTTGTTTATTCATAGCTAACTCTGTTCTCTATCCGCCGACTTACAAATTTGTGAAAAAAATTGTAGTTTACAAGTCTGGAAATCAAACGGTAAACGGTGAAACGGTTTTTTTTTGTAATTGGAAATTACAATTTCCCCTATTTTTTGTCTCTTTTTTTACAAATTTGTTGGATTGAATTTTGTAGTTTGTGAAACAGAAAATCAGCTTACAAATTTGTATTTGTAGTTTACAATAATTGTAATTTGGTGAAATAGACCACTGACTGTAAGAAAACGTATTTTTTTTTTGATCGCAGGTTAACATACGTACGCCCACTGGTAGAGTGCAACACCAGCTGATGCTTTACGGAGATACAATTAAAATAGATAAATATTATGTAGTTTATAAGAAATCAAGAATAACAAAAGAGGTGTTCATCGATTCCACAAAGGATAACCATCCAGGGCTTTAAATACATTTCCTTACTTGTGCATACATTTGAAAAAATATTATATTTTGTTTTAACACTTTTTTTTATTAAATAAATAATCTAAAATTCTTTTTTCTTCAATAATTAGTGAAGTTCATTGCAAGTGCAGCTAAGGAAGCCTCAACTCGCAAAGTAAGTACAAAACCATATTTTTTAACATTTATATTATCCAAAATAAATCATTTAAGTATTCCTAATAATGTTGAAATTATATACATCTTATCTTATTTAATACAGTTTTGTGAGTTTATAAAAAACTATACTAATTAATTTATTGGAAGTAATTGGACTGCATCTCGAGAAGCCCCCGTGAAATTTAGATTTTGGTTAAATTCTATTATTACATTTTTTTTTAACTTCCCATAGAGAGTTATTGTTATCAGTCCGATTTGTCAAATTGAATTTTTTTACAAATCTGGACATTTTATGGTCCCTAGAATCCAAATTCGTCATTTCTATCTCAAAAACGAAAAAAGATATCAATTCCAATTAAATATTGTTTGATAGGTTATAATTATTACAACTTCAAAAGATTTTTTTTTATTGTCAAGTGGTTTATTTCAATTTTATTGCAATTTAAAAAAAAGTAAAAATTTTGTTTCGTCGGAGATTGTTCTGTGTACATACAAAATTTTTATTGAAAAATTAAAAAAATGTGTGGGGATCAAATATTTAATTCGTGAAAAATGATATTATCTTCAAAATAATTTTCTATAAATTATATAAATTTTCTTGTGTTTGAAGGAAACAAAAAGTATTTGTTTACAATAATTGTGTCTCTTCTCGGGATTCTTCCATTCAAAATATTCTTGCTGTAACACGTAAGAACTATGAAGATTAAGATTAGGATTTAGGAATAAGAAAATGAGTGATTGCGTAGAGTTTTGATTTTTAAAGACTTTTGTGGCCACTAAAAATGCCAAAAAAACAGAATTTTTAACCAATGCAAAATTAAGTATTCCCGAAAAACTAGTAGTGGAGATTCTTCGTCTCTTTTAGTACTTACAGTTAAATAGTTGGTACGTGCGCTTAGTGAATCGCAAGTCCGGGTCGTGGGTGGTTGGGTCACCAGAGCTTTGTGAAGTTGCTTGGATTACTATTGTAATCCGCGAGTTAATACCACATCACGTTCAACGTATAAAAATAGAATCCAGAATCGTTAAGTTCATCAAAATGAACCAACGCCCTAGAAAGTGACTCATATTCCAAAATATAATATACACCAATGGAAAAATATCAGACAAGCCAAACGATCAAATATCAATTAGTACAATACAATATACAAGGACAATAAAGTATTAATACACAAAATCATCAATGGAAAAATACCAGAGTCCAGACAAGCCAAACTATTAAATATAAATTAGTAAGAACACATCCTTGGATAACAGATGTTTTTATTTGTCAAATAGTATAAATAGGAATATCATAGCAAACCAAACTTCATTTAAGTCAGTGAATAAGTTCACAACACATATTTTTTAAGTCAATTTTGAACCTTAAGACGTTGTGACCATTTATATAACTAGATTAAGTTTGAATAAATTAAATAAAGTTTTTTTCATCAAGATTAAGTGTTACATAAATTAATTCGCGCGACGACTGGTGAAAGTATTTTTTGCACTGGCCGATCATATGGCAAATGTCAAAAATTTAATTTCTATCCAGATACATTTGTTAATAATATGTTTACCATTCTTAGAAATCAATAATTAGCCAAGAAATTTAAAGTTTATTTGAATTTTACAGAATTTTAAACTGAAGACCCTTTTTTTCCATGAAAAACGCCCAAGTTTTTAATTTTTATATTTATTAACTTCCCATAGGGAGTTATTGTAATCGGTCCGATTTGTCAAATTGAAATTTTTGACAAATCTGGACGTTTCAAGGTTCCTAGAATCTAGATCCGTCATTTGTAGAGAGATGTATGTGTGTGCGTGTGTACGTACGTTCGTACGTTTGTACGTTCGTACGTTCGAGATACCCTTTTTCGTCCACGATATCTCAAGAACCAGTAAAGATATCGACTCCAATTAAATTTTGTTCGACAGGTTATAACTTCGAAAGATGCAGAAAGGACTTTCATAAAAATTGGTCGAGCGGTTTTTTCACTATAGCAGTTTAAAAAAAAGTAAAAATTTTGGTTGGAATCAAATATCTTAGTAATAGATAGTGCCATCGACTTCAAATAAATTTTATTGTATACATTGTAATGTGATACAGATTTGATATACATTTTCAAAATTTTCAACTTACCGTTATTTTTTAAAAATTGAAAAACTAAAAAAAAAATTTTTGGCGCGAAAATATACAATGTAGGAAAAATGATATTATCTTCAAAACTATTTTTTATTATGTGAAACGATGTTTTTTACATCTGGTGAAAGTTTGAAAAAAATTTAATTGACAGTTTTTAAAAAAAAAAATAAAAAAGTACAAAATATTCTACCAAAAGTTGGTAAAAAGTGTTTTTTGACTTGAATATCTCGAGAATAAACACCGATATTGACTTCAAACTTATTTATGTTTATACAAAATACAATTATTAATATATGCTACAATTTTGGCAAATATCGAACTGACAGTCTTTTTACAAAAAATAAAAAAAGTAATCAAAAATTTTCCAAAATATTTCAAAAGTATTTTCTTGACTTGAACATGTAGACAGTGGTCAATCATTTTAAATTCGAATCTATTTTAGTTTTTGCATATTAGAATTTTGAATATATGATACGTTTTTGACAAATATCGAATTGGCAGTTTTTTTACGAAAAATAAAATACCAAAACTGAAATTTACCGAAAAGTGTCAAAATTGTTTTTCGACTTAAATATCATCACAACAAGCAATGCTATTGACTTCAAATGTATTTTATTTTTAACAGAATACATTTATCAATAACTAAAAAATGCTAAAATATTGACGAATATCAAATTGACATTTTTGTACAATAAATACAAAATGGGAAGTTATCAGTGTGGGTCGCACCCAGCCTCTTTTTATTTTTGTTTTGTTGCATTTACAAAAAAAATTATTTTGTGTACTTTAAGTAATATGTAATTGAATTTTTAAGCAAACTAAATTTAAAAAAATTAAACCATCCTATTTATTTTTTAAATTTTTGAATGGATTACATATGCATGTAATCCACTCGACGACTGGTGTAACTTTTTGGTGCGTGACGACTGCAGGGTTAATAAAAGATGCTGCAGATAAAATTATGTAGATCAAAGGTAACACATAAAATTCATGCCGAAAATCATAGAAGAAGAAGATGCTGTGGATAAATTCCTTAACGAATTGAACGAGGACATTCTACAACGATCGGTATCGATAAATGCTCAGAATGGAAAGAAGTCAATTTTCAAATTCCCTGTTTCATGAATGAAATTTAGAATCAAATTTGTATCCATGTCGCTCCACTTTTTAACACGGGTTTCCCTCCGTGTCGCGGTGCTTAATGAAAAGAACAATGAGATAGTTCTTTCGGCTTCCAAACACAAAGATGTTTTAAAAGCTAGTGCCTCTTGCTGAGCTGTCAAAAATGCCATTGCAAATTTTACACCGTTGTATTTTTCTGTTGCAATTTTGTTTTTGTAGTACTGTAAGACCTTACATTTTTGCATTTTTACAATGAAACTACACCTGTTGCATTATATCGTGAATACCCCTTATATAAGTCACTTCTTGTAGTTTTTCACGTATGCGAGTGTTTATATATTTTTTGATTATGGCATAAGTAGTACAAACGGTTTTGGATATCAATGAAATCCTTTATTCCTGTGAAAGTACTTTTGATGCCATTATGTATGGAACTCGATTTCTTTTGCATGGCCACCACGAATACGCTTGCAGAAGTCCAGGCGCTGAACCCAATTTTCGACGGCTTTCAAGCATAAATCGCTGCAATTTTACGTTCCATATTCGTACGAAGTTCATCCATCGTCGCTGGCTTGTTGGCATAGACAATAGACTTGACGTAGTCTAACAGGAAATAGTCTAACGGTGTCAAATCGCACGACCGAGGTGGCCAAGCGACTGGACCATTTCGTGAGATAACACGTTCTCCAAACTTGGTTTCCAATAAATTGATTATGACATTCGCCGTGTGGCTTGTGGAGCCACATGTCCTCCAAGTCCATATCATCCAATTGGGGCCAAAAATATTCGGTTATCATTGAACGATCCCAATTCACAGTAACGTGCCGGTCTTGATCATCATGGAAGAAGTACGGCCCAATGACCCCGCCAGCCAGTAAACCACACCAAACCGTAATTTTAAAGGGATGCAATGATGACTCATGGAGTACGTGTGGATTGCTGCCTGACCATACCGCATATTTTGTTTATTGACGAAGCCATGCAGCCAGAAATGCGCCTCATCGCTGAAGATGATTTTTCGATGAAAATCCGAATCAATTTCGAGTTGTTGCTCAGCCCAATTCACGAACATACGACACTTCTGGTGGTCAAGCTTCAATTTAATCTTGTAAGGATGATAATTGTTAAAGCTGTAGAACCTTAACATCTTCATCCTTTAACTTGAAGTTTTATCTTCGAATTCTAGACACTGAAATTTTCAATATGTTGGGTGGAGTTGGTAACTTTGAGTCGGGGTGAGGACTTGGTGAAATATGTCCTCAGGAGGTAACCCACCCACAATACACCAAAGTGTAACAACCTGGACTAACGCATCCTCCAACAATTGTATCGCGTAAGCCCCCTAGAATAGACTCAATTTATTCCCTTAGCAAGACCCTCTAAGCTGATTTTGCTTAGCCATATCCACCCTCCTCAAAGTTTTTTTTTTTTCAAAACGTTATAAAAATATTTTATTTATTCTATTGAAAAATATTATTAGAAATAAATATAAAAAGTAAAAATTACAAAAGTTATAATATGATGCATGAATTCAATCTGTTTATACTCCTAAAAGCAGGGACTATATTTTTATAATAGTGTTTGATTTTTTTTTTATTGTTTTTTTTATCTATTTATAGTTGTTATATAACGTATTATATTGCAATCAAATTATAAATGATTTATTTTAAAAAGATTTAAATAAATTATCCTAATACATTAAGGCATGACAGAAAAATTCAGAAAAAAATTAAAACAATGAAAACTAATACTTAAAGTAAGTTACAATTTTTTTTCTAAAAATATGCAACAATACTTTTTTCAACTGTATGTCGTTTGATTTTAGAATAATACTATGCATGTTTATGTTTTTACTTTTTTTGTGCTTTATTCTGTTAATTTTTTTTAATTAGTCGGTAATTTTTTTTCAAATTTGAATCTTCGGAAAAATCTACCTTAAATTTGTATCACTTACCGCATATACGAGTAAATGATTGTGTTTTTTATTTGTTTTTAAAAAGGATCTTTTTTATCTTTAAAGTAGGCTCCACTTTTTCGATGAGGTGCACCGCAGCGATAAGGCGAACTTAATCGGTGATCAATAAAAAAAATCATTAGTATTTTTTTTCTTAATATATTATAATTAAATTAATACAAAAGTAGTTTTAAACAATATTACATAAATTATTATATACCGTACTATAATAAATATATGTATATATATGTATATGGGTGAATATATAAAAAATTGTAATTTTTTTCAATAAACATATTTGTTTTCTTTTTGAGATACATAAATATTGTTGCATTCTGTGTGATTCTAATATATAGATGTTGATTTTAGGGGTGATGTATTGGTTGTATGTTAAAGCTGCTACTTCATGTTCTATTCCATGTGGTTAGCTGGTTCTGTTGATTATTGTCCGTTTTGTTAGTGAATTCTTTTCCGTGCAGTTTTCTGTGTACCTGGGCTGATGTGCTTTTATGCAATATGTCAATAATATGCAATTATCTCGTCTTAAGGGCAGATAGAATAGGCTTTAACGTGAGGAACTGCCACTTAAGGCTTCATCCCACGATGGCCCTACCCACTCTGCCGGGGTCAAAGGAAAGCCCCAGGGCAGCACGTGCCACCCCAGTACAATTCTGTGAACATGTTAAGGCATGTCCACTAGGGTGGGTCATTTTTTTTATTTAGCTGATTTTGAATTCTAATAGTGATAAAACGTGGCCAAATGGGCTTAATAATGACTAAATAAAATATTTTTGAAATCCGAATTTATCTTTAGCCTGCGCATCGACAATGAAAATTACCATAGAAAACATTAAAATCCCAAAATCAAATTTTTAAATTTTCAAATTAATTTTTTTTTTTACAATCAAAGTAGGCTACGTAAGTAACTTCATTTCTTTAACTTATTTGAAAGCGTCAAATAGTCTCAAATAGTTATTTTTATTCATGTGATCGTGACCAAAACGGTGAAAGTTTGTGTGATAATATCAATAATAATACAAAATACCTAATAATAATATTCTATCGTCAACAAACAGGATTGGAAAAACAGAGTAAGTTCTTTTAAAGTTAGCATCATTTCGAAATGGAAAAAACAAGGCGTTGTTATAAAAGTCCAATTTTTGGAGCAATGGAGGAACTTAAAGAAAATATTTTACCAACGTATGCAGATGTTATGAAGTTTTACGAATGGACCAGATTTCAAGTTAGGTTAGATAGAAAAACAAAGAAAGAATCGTCCTTTTATGATGTAGCGAAAATAGTTTCACAGAAGATAGAAAATATCTGGAAAAAAGCATCTCTGCCAATAGTTACCAATGCACGAATAATTCAGTTATTGAGATCATACCATGCAAAGTGCAAAAACTTAAATAAATCTTTAAAAAGATGTTCCGACGAAAAGAAGCAGATTTTTTGAAACAAAGCACAGTTTTGTTTGACATTTGCTTATGCAAGTGCAAAGACATTTCTAAACGTATCTGTGCAAAAGAAAACAAAGTGCATAAAGAAGATCAAACCTTTTTATTAGATCAAAGATCTGAGAGAAAAATGAGGATAGGTGGTATCGATCGGGTAGCTTCTGCCAAATTGCAAAAAAAAAATAGAAAGATCGATTAGCCGTTCGACTTTAATAATACAAAAAGAGCAACAGAAAGAACAAAGGAAGGAGCAATTAAACAATTTATCTTTATAATGTGATTCTGACAGTGACAACCTTTCCATAAGATCTACGTCAAACGAAAATGGAGAGATAAGAAAACCTTTAACGTCAAAATCAAACACCAAAAAGACCACTATTCAAAACCTACCTCTATTATCCCAGACATGTGATCGGTATGCAGTTTCTGATAGGGCAGCGGCCGCCATCGTTTCTGCCGCACTTCATGATCTAAAGTCCGATGTAGAAGTTATTGATAAATCTAAAATACGCCGAGAAAGTAACAAAGTACGGACCGAATTAACATCCAAAGCTTTCTGTTCAAATGTCCCTGCTTTGTATTTCGATGGGAGAAAAGACAGAACTCTTGGTGTCGTTAAAAAAGATACTAAAAGATATAAACAAGTTTTGACAGAGGAACATATTTCTATCATAAAGGAGCCGGAATCTATATTTTTAGGATACACGACACCACAGAGGGGTACGGCAAAAGGTATAGAAGCGTCCATTTTTTCACTGCTTCAAGACAAACATATCTCACTTGACGACTTACTAGCTGTTGGCTGTGATGGCACAGCTACAAACACCGGCAAATTAAATGGTGTTATTAGAATAATGGAAAAGAGGATAGAGCTTCCTTTGCAATGGATAGTGTGTTTGTTTTATTTAAATGAACTTCCACTCAGACATCTGTTCATAAAGATTGATGGTGCAACTACAGGTCCTTCTTCGTACACGGGTGAAATTGGAAAAAAGCTAGAGGGTTGCGAAAAGCTAAGTATTATAAAATATAATTCCATTCCCAGTACGCCGGAAGATTTGTCAGCAAAGGATTTAAGTACAGATCAGAAGTACCTGTATGAAATTACAACTGCAGTGATCACCGGAAATTTTCCATCTGACTTAGCAAATAAAGCGCCTGGAAAGATGTCTCATGCCCGATGGCTTACGAAAGCAAACAGAATACTACGCCTTTACGTATCTACAACAAATCCATCCCAAAATTTAATTAATTTGGCTGAGTTTGTTGTAAAGGTTTATGCACCAGTATGGTTTCAGATAAAGATGCATTCAACTTGCAAGGACGGTTCAAGACATTTTTGGAAACTTATTAAGGAGTCTCGATATCTTTCTCCTGAACTCAAGCAAGTTATAGATCCAGTAATCCAGCGAAATGCATACTTTGCACACCCTGAAAACCTTTTATTATCAATGTTAACTGATAGTACACTACACGTTCGGGAGCTTGCTGCCAGAAGAATTCTCAAAGCTAGAAGTTCGACTCTTAAAATAAACGTGCCACGAGTTTTTAAACTCCCAAAAATTAATTTTTATGCTTCATCATACACTGATATGATAGATTGGCAGCAGAAAATTTATGAATCCCCAGTTTTAAGAGATGTTTCTAATGATGAAATTTTGAAAATTATAAATTCGAGGGGTGAAAGCAACTTAACGTTTTTGAGGCTGCCTTGTCACACCCAAGCAGTCTCAGGTTCTGTCAAAATTGTTACCGAAGCTGCGATGTCTGCATGTGATGACAAATCTAGACAGGGTCTAATTCAAGCAAAAATAGCTTCCAGAAAATTCATGCCGAAATTTGAAAGCAAACGTGACTTTAACATTAATTTGAATTAACTTCTAACATACAAAAAAGTGTTTAAAGTACATATTGAATTTGTATTTGTACATTTTTATAATAAATACTTGGTTATTTAAGCTGGTAAAAAAAACAACTTTTAAAATAAATATTTAAACATTTTTAAAATAATTGATTTTTTTCTAAATTTACGTAGTTTCAAACTCAATGCGCAGGCTGAAGAACGTAAGTAAATTTTTTTTTCTCTTAAATATTAAAAAACAACTTATTTAGCAACGTTTTATCACTATTACAATAAAAAAAAAAATGTCATATAAGAGTGACCCGCCCTAATGTCCACACCCCTTGTTGAGGAGCGAGGCCTATCTAACACCTCTTGCACCCAGGGCTCATAGGTGGAAAACAGAAACCCTGGATGCCATTCGTTCCCGCGATTTTGGTCAACCACAGCCATCACGATGCTCCCGAAGGGCCTACCTCATAGATGGGTGAGATGAGGAAGCCAGGAGTTCAAGAACTCCGGACGACTGCATCCCAGGGGCTCTACTTCTTGGACTTCCGGAATCGTCGGGCTAGAACTTTCTGATTAGGCTGGTACTTGGGTTTCTGTCTTGAAAAGGACATTTTATGTTGGCTCGGTAGAAAACACGAAAGCAGGTTCCTATGTTGTCGTACATGCAACAGCTCCGCTGGAGATAGAAACACGTTGACTGCAAAATCTGTATTCTTCTCCTCCTCGAAAATCTTTTTAAAAGCTTCTTTAAAAGTTCGCACGAACCTTTCGGCTTGACCGTTAGCGGCTGGATGAAACGGTGCTGTTCTCCAATGCTGTGTTAAATGGTGGAGGAAAAATTCTTCAAAAACTTGAGCGGTAAATTGCGTACCATTGTCCGTCACTGTCGTCTTTGGCAGTCCCTCAGATGGTTGCCAATTCACATATTCTTTTTTCGGATTAGATGCTGATGCCTGGCATATGACACAGTTAGGTACTAATTTCTCGATCTGCTTGTCCATATCTGAAAACCAGATATACCGCCTTGCTAGTTGCTTCATCCGGGAACCACCCCAATAACCTTCGTGAACATATTTCAGCGCTATGGACTGCAGAGCTTCTGGTATAATGACCCCATCATAATCTGAAGTCAAAAGAATGACGTTGTTAAATATAGATAGAGCTAACTTACGTTCAAAAAATGGTTTCAGCTCCTTTTCGTTGTTTGGCAGTTTAACCGGCCAGCCTTTCTGGATGTATGAAGAAACTCTCTTCAATAATCTGTCACAAGCGGTGAGATTCCCAATAACTGCTGCTTTTATTGGAGTGCTACCTAAATCTTCCAGAGTTAAAGTGTTGATTTTATGCAAATTGTTATCTTGTTTGGCCAAAGACACATTTTTTTTTTTTTCAAAAAAAAATGTTTATTTCATTTTTCACTTACAGTTGTGGCGAACTAATTAAGAACGATTATAGAAATTTTGTGTACTCGTGAATTTTATTAAAATTCTTCGCTATAAAAAGTTAAACATTTTTTTTTTAATATACTGTAATATTTCGGCTTGGTCCGATAGTTAAAACTTATTTACTCTTGTCAATAAAACAAAAATGTACTTTATTTAAATCGCTCACAAAAATTCTTTATTCAACACTTTCAATTTATTACTTTTCAAACACAGTCTTTACTTTATCGCAATTCACAATCAATCATCCGCTTTGCTTCCGAGCACCTATTTGTATACCTCAACCTCAAATCGGTTCGAGATTCTACTAGGTTGTTCTCGATGCTTAACGAAGCGAGTTCTCCTTTTAATCACTAGATGATTAACGAAACGAGTTTTCCTCTTAGTCACTAGATGTTTCTCGATGCTTAACGAAGCGAGTTCTCCTCTTAATCACTAGATGCTTAACGAAGCGAGTTCTCCTCTTAGTCACTAGATGTTTCTCGATGCTTAAAGAAGCGAGTTCTCCTCTTAATCACTAGATGTTGCCCTTATCTATATATATAAAAATGAGTTTCTAAAATGTGTGTGTGGCCACCTAACTCGCGCATTTATGTACTGATTTAAATTTGGTTTTTTGCCTTTTATAGAGAATCATCTGTAGATGGTTTCTATGTAAAAAAAAGTTATATTCGAACGCACCATTCTCTACAAATAGCAAAAAATTAAATCGTTGCAATTTTGCAACATTAAGAACATACATATGTACATACTTTAACAGTTTTGACATTGTTTCCAATAGATTTTGATACTTAAAGCACACGATTCTCCAAACTTCCATTTTTGATCGCACTTGCTGAAATTATAGTATTAAGGCGTTTTCGAGATTGTGCAAGTATTTTTCGGAATCGACAGTTCCATATATACAGTAAAGATGTTCAATTTTGTGTGTTAGAAAATATATTCCCATTATCATTAATTTAGCTTTAAACTAAGTTTTTTTTTTAACTTAAATTATTTTATTTTATTCTGAATCGTTTTCAATTTAAATTTTTAAACGTGAAGTAATTTTGAGTTATAATACAAAAAAGTGAGTGTTTTCAATATACCGATGTGTAATTTTTTTGGTTTCAAATGTATTTAGGACCAATTAAGGATTTTGTTGTTTCAGAATGTGTGTGTGGCTGCCTAACGCGCGAATTTATGTACCGATTTCAATTTTGTTTTTGGCATTTTGCAGAGTATTGTTGGTATATAAAAAATGATATTCGAAAACAATTCTTTACAAAATGAAAGTCCATACAGTCACTTTTAGTCATATTCGTACACCTTGTACTACTTGCGTTTATTTGCTCCCAATAAGGAAACAAATACATTTTAAACAAAATGGACATGCAGTTATTTGAAATAAATATTGGTAATCCTAAAAATGACAAAAAATCATTTAACAAGATGCATCAAAATTGAAATTCTCATTCGTATTCGTACATTTGAATCTTTTCGGATTTTTTAACGAAAAAGACGAATTCCGATAGAATTTTATTATCTTTTTGGCTTGGTTCTACTTTTTTTTAAGTTTTTGTATACTTTTCTTCTTCTCAGAGTAGATTTAAATCATTAAAATCTAAAAAGGGACAAAATTGAAGAAGCATTTTTATTCTTTTTAATTTCTTAATTTCAATTATGGACAAACATCTGAATGGCATTTCATCACTATAATTTCCGAAAAATCGAAAAAGTAACAATAATATTTTTCAGTATAATCTGTTTTAGTCATGAAAAGGTTTTTATAAAAGAATACATTCCCAACAAGTCAGAAAATTATTAAAATTGATTTTTGTATGAAAAATAAAATTGTTTTGCATGCATTTTGCGTGGAGAAATCAGAAAGATAAATAATAGATGGCGTTGGGGTACGATCAATGCCAAAATTTGATAGATATACATAGGTTGTGTTCAATTTGTGGGTGTTCTTTCCTTATTGTCATTTTCTATTGATCAAATGTGTTGATTTTTGCTGCAAATGTTCGATTTTTGTGTATTATTACACCTATTCGGAATAGTCGTACATCGCACACAACATACGCAATATGATATGAGCAAAAATTATCTGAAATCTTAATTATACGAAATTGAAAATGTCATTCAAGAAACTGTTGAAAACAATGTGATTCACGAATCACGACAGGAAAGATTATCAATGGAATATTCAAAGGAGAAAAGCACCTTATCCCACGGGTTCCAATTATTACAACTGATCTTCCAATTAAAGCGGATTCACTTTCCTTTTCTCTTTAAGTAAGTGAAATTAAAATAGAATTTCCCTGTTTTCCGCAAACTGTCTTTTTTTGTTTTTGAACCGGAAAACTTATTGAAATTTAGCTTTCCATTAAATTTGAATTTTCTGGGTTTTATTATCACTCTGGAGTGCATCACATGGCTTTAAATTGACATGAGACGAAATTCAATTTTAAATTATTTTTAGCCAGGTTCAATTTTTTTTCTTCATAAATGCACACAGCGAAGCGGGTGGGAATTAGCTAGTTCTACTATAACACGATATTAAAAGAGATAAAGAGTGTATACACGTAACAATACATATTTTGGCATATTAATTAAAATATAAAGAATATTTACAAAAAAATAACACAAAATATAAAATTAAATTCAAAAGGTTTTGAAGAAAAAACATTAGCTGGCGAACTAATTAAGAACAGTTAACTTCTAGTACAAATTTGAAGTCTTAGCTCAGTATTTTGTTGGGAAACCCTTATTTTTTATTACTGCCTTACACTGCCTGGGCATTGAAGCTATTAGGTCCTGACATTTTTTTGGGGTTATGTTTTCCCAAGCTGCTTTAGCGATCTCATACAATTCATTTATGTTTTTTATTTTATGTTTATTCTTTGTATATAAAAACTATAGTACTCTCATGGATGAGGTCGAATGGTGCGGCATCTAGTTATTTTTGGTTGAACGTCTCCGGGAGACATTTTTTTGAGATGGGAGACATTTTTTTCAGATGGGAGACATGCAACTGACGAGAATTTAAATCGAAGTGAGAGAAGGAAAGACTATACAATTTTTGTAAGAGTTAGAAAGACTAAAAAAACGGACATTTTGCTGTTTTGGGAGACTTTGGTTTGTTTACATTTTTTTAGTCGAGTATGCTTTACGGTAGTCGTCTTTACCAGACGACACACAAAACAGGTGAAAGAAACAATTTTGGGTAGGTATTCGTATTCCTGTATGGTTTGATCTTTGATGAATTTTGTGTTGTTGATGATCAGATGGATGTAATTTAGATAGGTAGGTGTGGAAATATAATTAATTTAATGTTTTAAGTCCGAGCGTTAAGGAATATGAAATAGGTTTGCAAGAGTTTTAAATTTTCGTGAAAATCCAAAATAAAGCTAAATAGGTATGTGAATGGTTATCATGGCTAGGCAAAACAATGCAGATTCTTATTCATCTTTAAAAAATAATCTTATTGAAAACCATGAACTAGGTAGATAAGTATGTACCTATAAGGATATTATGTTCATATTTAGAAACAGAAATGGTTTAAATATTGTGTTCTCTTTTTAAAACTTTCCATGATGTTGTTTTAAATGTATCTGCATTGGTCGGTAGGTATGTATATTTTTTCTTATTAAAATAAGAACTTTAAAAGTTCCTTTTTAGACTAGTTTTTCTTACTTATCATCTTATTTTGCATTTTTAATTCTTTTGAAGCTTCGAAAAGAAACATGTTAGGTAGGTAGGTACATACGAGTATGTACATATATGTAGGTAGGTAAGTTAGGTAATAGGTACCATCTGTTATTTTAAGGACAATAATACAACTATTATAATAATTTTAACATTTACTTAACTACTTATGTGTACTTGTATAGGTAGGTATGTTAGTGGCTTTTATTTAACTAGTTAAATACCTTGTTCAAAACTTTTATGTCCTAAAAAATGATGGGCAAAAAAGCCAGAAACCGTGACTTACCTAGGTAGATAAGTTTGCCAATTAAAAAAGTCTTAAGATCATTTTTCATTAATTTTAGTACCTAAATCGTTTCAATTCTGATTTCAAATTATAGATGTGTATGTAGGTACCTTCATTTCATGGCATGTCTTTATTACAGCAATTTCAGCTGGATTATGCATCCAGTAATTTTTATAAAAGTATTTTACTAATTTAGATTTTTACAAGTTTGCATTTCAATCGACTTGAAGTCAAAAATGTAGCTACTATGTATTCCAAGTCATTTCAAAATTTTCATTGTTATACCTATGTAACATTTAGTTTTTCTTTTACATATTCTGCAAAACTCATAAATTTATTTCATTTGAGGCATTTTTTTGTTCTAACAGCCAGTTTTAAAACATTTTTCCAATTTCCTTACTGATAAGAATAAAGAAATCATAGTAAAAAGTTTTTGAATTGCGTTATCAAGCTAGGTATTTTTAAAAAGATCTAAAATTTGATACATACCTAGTAA
This sequence comes from Scaeva pyrastri, assembly GCA_905146935.1. NCBI lineage: Eukaryota > Metazoa > Arthropoda > Insecta > Diptera > Syrphidae > Scaeva > Scaeva pyrastri. Next base: position 47,810,977 of record LR989929.1, read on the forward strand.
AAAATGGAAAATAGAGTTAATTCCCACTTTCTCTTTATGTAGGTATACATACTGCAAACAAGGTTTTTAAACGGCAAATAAGTTATAAGATTTTTGATAACTCTAGCCTGAATAAAACTTCAAAATCACTCTATGTATATCGTCAGGTTCTTAAAAATAAAAAAAAGGCTGGGTGCTACGCACACTGGTAACTTCCCATTATAAATGCCAATCAAAGAAAAATAATCCGGTGTTCCCTTGCAGTCTTCAAACAAAACACAATTTCTTTTCCTTATGTAAACTTGTTAATTTTTGTTTAAATTACGCATATAATTGATTTATTCTTGATGTTAATCGATTAACTTTTGATGTTGTTTGATAGAAATTTTAATTTTTTAATTGCTATCAGATTTAAGACATTTCTCGAGACATTTATACCAATTTTTCTTATAACTTCTTGTAGGTAGTTTTTTATTTTTTGTAAAAAATGTCAAGTTGATTTTTCTCAACATTTTATAATTTATTGAAAATTGTACAATGTATATTGTATTTGAAGTCAATATCATTGCTTGTTGTGAAGATATTTGAGTCGAAAAACAATTTTTAATACTCTTTGGTAAATTTTGGTTTTAGTTTCTTATTTTTTGTAAAAAAAACTGTCAATACGAAATGTCAAAAATGTACCATAATTCTAACATGTGAATTATGCAAACAATAAACTCTCGACATATTCAAGTCAAGAAACACTTTTGCATTTTTTTAACTTAATTTTGGTTTAGGTTTTTTGTCAAAGAACTTTCAAATCGATATTTGTCAAAATTATTCCATATTTTAACAGTTGTATATTGTATAATAAAAATAAATTTGAAGTCAATATCGTTACTTGGTCTTGAGATATTTGACCCAAAAAACATTTTTTACCAATTCTTGGTAGATTTTTTTGTCCTTTTTTTATTTTTTGTAAAAAAAAACTGTCAATTGAATTTTTTTCAAACTTTCACCATGTGTCAAAAACATCGTTTCATGTAGTAGAACATAGTTTTGAATAGTTATTATACAATTTTCATTCATTGTATATTTGAGCCCCAAACATTTTTTTAGTTTTTCTACTTAAAAAAATAACAGTAGGTAGGTACCTACCTATGTTGAAAATTTTCCAGTGAATGGAATACAAATGTATTTGAAGTCAATAACATATTATTTTGTTCCTGAGATATTTGAGAAACCAAAAAAGCCGTCCAAACGTTGTCTGAAAAAGATACCTAGGTATATAAATGTATAAACCAAAAATGGTTCAATTTATTATTCGCATGAAAAATCAAGAACTTGACTCTAAAACTTGTTGTTTTTATAATGCATAGATATGTACATATGTACATGAAAGTATTTTGAGATTTCATAGTCAAAAAAAAAATTATTTAAATTAAGGACTATAAATAACAAAATCCTTTAAGCAAAATAACAAATATTGAACCTTCCAATTTCCCTACAAACTGAAATTTTATTACCTACGTTAATAATTTAATCCTTACCTAGATACCTAGCAACGTACCTACCTTCAATAAGCTATAAATATTAAGTAAAATAAAAGTAAAACATTTCAGAAATCTTTAAAATTCCATTCACAAATTGATAACTTGAAAAAATTCAATTCCAAAGTTAAAAGAAAACCTACCCGAATCTTATAACAAAACTTCAAGTTAAATGTATATACATACCTACCTACTCTTCATAATACACACATTTTTCTTCCTCGCCTCGCACAAACTAGCTACCTATCAAGAAAAAAACTCCTTCGTAAAATACAAAAAAATCGATCGAAGAAGCTAAGCCGCTGACGACGACGACGACGGCGCGCGGCGACAACGCAAGCATCCCTTTCGGATTTCTTTTTTGTTCGCATACAAAAATTTCATATAAACATCACAATTGGCTTGAATTTCGTGTGGCACCAAAGACGATTGGAGAGTTTTTGTTTTTTGTTATTTTTACAGGGAAACTATTTATCTCCTTTACTCCACTAGTTTCTTATGGAATAGTAAAAATATTCTCCTCTCACTCAAATAATTTAAGAGGAATGTAAATCTCCACTCGGAAACACTAGCGCAAAGTCGGCACATTTGCACAAAAATAATTCATGCCCATGAGACTACTATGGTTTGGATATACAATGTCTTAAGTTAATGACTGAGAGGGAAATATTATTTCTATTCCATAAGCAACGAGTGGAGTAAAGGAAGAAGATAGTTAATTGTCAAAAATGTAAATAAAATTTATCTTATTCTCTTTGGTTCCATACGAAATTGAAGCGTGTTTGTTTTATTCTTCATATAAGAATGAAATTTTGTATACGAACAGAAAGTAAATAAGCAAAATACATAGAAGTTACATTTTCACTGTGAGTTTTTGTTTTTGCTTTGCGTTTCGATAGTCTGCCTCTGCTTGGTAAGTAGTAGTAGAAGTACTTAAAATCTCAATAAATACTACTCTTACTACTACTTCTGCCTACGAAAACATTTTTTCTGTATGCTTTAAGCGAGGAAGAAAAAATATGTGTATATCTACATATAGCTTTAAATGCGCATACTCTCGGGGGTAGGTTTTTTGTATCTCGTTATTCTTATTCGGCTTGAAATTTTCTTTGAAGTTTTGGATGGCAAGTTGTTTTTTTTTAACTTTTTCATGGGTTAGATTTTATTTTAAGATTTATAGAGTGGGTACGATAGAAGGATAGGTAAAGGTACATATGTATAGGTGGGTAAAAAAAATTATTCGATTAATTCTTATAAGTGGGAATCCCTGAAAATACATACACATGTATGTAGGTATTTTTAGGGATTCCCTGAAATGTATGTATGTCCTAACTTATGTATGTATGTACGACAGGTGAAAATTAAATACTAGAATCTAAATTTGTCAGAGTTGTCTGTGGATGCGTGTGTACGTATGTACGTTCGTACGTTTCAATTAAATTTTGAATGAAAATTGAAGGTGAACATTTAGTTATTACTTGATTATTGGAACAGTTTTTTGAAGTGAGAGAATTTGAATAGAAGTGAAAAGTGTAAGTAATTATGGACTTATGGTTTTTCAAAATAAATTATAGATACTTTTTCTTGGGAATAAAATTATAGAAATTTTTATTGCGATCGTTTAAGTCACGTAGTTTTTGAAAATTTTCATTAAGTATACATGGCGTATGAGTGTTTATTTTACTCTTTATGAAGTTTTGAAAAACTTGAATTTTATGGTTATGAAAAACACGTTTTCCAATTATTTTTTGGTGGCCTGCTTTCAACTTGATTTTGATATTTTATAATATTCCAATTCAAATTAATAGATGGCTTTAAGTTCTAATCTTTCTACAAAATAAATTGGATTGTATTCTTTTCCACATCACCCAGTGGGTAGAATACTAGATGCGTTTTTTTTTAACGAGGTTCCCCAGTAGGCCTTTCCTCCTAAAACTACAACATAACTACTTATAAGTTGATATTATTGCATGTTTAAATAAAATAAGATAAATAATAAAATATAAAATAAATAAATAAATTCAGTATTATGTAAAAGAGATAAGCATTGGACATGCATAACATATTTAAAATAAATGAGGTATTGCACATCTACAATATTTTATAAATAATTGCTCTGGTATCACAACTTATGTAACTTATTTTTTTTTTAATAAATAAGGTATTGCACATCTACAATATACTATAAATAATTGCTATCACAACTTTCTATTTATGTCCATAACTTCGCTCTCATCGATCATGAACTTCCTACAGACTTCGCAATTCAGATTTTTACCGAGTTTTCCTGCTGCAAACCCAGCGTAGTAAGCAGCAGCTGCTTTCTGCAGCTTCTCGGTAAATATTGAATTGCCAATTGTTGAATCATCATCATCCTCTTCTATTACGTAGACATCCATGAGCTCGTCATCCGAAATCAATTCCGTGTCATCACCTTCTTGAACCTCATAAAGGTCTATATATCTTCATCATCCGGTAACTCCTCCTCCTCCTCCTACGTAGACAATCTCCGTGTCCAATATATCATCTTCAATGGGTGCCTCAATTTGGAAGTCTTCCTCATCTTTTCTGTCCATTAGTATGTCCGCTTCCTTGAGCAATTGATCCGCTCTTGCATCCTCATACCCAGAGTGTTCCGCAGCATTGAAATTATGAAACATAATCTGCTTGAGATTTCGGATGAGTCTCCAGGATCGAAGGATTCTTTTCGTAGGATCCTCTGTTACAACGCAGAATGGAAAACAAGTTTTCCGCAACATCAGTATTCAAATGTTGAATCATGAAATAACTTTGCTCATTGCTTTTAAGATAGTCCCACATTAGAACTATTCCCTGTAAAGTTTGCTGCAAGCCTTTGAAGCATGGTGGGGTTCTTTTGTAGCCGGTCGAAATCCAAGTGTAAATCCATGTCTTGGCTTCTTTTAAAGCAACCAGTGTGTTTGTCGAATCCGATAACACTTCCTGGTTAGGGTTCCTCGAATATTTTTGCCCAGTATTTAATGTATCAAACAGATCGTTCATTTTCTTTATGAATATTGCGGTATCTTCTGCGACTTTCCTTTCCGTTTCAGTCTTAAAACAATTGTTTTTCACCGCATACATAATGCCGGTGAAAACATTGTCACTAAAAACTTTACCTAACTTTACCGACATCTTTTCAAAGCCATTAGGATTGATGTGCGCCTCTGTAAGTTTCCAGAAAAATTTAAAGGTTTCCCCCTTAGAGTCCTCCTGAAAAACTTTCTGTAAAACTCCCCAGTCAATCACATCATCACCTATGCGAATGCGATTTTTGAGAAGTATGTTTCTCACGCTCTTGAAAAGATGCGGATTGTCGTGAAGCAAGAATATCCTCTGGTTTTCTATCTCCAGATATGGATTTTCTTCAATAGGCGCTGTTGCTAGCGTTTTGTAAGCTAACACGTTGTTGCTTCCTTGGTCGCAGCTAATTGCAACCACTAACAGCTCGCATTCCATCACTGCCTTAATTATTTTCAGAAGAATCTCTGCAAGCAATAGTCCACTGGGACTTCCTACGTAATAGGCAATCGATTGCTTCCAATTAGTGTTGAGACCTCGTACGGTGAATACCATAGCCTTAGAAGCTATAGTACTTCTTCTGCCTAGCTCCCCGAAGTCGGTGAAGCCGTATATAATATCATCCTTGATATTATATTCCAGTTCCCGCTGGATTGCCATTTCATCAAAAAGGATGATGCTCTTTTTTTCCATGGCTGTCATAGTCTTGGCCTTTTCCGTCAACATGCCGCGAATCTCTTTGCTAAATCCCGCTGGTAAGCGTATTTCAGAATGCCACTTGTAAATCGTACTTACAGATGGCAGCTTAAACCCTACCCTAATCATGAAAGAATAGCACGATGGAGATTTAAAGAAAATCTTAAGAAAAAGTTCTTTTTGTTTAGGTGTCCATTGTGCTTTCTTCTTAGGGAAGAGTTGTGCTAAAATAAAAGTACGCAACTCTTCCGAAAAGCTAAGCATTTGTGTCCTCTAAATTTTGTTTCAAGTTATATTTTTTATTTCTTTTTTGTTTCCTTGGGGTAAAAATATTTCTTCGGCAAGATTTTTTAACTGAAACGGGTTTTGGAACCCACTTATAGGAATGAAAACCGGGTGAAGGCAAATGGGAAGGTGAAACGGGTACGGTCATGGGCACAATTGGCAAAGACAAATCTGTGTTATAAGATTTGTGTGCATCGGCAGCCAAATTTATTGATGCTAAGGATGACCTTCTAGGTTCAAAAGAGGATTTTTGTGCTGCTGCTCGATAACTATAAGTCGGACGCGGAATTTCACTTGAACCTGAAGATGTCGGATTAATTGAAGTTGCAGCACTGACGTTTGCATATGTGACCGTAGAGGTCAGCTGATTTTGGGCATCCCATGCTTCCATTATTTGAAGACATGAAGGATCACAAATTTCATCGTTGCACATGCAAGATGAAAAAGAAGAAAGTGGCAGTGCATCTTTTTGAAGTCTTTTTTGTGTATTTCGCAACACTAAATCTTTGGAATAAAAATGTGATTCACACATAAATGCATTTTTCTTGAAAAATTTTACCTTACCGTGTTTTATCCATACCTCTCTTCTGCGATCGTTTGGAATTTGAAAAAATGAAATTGTGATGGGGCGGTTTTGCACCACACCACAATTATCGTAACAACACCTCACCATCTTTGTATTTTAGAGATTACTTTTACTTTTGGCACAGAAAAATAATAAACTTCACTATACACACTATACACAGCACATAAATATTTTTGACAGCAACAACACACAACCTTTAACACACTTTATTATTGTTCACAAAAAAACTTAATAGTGTAAGACACTGGTAAATAAACAAATAAATTCTTACGCGTTCAAATGGGGGTTGGGCGAATTTTCGTTTTGGGTCGATAGATTTGTATGTAAAAAATTATATTTTAGCACATACAGTATAATAAAGATAGGTAATAACAATAAGAAATGAAAAATTAAATCAAGTAAATAACAGGTAATGAATCATATCTGTTAGGTTTATATGTATGTAAATAGGTACAATAACATCAAACCAATTTAACTTCTTAAGTTATTTTATTAGCTCAAATCACTTAAACTTGAATCAATGAATGAACACAATCTTTAGCATCTAAAAATTTCGGTTACAAAAATCGCGAAAAGTTTTCAGTTAGAACGAAAAATATACACAGAGAAAAATGATCGGTTAAAAATTACGTAGTTCTCGTGTAAAATTAACCAAGTGAGACTGCCAATATAGCACCTGCAAACTCACCCGGTTAATTTTACACGAGTCGACTCGGTTAATAAAAATTGTTTAATTTTACCCACTATCTCGGTTGAAGTGTTCTAAACTTAAATTAACCCTTTTCTCGGTTAAATTTTTTAGTACTAACAACCTAGTAAGATAGTAAAAGTAACATAGTAACTTGATTAAAATAATCCATCAACTCGATTACATTTACAGATTTAATTAGCTGCGGCAACCTTCTTCTCGGTTAAAATTTTTAGAACTAAATCGAAATAACTAATCTACTCGGTTAGAGTAGCCTTTTTACTCGGTTGTTTTAGCATATCTACTCGGTTAAAGTAGCCTTTTTACTCAATTGTTTTAGCATATCTACTAGGTTAGAGTAGCCTATCTACTTGGTTATTGTAGTATATTTACTCGGTTAAAGTAACCTTTTTACTCGGTTGTTGTAGCATATTTACTCGGTTAGAGTAGCCTATCTACTCGGTTGTTTTAGCATATCTACTCGGTTGTTTTAGCATACCTACTAGGTTAGAATAGCCTATCTACTCGGTTGTTTTAGCATATCTACTCGGTTAAAGTAGCCTTTTTACTCGGTTGTTTTAGCATACTTACTCGGTTAGAGTAGCCTATCTACTCGGTTGTTTTAGCATATCTACTCGATAAAAGTAGGCTTTTTACTCGGTTGTTTTAGCATACTTACTCGGTTAGAGTAGCCTATCTACTCGGTTGTTTTAGCATATCTACTCGGTTAAAGTAGCCTTTTTACTCGGTTGTTTTAGCATACTTACTCGGTTAGAGTAGCCTATCTACTCGGTTGTCTTAGCATATCTACTCGGTTAAAGTAACCTTTTTATTCGGTTGTTTTAGCATACTTACTCGGTTAGAGTAGCCTATCTACTTGGTTGTTTTAGCATATCTACTCGGTTAAAGTAGGCTTTTTACTCGGTTGTTTTAGCATACTTACTCGGTTAGAGTAGCCTATCTACTCGGTTGTTTTAGCATATCTACTCGATTAAACTAGCCTTTTTACTCGGTTGTTTTAGCATACTTACTCGGTTAGAGTAGCCCATCTACTCGGTTGTTTTAGCATATCTACTCGGTTAAAGTAGCCTTTTTACTCGGTTGTTTTAGCATACCTACTAGGTTAGAATAGTCTATCTACTCGGTTGTTTTAGCATATCTACTCGGTTGTTTTAGCATACCTACTAGGTTAGAATAGCCTATCTACTCGGTTGTTTTAGCATATCTACTCGGTTAAAGTAGCCTTTTTACTCGGTTGTTTTAGCATACTTACTCGGTTAGAGTAGCCTATCTACTCGGTTGTTTTAGCATATCTACTCGATAAAAGTAGGCTTTTTACTCGGTTGTTTTAGCATACTTACTCGGTTAGAGTAGCCTATCTACTCGGTTGTTTTAGCATATCTACTCGGTTAAAGTAGCCTTTTTACTCGGTTGTTTTAGCATACTTACGCGGTGAGAGTAGGCTATCTACTCGGTTGTTTTAGCATATCTACTCGGTTGTTTTAGCATACCTACGGTTTAAGCAATCATTCTATTTTGATAGGTATAACGATAATTATAAGAAAAAATTCTTTTTTTTTCCAATACGAAATATTTTTTTATTGACAGTAAATTTATGACTTATGAATAACAAGCTACAAATGAATAAATTAAATTTAAATATTTATTAAATAAAATCAAACTTTTTATAATTAATTTAAGAGAAGTAAATTAAAATATGAAAGTTTACATTTTTTTTTTGTTTTGGTAAAAATATTAATTAAAATAATTAGTACAAAATCACAATTATGTAATTAATTTAAACCATAGTAAATTTACATATAATTTGCTTAAAGTTACCTTATTTAATAGGTTTAAAGTCATATTTTGCTTAAATTTTAAGCCTTACAGAGGGCTTCTTAAAACTATGAATTGTCTACCGTTCGGAAGGATAGCTTTTGTGTTAGGAATGGGATTAGGAAGTGACTCGAAGAATAGTATTACTTCTTCTTCTTTTTGTGGGTTTTCTATTTCGAAAGCAAAGTAATGTTCGTCAAAACCTAAAGTTCTTAATAAAGTGCAAGAAAAGATTAATTGGCCAAAGTCGTACAAGTATATATTCTTTACAACACAAAATTCGTAATTATACCCATCTTCGCCAAGATTTTTGACTAAAATAGATCCATTTTCATAGCGTATTGAAGACATCATTGCCCAATTTACTCTAGCTAAAGTCTTTTTGGGGTTTAATTGTAATTGAGAGTAAATAATTCTTTTTTTAGATGGTAACAAATTCCTTTCAGGGCCCACGGAAAGTGGATCAGGTATTTTGCCTTTTAAAAATATTTCATTTAGCTGAAACTGATGTTTCATAGCTAAAGTAAGAGTTATATTCATTCGGTTACAGGATGCTCTTGCAGACATTTTAGACTGCCTATGCTTAGCTTCATATCGCATTGACCAAAATGAAGATAGTGGCCCGTAATTGGTAAGAGCGGTGTGATAATGAACGAGGTTGTGAAATTTCGGTTTAAGATGTTCTCTAGTTAATTCAATATAAAGCTCATTAAGTTCTGCAACTAATACCTGCAATAAAGATGCTGTCCTTTTTGAAATACTTACTCAAAAAGGTATATCTACAATTTTTCTAAGTGTTACATACAAAGCCCAAATTTTATTTTCTCTTGGAACAAAATCACCCACAAGAAGTCCAAAGTATCGTATTAAAGTTATCATTTCTCCAGAGGATAGTCGTATATTTCCTCGTTTGAGATGTTCTTTTTCAATGGAACATGGTTTATTTTTACTATCAGGACCATAGTCAAATGCCAACAGTTTTTCATTAGAAAGACTAAGAGAGAACATTTCTGAAATCTCTGTATATTGTAAGAGGCAAAAACTTAAAATATACTTTGCAACACCTTCAAGCACATCGTGCATGATATCAACACCTACCTGCTTAAATAAATCAAAGTTTTTTATTCCAAGGAAGACACAATTTTCTTTAACACCTGTTAAAGATACATTTTCAAGAGCCCGATCTATTTTATAACTTGACATTTGTCGAAGTAGTGTAATATCTTCATACAATTGTTTTCTTAAAATTTCTTTTGGGACTTTACATACCCTACACGAAAAATTAGCTGAAAAACTTTCAGAAAACCCTATCATTGAATGTATGCCTAGGTTATCACCGAGAATTAAACCTAACTCGAAATATATCCTTCCTTTAAAATCTTGAATATTTATAAGTATTCCTTCTTCAGAAAGAAAGTTGAATTCATTAATTATAGGTTGAAATATAACATTATTACTGAATTCTATTCTATCAGAAGAATGGAATAGAAGAATAAGAAAAATATTTGATAAGACCGAGCAGTGGCGTAGCGTAGTGGGTGCGGGGGGGGCGGCCCGCCCCGGGCGGCACTTTTTAGGGGCGGCAAAATTTGACAAGAAATAATAAAAATATTTGAATCATTTGATAATATTTTTATCGCACGGATTTTTTCAAATTTTCCATTACTTATTCTGTGACGAATCCCCTTTCTATTAATGATATTTTGTAACGACTGTTGAAAACAACATCTATAATACATATTATATACATATATTCATGCGGACTTACCGTATTTTATTTTGCGCTTTGATTTTCTATTACTAACAATAAGCGCGAATGATTTTGACAAATTTAAAGAAAGATATGTATATTGTTGGATTGTTATAACATTGTCTCGTATCATAATTTATGTTTTGCTTATTGCTTTCAAATCGTATTTTTTGTGTAAAGAAGTGATTTTATGATTTTTCGTGTGTGCGTATCCTATAAAGGTATTTTATTTATGCAATTGTATGTTGGACTGTCTGATATGGTCCTCCTATGTTGTCTAAACTATAATTTTATTTAAGTAAAAAAAAAACGGCTTCTTACAGCTGGTTTTACACTCGCGTATCCACTCAGGGTTCCGTAAAAATGTTTACGGTTTTAAGGTCATTCCCTGAATCGGTTAAAATTTTATGTTTATAGGTCAACGGAAATTATTCTGTAGGTTTTTTACAACATAAATGGCCACATCTGATCGCGTTGATCTACAAGTTTAATTTTTTTCACAGTTTTAAGGGACTGTAGACTGAAATCTATATACTAATATCTAATAGGTAAAGCTAATAGTATAGGTATGTCTAACGTTTCAAAAATTGACCCACTTTAACCTTTTTTATGATAATGGAATTTGGTCGAAATTAATGTACCTATTATTGCCAATTATTTGTCATAGAGTTTTTTCTACACAAAATATTATTAATCCATCTTGGTTCCAAATTGCATCCAGATCCGTTCAGTCATTCTGACGAGATTGGAAAAATTCCACGGGAACCATACATTACTGGGATAAGAAGTAGCCTATGTGCTATAAATTTTTCTTGAAAGTTACTTTTAATAGGAGACTGGAAATTATCTTATTTTGAAAATAAAATTGGAAATGATCGGTGATTTAGGAGAAAGAGTGACTAGCTATTAGGATTTAATATCGAAATTTTTCCCTGATATCGATGGAATAAAAAATAAAGATTATTTATCAATGGATGCGTTGAAAGGCAAGATAATGTAATGGATCAAGAAAATGAGGTCATTACACACAGGAGTTTCTTAATTCTTTAAACCCGAGTGGACTTCCCCCACATTTTCCTCAAGTTAAAAAATGGTGCCCCAATATTTTTACTTAGAAATATTAAACTGACAAATTTATGTAACGGACCAACCATGTGTGCAAAATGTGCAAATGAACAGGTCGCAAAATTCTGTTTACATGTGTGCAAATATAAAAAAGGGGCGCTTTACACAACTCTTTCACGGGGCTCAAGATTGGCTAGGGCCGGCATTGTAGCAGTTATATCTACGTGTATACGAGGGTGGTCTGAAAAGTTTCCGACCTTAATGTGAAGACGGCAGTACTCGTCAATAAAAGTCAGGGAATGTAGTAGTGCATCTTTTGACAGCAGCATACGAAGTTTCAGCCATTTTCAACTCGCAGTTTTTATGTGACCATCGTTTGACTGAGTCGATGTGAGTATTTTTGTGAAAATGAAAAAATCGAGTATCGAGGTGTCAATGTAGTACACATAAAATTAAAATGCATATGAGAGGGCGGCAAAATTTCCATCCGCCCCGGGCGGCCGAAACCCACGCTACGCCACTGAGACCGAGGAGCGCCAATTTGGTAAACAGGCTATTGAAACATAAACTGCTCCTAGCTTATGAATGCCGGCATGACTTCCAAGAACATTACCTACTTCATAGTCGTCAAAATACAAAAACAACGGTAAAACAATTTTATCACAATGATATGTCATCCTTGTCCTCCAATACGAACCCTGAATAAAGTTTTGAACCACATTTTTATTTTTAAGACTATCCATATATTGAAGAGTTTCAAGTAATATGGATTCGAGAGAAAAAAAACTTTTCAAAACTTTTTTTTAAAGGAATGAAATGCTCTTGACATGAAACTGGTTGCATACGTGAAATACCTTGTGTTTTAACTCTTTCCATTCGTTGACCTATAACAATTCCTTCAGGTTTAATGTATGACCCTTGTGAAGTAAAATATTTCATCCTTTTATGTTCTGTTTTAAATAAATCTAGAGGAGAAAGAATATGTGGTCTAATAGATTTTATTAAAGATTTTGAAAAATCAGCAGGTTGTGAATGTTCTAAGCAAGCTCTTTCGACACACGTTTCAAATGTTGAGCTTAAAGAAGTCAAAAAATCTTCAAACCCGTCAAATACTTTCTGAACCACATTTCTAGGTAGAAGTGCATTTCCATATAATGAAGCAATACAAATTGAGATGGCTCTATCAACAGGTGCTAATTCTTTAATTTCAACTTTCGGTAATCGTTTATCAGGAATAAAATTTAACCGCTTGGGTGATACTGCAATATTTGGTGGAGCAAGAGGAGAAGAAACACGTGCATCTAATTCAGGATCCTTATGAATCTTCGCAAGGCTATGGTGTTTTTTAAAATGTCTTTGAAATAAACTGAAAATTTGAAATGATCGGCTACAATTATCTTCATTACAATTATATTGAATAACATTTTGATCACAATGTACAAAAGATAAATGCTATCTCAGACATTTAAGATCTTTAAGAGTTATTCCACATAAAAAGCAAGAAGGCATTATGACGAAACTTTTAAAAATGAAATAGAAATTAAAAAAAATTTCAATTCGTCAACCTTATTTATCAAAAGAAAGTATTATTGGTAAAATATCTAGGATAAGTGAGAATATAATTCTTGCAAGTATTACCAGCTTCAAAAATTATTGGAATCAAAGATTTAACAATAGTTTTTAAAAAAAGATAAAAGGAACTTAATGAGCTTTCTAAAAAAGAAAAAAGGTTTTCAATTTGTCAACCTTAGTTATCAAAGGAAAGTACTATTGGTGAAACATCTAGGACAAGTGAGAATATAATTCTTGCAAGTATTACCAGCTTCAAAAATTATTTTAATCAAAGATTTAACAATAGTTTTTAAAAAAAGATAAAAAGAATTTAATGAGCTTTATGAAAAAGAAAAAAGATACTCAATTCGTCAACCCTAGTTCTGATAGGAAAGTATTTGTAGCAGTGAATGTTTTATCATACCGGGTTTTTATTTTGTAAAAGCCGTTCTGTATAAACATCCAGGTACAAGAACTCTCCTCAGGATATTTAGCATTAAGTGTGAATATTATTTTTAAGCAACAATCAACAGCTTCTATTATTGTTTAAAAAAGATATTTACTATCGTCTACTACTACAAAATATGACTTTATTTCAGGCAAGGACTCACCAACCGCAATAATAAAAGGTTGTAAGGTTAAATTCATTTCCTTTAATTTTGTTTTTCTGGCTTCTATTGCCTCACTGATCCCAGCATCTGAATTCACAATTGTGATGAAAGCCTCTCTCACTTCAGCTTTTGAGGGCCTCCACACTTTTTTTGTGCTTCCCTTTAGTCTCAGGGTCGTCACTGAGAGTAAGGAAGGAATTAATAAAAAAGCACCAAGGTTGCTAGTATCCTCAGAAGCTGGAAAAATATTAAGAAAAAATATTTATGTATATGTTTAGTCTAAAAACTCAATAACACAATAAAATAAAATAAAATAAAATAAAATAAAATAAAATAAAACATTTGAAAAGTAAAATTTAATAATTTTACTTACAATTTTCAAGTGGCAGCAAGTTCTGGATGCATTTATCCTTTGACGATCTTTTGGCACTAATTTTAAACAAATGTTTTTTGAAGGAAGGGAAGCACTCGACCAAATTATTAAAATTTTCTGGATAAAGATATTGGAAATCTTTTTGCAACTGAAAAAATATAAAACATACATAGTTATATGATTTTTACATTGTAAAAAACTTATATTTCGACAGAAAGTTGAATTCAGTAATAAAAAAATGTATTTACCGAAATATAACCGGTAGGTTTTTGTAGGGCCGGAAATTCCTTAAAATAACTTTCTATAGTCATTTCTTTAAGTTGGAGGAGACGGACACGAGTTGTTTTCTCCCATTTTTCTTCAACAGTTGCCCAGGGATGGCTTGAATTCTTAAGCCATTGGAGGTTATCCTCACAGTAGCTATCATTAACTAAGTTTATTTCTTCCAAACAGTCAAATCGTGACGATGTTGAAGGTGAAAGTGATTCGCAAGATGATGGAGATGGTGTTCTAGAAAAGTTGTTATTTCGGGACCGTTTCGCAATTATTCCCGATTGCCTGTATTTCCTTTTTAAATTGTGAATCTGATCGGGTAGCTTTCCAACTAACCGATTAGCAATACCACGGCCAGATTCAACCTTTGTATATAAAAACTATAGTACTCTCATGGATGAGGTCGAATGGTGCGGCATCTAGTTATTTTTGGTTGAACGTCTCCGGGAGACATTTTTTTGAGATGGGAGACATTTTTTTCAGATGGGAGACATGCAACTGACGAGAATTTAAATCGAAGTGAGAGAAGGAAAGACTATACAATTTTTGTAAGAGTTAGAAAGACTAAAAAAACGGACATTTTGCTGTTTTGGGAGACTTTGGTTTGTTTACATTTTTTTAGTCGAGTATGCTTTACGGTAGTCGTCTTTACCAGACGACACACAAAACAGGTGAAAGAAACAATTTTGGGTAGGTATTCGTATTCCTGTATGGTTTGATCTTTGATGAATTTTGTGTTGTTGATGATCAGATGGATGTAATTTAGATAGGTAGGTGTGGAAATATAATTAATTTAATGTTTTAAGTCCGAGCGTTAAGGAATATGAAATAGGTTTGCAAGAGTTTTAAATTTTCGTGAAAATCCAAAATAAAGCTAAATAGGTATGTGAATGGTTATCATGGCTAGGCAAAACAATGCAGATTCTTATTCATCTTTAAAAAATAATCTTATTGAAAACCATGAACTAGGTAGATAAGTATGTACCTATAAGGATATTATGTTCATATTTAGAAACAGAAATGGTTTAAATATTGTGTTCTCTTTTTAAAACTTTCCATGATGTTGTTTTAAATGTATCTGCATTGGTCGGTAGGTATGTATATTTTTTCTTATTAAAATAAGAACTTTAAAAGTTCCTTTTTAGACTAGTTTTTCTTACTTATCATCTTATTTTGCATTTTTAATTCTTTTGAAGCTTCGAAAAGAAACATGTTAGGTAGGTAGGTACATACGAGTATGTACATATATGTAGGTAGGTAAGTTAGGTAATAGGTACCATCTGTTATTTTAAGGACAATAATACAACTATTATAATAATTTTAACATTTACTTAACTACTTATGTGTACTTGTATAGGTAGGTATGTTAGTGGCTTTTATTTAACTAGTTAAATACCTTGTTCAAAACTTTTATGTCCTAAAAAATGATGGGCAAAAAAGCCAGAAACCGTGACTTACCTAGGTAGATAAGTTTGCCAATTAAAAAAGTCTTAAGATCATTTTTCATTAATTTTAGTACCTAAATCGTTTCAATTCTGATTTCAAATTATAGATGTGTATGTAGGTACCTTCATTTCATGGCATGTCTTTATTACAGCAATTTCAGCTGGATTATGCATCCAGTAATTTTTATAAAAGTATTTTACTAATTTAGATTTTTACAAGTTTGCATTTCAATCGACTTGAAGTCAAAAATGTAGCTACTATGTATTCCAAGTCATTTCAAAATTTTCATTGTTATACCTATGTAACATTTAGTTTTTCTTTTACATATTCTGCAAAACTCATAAATTTATTTCATTTGAGGCATTTTTTTGTTCTAACAGCCAGTTTTAAAACATTTTTCCAATTTCCTTACTGATAAGAATAAAGAAATCATAGTAAAAAGTTTTTGAATTGCGTTATCAAGCTAGGTATTTTTAAAAAGATCTAAAATTTGATACATACCTAGTAAAAAATGGAAAATAGAGTTAATTCCCACTTTCTCTTTATGTAGGTATACATACTGCAAACAAGGTTTTTAAACGGCAAATAAGTTATAAGATTTTTGATAACTCTAGCCTGAATAAAACTTCAAAATCACTCTATGTATATCGTCAGGTTCTTAAAAATAAAAAAAAGGCTGGGTGCTACGCACACTGGTAACTTCCCATTATAACTTGAAAACTTGGCTTTGTTGAAGTTTTTGTGTTACAATAAATGCCAATCAAAGAAAAATAATCCGGTGTTCCCTTGCAGTCTTCAAACAAAACACAATTTCTTTTCCTTATGTAAACTTGTTAATTTTTGTTTAAATTACGCACATAATTGATTTATTCTTGATGTTAATCGATTAACTTTTGATGTTGTTTGATAGAAATTTTAATTTTTTAATTGCTATCAGATTTAAGACATTTCTCGAGACATTTATACCAATTTTTCTTATAACTTCTTGTAGGTAGTTTTTTATTTTTTGTAAAAAATGTCAAGTTGATTTTTCTCAACATTTTATAATTTATTGAAAATTGTACAATGTATATTGTATTTGAAGTCAATATCATTGCTTGTTGTGAAGATATTTGAGTCGAAAAACAATTTTTAATACTCTTTGGTAAATTTTGGTTTTAGTTTCTTATTTTTTGTAAAAAAAACTGTCAATACGAAATGTCAAAAATGTACCATAATTCTAACATGTGAATTATGCAAACAATAAACTCTCGACATATTCAAGTCAAGAAACACTTTTGCATTTTTTTAACTTAATTTTGGTTTTAGGTTTCTATTTTTTGTCAAAGAACTTTCAAATCGATATTTGTCAAAATTATTCCATATTTTAACAGTTGTATATTGTATAATAAAAATAAATTTGAAGTCAATATCGTTACTTGGTCTTGAGATATTTGACCCAAAAAACATTTTTTACCAATTCTTGGTAGATTTTTTTGTCCTTTTTTTATTTTTTGTAAAAAAAAACTGTCAATTGAATTTTTTTCAAACTTTCACCATGTGTCAAAAACATCGTTTCATGTAGTAGAACATAGTTTTGAATAGTTATTATACAATTTTCATTCATTGTATATTTGAGCCCCAAACATTTTTTTAGTTTTTCTACTTAAAAAAATAACAGTAGGTAGGTACCTACCTATGTTGAAAATTTTCCAGTGAATGGAATACAAATGTATTTGAAGTCAATAACATATTATTTTGTTCCTGAGATATTTGAGAAACCAAAAAAGCCGTCCAAACGTTGTCTGAAAAAGATACCTAGGTATATAAATGTATAAACCAAAAATGGTTCAATTTATTATTCGCATGAAAAATCAAGAACTTGACTCTAAAACTTGTTGTTTTTATAATGCATAGATATGTACATATGTACATGAAAGTATTTTGAGATTTCATAGTCAAAAAAAAAATTATTTAAATTAAGGACTATAAATAACAAAATCCTTTAAGCAAAATAACAAATATTGAACCTTCCAATTTCCCTACAAACTGAAATTTTATTACCTACGTTAATAATTTAATCCTTACCTAGATACCTAGCAACGTACCTACCTTCAATAAGCTATAAATATTAAGTAAAATAAAAGTAAAACATTTCAGAAATCTTTAAAATTCCATTCACAAATTGATAACTTGAAAAAATTCAATTCCAAAGTTAAAAGAAAACCTACCCGAATCTTATAACAAAACTTCAAGTTAAATGTATATACATACCTACCTACTCTTCATAATACACACATTTTTCTTCCTCGCCTCGCACAAACTAGCTACCTATCAAGAAAAAAACTCCTTCGTAAAATACAAAAAAATCGATCGAAGAAGCTAAGCCGCTGACGACGACGACGACGGCGCGCGGCGACAACGCAAGCATCCCTTTCGAATTTCTTTTTTGTTCGCATACAAAAATTTCATATAAACATCACAAAAAACGTCCTTGGCTTGAATTTCGTGTGGCACCAAAGACGATTGGAGAGTTTTTGTTTTTTGTTATTTTTACAGGGAAACTATTTATCTCCTTTACTCCACTAGTTTCTTATGGAATAGTAAAAATATTCTCCTCTCACTCAAATAATTTAAGAGGAATGTAAATCTCCACTCGGAAACACTAGCGCAAAGTCGGCACATTTGCACAAAAATAATTCATGCCCATGAGACTACTATCACAAATAATCATATACAGATGTCTCACGCTTATGGAGAAGAATGACCTATGAAATGAAAAAAGCTTTATTTTTAAAAGCTTTAAATAAGATCTATTCCTACAAAATCAAAGCTCTTTCTGAAATATTTTGTTGCTCTACTCTCTGCCACTCTTTTCTATTCTTTTTACCCCTTTCGAGATTATTTGTTTTTGTTTGTGGATTCGTTGCTTGCTTTTTTGTGTAGTCTTCCATCCCAGGTATATTTTTCTTTGTGCTACGACCAAGGCAAGACAAGTGACGGTTTTTTTATTATGCTTTTGTTGTTGTATTTGCGTCCATAATTTGTAAGGTCGTCTCAGATTTGAGACAAAATAAAAGGAGAAGATTGAATGTGTTGATTTACACACATGTATGTATAATACATATATTGTGAATTGGTTGGTTTGACTTTGTAGGATTTTTCATTTTGGAATGAATATTTGAAAGATTTTACTTTGGTTCCTAGGAATTAATTTTGTTAAAATGAATGAATATACATATACGAATTTTATTTTCCTGTAAGTCGGTAGGTATATTTTTAAATAGAAAAATAATCAGGTATCTGCTTTAAATTTTTTTTTTATTTATTAATTTTGATTTTTTTTTAGTTTAGGAATCCACAATTTTTTTTATATATCTAGGTACCTAGTCATTACTATTTGTAGGTCAGTGGTTAGCTTGTTGTGGTTGAAAACGAATGATTGAAAAATTTTCTAATTTTAAAAAATTATAACTTTATTGAAAGGTGAGTTAAGTGACAAAAAAAAAATATTGTGTGATTGGATATTTATTTGTCTTTGCCACAAAACAATTTTTTAATAAAAAGAATAGTATGTTAGTCGTTTGAGTGGTAAGACTTTGTAAGCCATATTTGGCTTCGTATGCATCAAGGGATTATAAAACTACCTTCATATTTTCTTTTGTAATCTATTCTTGTGATGTGCATTATTGTTTTAGGCTATTTTGTTTTTGGTTAGAAAAATGGAGCCGCGTAATTTGTATGGAGGATAGTCATTGGTAAATCCCATTCCTCATATGAAATATGTATTTGTTTTATACCTAACCCTTATTGCATGCGAAGCCAAATTTGGCTTCTATTCTTATTATTTAAACATAATTTTTTTATGATTTTTTGATAAAAGATGCCTTAAAACATCCCAAAGAAGCAATTTTTAAAGTCTTAAGTTTTTTCTGTATAAACAATAATTCATGCAGTAGAGGGTTAACAATACAAAAAAATAGTTACAAGTACATAGGTACCTCTGTACATATGCATGTAAATACATGCAAACATATGTACATACATTTGTATGTAGGTATTTCATAAGTTATAAGTAGATAGGGCTTTTGGGTAGGTTAACTTAAAAAAGTTGGTAGCGATCTTGCTACATAAAATAAGTAGGTACCTCCTACATACGTAAAAAATACGAATGCAGAAGTGGTCAAGTCAAAATATTTAATAGTCTTTTTGAATGAATAAAATGTATACAATTTAAATGTTGATACACATATACATAGGTAGGTACCTAAATGAAATATGATTAGCGAAAAAATGTCTTAGGTGATTTTAAGAGCTTTATTTTTTTACATTAATAACATTTTTAAAATGTTCTGCTCTTAGCCTACTTCATTGATGGCAACTAATGCATAATTACTGGGGACTAATTTTAATACATATTTTAGTGTATTTGAACACTTTTTATAATCGGTTGGAATTCATTTTTTACGTATGATTTATTTGTTTTAAGGAATTAAAACGTACTTATGTACACATTATGTATTATGTAACTACAAATAAATTATAGAAGATGAAGTATGAATTCATTAGAAACTTATTAAAATTGTATTTTAGATGTGTAATGGTTGTTAAAATATAATTTTACATCCAAGCGTGAAAATGAATGATTAAAAAAAAACTAAATCACCCACAATAATGATGTATATATCAACAGTTTCCTTCAATGAAATAGTTTCCAGGGAACACGAACGTGGACGTGGCAGAAACTTGCCCACCAAACCCCCCTCCCACCAACTTTATTTATTTTAAATACAATTAAGTATATGTATAACATACCAATGAAAACTATATTTTAGACATTCATTAAGTTTTGGAGTTTTTTATTTCTTGGCCTTTTTGTTTTGCAAACTTTTTTGTCTAGTTGCCATTTGCAATTCTTCCACAATAAAACAATTAGTAAAAAGTTAAGCGTGTCTAGTCTGTGCGTAAAGCATTCATTATTATTGTCAAACCAGTCTGGAAAATTAACGTTGGTAATTTGCAAACATTTCCTGACTATGTTCTGTCTTATATTAGGCTTGAAAGCATTTGCTTCGAAGTATGAAGAAAATATGTTCACATGCAAGCGACAAATTTGGAAATATTTTTCAGAGGGCCATAAAAGCAGCGGCTGTTCATTTGAATTATCATATTCTTTTAGTTTTATTAGAACTTCGGTCATATTAAAAGATAACTTATCTTTAGAAACTTCTTCAACACATTTTTGACACACATTTTTCATTTTACTCAAAGTTTTAAAAAAACAATAGCCTGCGAAATACCTAGTAGCTACGTCATTTATTTCTGGCATCACAAACAAATTTCATTTTCGTCGCAAGAATTATTGCCAATTTCAATCTGTTCTAATTGTATGTTTTCTTCTATATCTATATTTTCGTGCGTTGAATTTTCCGGTGTGTCTGTTTTATTATTTTCTGCTATTGCTTTCCAATCTAATTCCAGATATTCTGAGTCATCTTCTTCACAGTTGGAAAATTTAGAGTTGAATAAAAATTTTAGCGACATGACTTTAGCAAGAAGTGCACCAAATTCGGTCACTGTCGGATTGCTTTTGTTAAAATTTCGTGGTCTTATTTTACCGAATAAATTTTCAAGTGGGTCTTGATTAAATTTATTAACATTTATAAAATGTATTTCTTGATGATTTTTAAATACATCGTTTCGTATACATAAAACGCTTTCAATTGTCAAAACCAGGCCTTCAAAGCAAAATACTTGACTTTTTGCATTAATGCGCTTTATCTTTTGGAGATAAATTCTCATATCTTTAAGAAACATAATATTGTCATTCTCTTCACGAGTGAGCGCTGGTTTTCTTATAAGTAAATCAAATAATCTGTTAATTTTTGATATAAAAAACTTGCTGTTGGTGTCGCAAATTTCCTTAAAGGTTCAGAAAATTTGTTAAGCTGTGCAAATGCTTCAATTCATAAAGCCACTGATCTACTTAAAGTTTGTGCAGCCATAGCTACATTCATCTTTTGGAAATCTGTTATTTTTTTCGCAAATAAGGAAGTTGATTTAAAGAAAAAAAAACAAAACACAACAACACAAGTATAGGTGTGTAGTAATTATAATTACTATTTTAATCAACACAAATCGAAAAAAAATTAAATAGTTATGTTTAGCTACTTTCACTATCTAAGAATACTTTCGAAGTGCCAGCCAAAATCAAATTTGTTCTCATTCAGTTGTAAGCATTTTTGTTTCATTCTTTTCATTTCAAAAACGGTAAATTACCACTTTCTTTCCTTTTTGTATTTGCATAATACACACCAAATAAATAAATAAGTATTAGTAACCTAAGCATTTCTTTTAGCTGGAGAAATACTTCCTTTTTGATTTGTATGCGGGAGAAACAGCTAACTCTATTGCAATGGCCTGTTTAGGACATAGGCATAAAAGGAAAATTCTAATTGGGAAAACATTTTTAGCATTATACAAAGCAAATTCTATAAATTTCAGTGCTTCAACAATGCTTTATTTATGAATTGCGTAGATAACTTTTCTACCAACATAATTAAATATACCAAAAAACATTTCACTACCTCAGCTCAACATGTGTAACCCACCCACATACCAATTGACTTAAAATTAGATATTTTCTTCTTGTGTGGAAATGAACATGCCTACGCGATAACATTATGAGCTAGGACGTTTTGCTTAAAATTGAAAAAAAAATCTTACTAAATCAGAACCATAAGATTGCATTTCTTTTTTTCAATACTCGTACATCCCAATAAGAAATATGTATCTACAATGTACACATCTGCAAAAAATACCAACCTGACTATAGTGATACAAAAACAATACATCCCAAGATACCATACAATACAAGAAATACAAATAAACAGAAAACTTTTTTTTTTCTATCAAGAAAAAGAAATATTCTTCAAGAGGAAAAGATCTCTATACTGGAGTTGCCACAGTAACACAATTTTATCCCTGAATATTCTTGTTTTCCTTTCTGATTTAAGGACATATTTTTTATTGACCTACTGTTCCATAGTTCTTTCACCTTAAAATAATTATTTCCTTAAAAAAGGCAATGTATCAAATTGTAAAGTTTAATAAACCTATTTACATTTTGTTTTGAAAATAAATGTTTTTACTAAAAGGACTTATTTTTCTTCGTGAGCAATTCATATTTAACTTGCCCTGAGGCAACACTGCTTTCTGCAATCCAAATCATCAAATTCCAAAATCCTTCCCCACATTGACGTAGATAGATACCTACAAAATGCAATACAAGTAGAATTATCCAGCCAAGCAGGCGCCTCACAGTGGGGCGACTTGTATGGGAGAGTGGAAAAAACTCCATAAAATCTAAGCCACTGAACCGATTTTGTTGAAATTTCCAGGAATGATACTCAATATCAAGATAAATTTTCCCTAAAAATTTCCGCCCACTGACACGCCTACTTATTGTTCGTTTCAATAAAAACTTAATCTTTAAACCGATTTCAATGAAATTTTCAGGGCTGATAGTCAATGAAAACAAAATTACACTATTAACTTCCGCCCACTGCCACGCCCAGTTTGTTCTCGTTTTAATATAAACCTTTTTTAATATTATTTCTTGAATCCGTGTGGGGTTAGTTCGATAAAATTTGAACTACTTGCACGATTCTTATGAATTTCTCAGTATAAGAAAAACACAGGGATATTTCAACTCACCTATAAAAAAACGTTTATCTAACCAAGGTTTCTGTTTTTAGAAATAAATGGGGGAAAAAAGGCATTAAAAATTAAACCATTCTTTTTCATTCAATTTTAACAATTATTACCGACATATTTTTATCATATTATTCTATAATAATGTTTACTATTTAAATACATATATTTTTAATTATTTCTTTAAAATTTTAATTTTAATCAATTTATTTTAATTTCACTTAGTTTTCGACTTTATTTTAATTCAATTTAACATATTAATTCAATTTTACTGTAAATTGTATTGTAAATCCATTGATGAAAAAATAAATAAGTAAATAATAAATAAATTAAATTAATTCATTATTAATAATGACAAAGAAAAAATGAGAATCAGCTTCAACTGCCTCAATTGTGCATCAGAGCAAAACTTCGTACTCTCTTGCAAACAAAGTTTCAGAAAATGAGAGTTTCTTGACAACTTAATTATTTAAGAAAGAAAATTAAAATAAACAATTAATAGGTTTCACTATTAATCACATCTTTGATTAAGTGTTTTTATACTTTGAATCCTAATTTTATATCAATTATTCAAAATAACCCACAAAATTGCATAAAACCCTAAAAACCGTCAATTTTTAATGTTTTTGTACCGATTTTTTTAATATGTAATATTTTCATAAACTGACTTCAGATTTGAATTCCTCTCATCAAAATATATATGAAAAGATGTGCTTTTTAAAAAAACCTTACTATTTGTAACTATATTCTGCATTTTTAGAAAATACGTTTTTCACACATTTTTAGCTTCAAATTGCTCTAAAAATCGAATACGGACGTCTTCGGATGAGATTTTTTTTGAGAATTGTTGCTGAGATTCAACACTATCTTATGATATATGTCCGCCCACGGAGGCAAACGGAGGAAATAGTTAAAACATTTTTTGAATTTTTAATTCCGGGAAATTATTAGTTTTCTTAAAATGAAAAATCAAAGAAATCTTTTTTCCGCTAAACTTGCATCTCATATCGTTTATTAGTTTATTTTTAATATATTTCCAAAAAAAAAAAAAAATTTAAGTCGAAACTTATATGATTTTCGACCGTTTAAGAAATCTCATATTTACATCAGTTTTCACTATTTTTCAACTTTGAATACAAATTTCCACGCTTAGAATTTTTTTTTTGAAAAAAATGGTTTCATATCCTGATTCTACAACATATTTACTATTAGAAACGATTTCAACATTTTAAAAAATCCAACCTTCATACCACTTAGTTTTTTCCACTTTTTCCCCACTGTGCGCCTGCCAAAGCATGTATACAGGAATACAACAACAATATTCACACAAGAAAAGGAGGAAAAAAGAATAGAAATAAAACATATCTCGGAAAAGAAGTGAATCCACAAAAATAACAATGAGAGAAAAAGGGATGTGTGATATTTTTTGTGCCACATTCTTATGAGACGGAGAAATTCATTGAAAAGCTTTACATATTGTCAGTTTCTTCTTTTGGTCTCTCTTCATTTGAACTTTGAAAGTTGTAGCTCTGAACTTTTTGATTTTTGTAGTTTTGTCTGCTGATATTTTGTCGGCTAATAAAATTTCTTAGGACATTTTTTTGTATGGGGATGAGACATCTGTATATGATTATTTGTGCTACTATGGTTTGGATATACAATGATTCAACCAATTTGGTGTGCAAATATACTGCTCTCTTTTCTTCAGTAAATAATTTTACAATTTCGTTTGTCCAATAAGTATAAATATCGGCAGTTATATTTCTTTCAGGATGATTTTGTAAAATATAAGTTCCGATTAAACGGACAAGACGTAATCGGGATGAATTGTTAAGAGGAGCATTTTTTTGAACAGAGAGCAAACTTTTTCCTTCTAGTGTGCTTTTAAGCAGTTCCGTTAAGCTCTGAAAGAAAATTGTTTGTTAAAAAAATAAAACCCTTTAAAGAGAAACTAGCTTAAAAAAAAACCGGTTACTTGACATACTTTTTAATCATTGAATAAAAGTGAAAAACATGAATAGCGGTATCGATATCATTGTGAATCAATTTTAATTGTTTATGTTTTTAGTTTAAGTTTTTTTTTTTAGAAAAAAAAATAGAATTAATATGGATATTTTACTTCGCTTTCAAAATATGAATGACAAAATCAAACTTAAAAAAAAATTTAAGAATAGGCATAAGACGCACTTTTCCTTTTTAAAGAGATGTTTGGTTAACCTAAACGGAATTCTCCGTTAAGGCCAGATATAAAAGACACAATAATAATGATCAAGTGAAGTGAACAATCATAAACATACGAGTGATTGAGTAGGTTTTTTCTTTTCTAAATTTTCTTTTGCAGAATTGCCGCTTCCTTCAGTGAATGAAATCAGTTCATTAAATGGATATTCTTGATTTGAGGATTCAATGACAATGTCAGATAATTGTGTATCAATTACCTGTAAAACATTATTCAAATTTTTAAGTAATTACAATTTTATAATGAAATATAACGCATAAAACTAACCAAAGTATCTGCACTGTCTGGGTACATAAGTTTTTTATATTCTGCCAAGTTTTTTGTGAATAAAACTCGATGACCAATGCTGGAAAATAACTCTTTTATATCAGCGGGTCCCAGAAGAGCCATTGTCATCGATGTTATATTGTTTTCTAAAGTGAGAACGAAATTTGAGACAGAATTGGTATTTTAATACTTTTGCTTTTGACAATAACCACATACATTTTATTTAAGTAGGTGTGGTCTTATATTATATATGCATATACATATACATATACATTTATTTTTGATTTTGAAGTTTCATAATGAAATTAGTTTTACTTTAGGCCCGATCATGGAATAAAACGAATATTTTCTAATCTAACAGGTTCATAGTTCCAAGATCACATAGCAAAAGTAAACGAAAAAGAACTAATAAAACACATCCACTTCAAAGTATTCGTGCATATTATAATATAGTTCCATAGTTGTAATCTCTTACTCACTCTTTCCTTAGGAATAATGCTTACACAAAACACAATTAAAGATACTGCATAGAACCGCTTGTGTGTGTTTTGTGTGCTGGCATAAAATGTGCAAGAGATTAACAGTCAATTGCGAAATTATTTCTTTTCTTTTTTGAAATGTAAATTTAATTTATGTAAATAGGTAATAAAATTGGTTTCAGATTTTTGTTTTTGTGTCAAAAATTATTGGAATCAAAGATTTAACAATAGTTTTTAAAAAAAGATAAAAAGAATTTAATGAGCTTTATGAAAAAGAAAAAAGATACTCCATTCGTCAACCCTAGTTCTGATAGGAGAGTATTTGTAGCAGTGAATGTTTTATCATACCGGGTTTTTATTTTGTAAAAGCCGTTCTGTATAAACATCCAGGTACAAGAACTCTCCTCAGGATATTTAGCATTAAGTGTGAATATTATTTTTAAGCAACAATCAACAGCTTCTATTATTGTTTAAAAAAGATATTTACTATCGTCTACTACTACAAAATATGACTTTATTTCAGGCAAGGACTCACCAACCGCAATAATAAAAGGTTGTAAGGTTAAATTCATTTCCTTTAATTTTGTTTTTCTGGCTTCTATTGCCTCACTGATCCCAGCATCTGAATTCACAATTAAGATATTGCATAGAACCGCTTGTGTGTGTTTTGTGTGCTGGCATAAAATGTGCAAGAGATTAACAGTCAATTGCGAAATTATTTCTTTTCTTTTTTGAAATGTAAATTTAATTTATGTAAATAGGTAATAAAATTGGTTTCAGATTTTTGTTTTTGTGTCCATAATTAAAATGTACTCATGTTTCATATAATATAGCTAATGGAATAAAGGTACATTTTTGAAATAGCTCTAATAATGCAAGTACAAATATTTTTGAAATTGACTGTACCTAGTGCATTTGAAAGATATTATAGTATTAGTATATTAGCTGCCAAGCGCCGTATGTACATAAGTATATACATATGTACACAAAAAATATAGTTTGAAAAAAAACTAAAAAACACGCTTTTAAGACCCATCATACTAAAAAAGCGGAAAATAATTTTTAATATAAGCTGAAAACAATAATGAACTAAAAATACAAGTGTTATTGTGAAAAAGCGTTGGGCGCATTGGCCATATTTTTTTTCATATATCGAGCGCCCCACGCTTATTCACAATAACACTTGTATTTTTAGTTCATTATTGTTTTCAGCTTATATTAAAAATTATTTTCCGCTTTTTTAGTATGATGGGTCTTAAAAGCGTGTTTTTTAGTTTTTTTCAAACTATATTTATTTTTAACTTTTTAGTTTAACGTGCTTTAAAAGCGTGTTTTTTAGTTTTTTTTAAACTTATTTATTTTCACAGATTTGATGTTTTTTTGTGATTTAAGAAAACATTGAAACATTTCATTGACCCATTTAGTTGATTGAAATTGTAAATGAAATTGGAATTATTTATTTATTATTTAAAATCTCGTAATTTTAATTAAAAAAAAAAAGTCACCCATAGCTAGGATTTGATCCCACGACCCTTGACGCTCAAACTGAAACGTGACCGTTTCAGGAGCAGGCATGCCACGTCTTCGTCCATTCTGGCGATCTTGATTCCAAAATTTTTTTTACGCACTAAAACTTATTTTTTTGTAATGCTGGTATTTTATTGCAAATTAATTAAATAAAATACTTTCAGAGAACAGAGATGAAATTAAAAGAAACACGTTTTACTTTTAATAAAATATTACATATATAATTTAAGATGATTGCAGGAGACTGATTCACAACACGACCTTACACTTTGAATAACTTCAAGAGAATAATGAACTCGAACTGAGAACAAATACACTATCAGCACTCTAATACTTTAAATACATGTGCACCTAACACACATAAAATAACCCTCTACTCGGTTAATTTTACACATTCATTAGGTTCAATATGTAGAAAAACGCCATTGCCATGCAAAATGTAAATGAGGATTAGTGTGTCTATAGACACAGTCAGCAGTTTTACTCATTTAAATTTACACACCAAACGATTAATTTTACCCATTGAAACAGTTAAGTGTGCGTGCCATCAACTGGTTATGCTTCTTTTTCCCACTTTTGCATGAATATGTATGTACGTATACAAGCAACTTGAAGAAAAAGATGTGCGCAGAGTTGCCATAATCTTATATATCATATTTCTTGATTTCAAATTTATTGGGTAAAATATATATAGGTTCTTTAATTATCTTTATAACCATTAAGGCAGGTATGAATTTGTGGCGAAATCACGTTTGGCGTTTAATAATGCAAAAATCCTAAATTTTAAATGCTAGAAAGGCGTTTAGTACAGTTTTAAAATAAGATAATGTCTCTCTCTTCTATAAATTTCTAGAACTAGAGTTATAAGTAAAATTATGGCACCACAGGTTGTGCGTTTAAAAAAAATATTCGAAGCGCCAAAAAGGAAAGCGTGTATAATAACAATGAGTAAATCTTCATAGTATTTGCTTATGCAAATTTTTGTGTATATAGAGAAAAAGATTAGGTAGAAAATACTGAAGATTTACTTATTATACACGCTTTCCTTTTTGGCGCTTCGAATATTTTTGTTTTTTTTAGAATAAACTAGAACTGTTCCGAATGTTAAAAGCAAACTTCTTCATTTAACGTGAACGTTAAAATGACACTTTTTTACAATTCGCTAAACTATTGTATAAACTTTGGTTTGCTCAAAAAAAACAGAAAATAAAACACTAAGAACTATCAAAGCCTATTAGTATTTTAATACATATATTACATATATTAATATAAGTATAATTCTTTGACAAACGTACTTTTTGATGCTCAACAGCTTAACCTTTGAGAAATTAAATATAAGATATTGAAACGATTGCTATTGAAGTTAATATTTGTTATCTTTAATAATCAACAAAATGTTGGATTGTTTTGAAAATTGAAGGATTTATACCTGACTTAACGTGTGAACGTCAGAAAAACATATATCGTATTAAATTAACGTTTCTTCATTAAAAAAGAAGCCTAGACTTTCTAAGGCATAATACTTAAGAGCATTAGTATATTGTCGGTTTATTGCGAAAGTCATTAAGTAACATTTTGTTGATTTCGAGAAAATCGAGTTTGAAGTTTTGAAATTACATTACATCCTATACTAAATGCAATCATTTTTTTAGCATTTAGAAGGATTTCTATTATTCTGATTCTATTGATGAGTTATTTAATCGATAGCTATGATCAAAATTAACAATTCTGCATTTTTAGATTAAAATTTATCTAAAGTTTACTTAGTGACTTTGTGTTATAAACGCTTATAACTATAATATTTTAGAAAGTCTATATTATAGTTTTAAAGAGTTATTTATATTATATTATAATATTTTTATATTATTTATTATTTGCATACACCCAGCCTCACACCTACCCCGATTTTTATAGTGTGCTAGCAGGGTGATTGCAGGGGGACAGCATGCCCCCCCCCCCCCTTACATACCTAGCTGTTTCTTTACCATAATGGTGTTAGCTAACACTAATCTATTTTCAAATTTCAACTATTTATGTACGTATAAGTAGGAAAAAAAGACAAAAACCTCATAAAGAGTTACATATGTTAGTAATATTCGATTTTCTCGCAAACTATTACACATAAATTCATATAGTTTTCAGTTTTTGATTAAGAATTAATTAGAGCAACGGATTGTAAATCAAAAAATGTTTATATTTCATGAAAAATTTGAAAAATAACTCTTTAAAACTATTTTTTAGCTTTTTATGGGAAAATTTTGGTTTTAAAATTAGTTCTTTTGAAAACTATACATTTTTTTCACTTGTTCTTAAAACAAGCTGATAGAATAGAGTGTTAGCTTTGAAAAAATGTATTCATCTGTTTTAACCGAGGTACTCATTTAAATTAAACAACTTAATTTTTCAGTAAATTTAAACAAGCAGATTGTTTAATATTACAGAGGAGATGTGTTAAATTAAATAAATGCAGTTGTTTAACTTAACCAAGTTGCTCGGTTAAAATGTAAAATCTCAAATATTCTTAGTACAACCGAGTCTCTCGGTCAATATAAACAAGTTTCTCGGTTAAAATAACCTTTTTGGGTCGTAATTTTAACAAATTTCATTTAACCGAGTCGACTTCGCTGTTTTTAGCAACAGCAACTACGTAGATTTTAAATAACAAGGGTAAATTTAACCCATTTTCGTTTAACCCACTGAAAATCGCACTCGGTTAAAAATTATTTTTCTGCGTGTACATAGACCCCGAATTGAAAATCAAAACAATAACACATTCATATCCATATGTACCATATAGCCATACAAAAAAATTCATCGAGCCATTCAGAATAGCCAAAATTCTTTACATTACATCTAAATACATCTATTTTTATCCTTCCTTGTATACAAAAAATACCGTTGCACATACCTTGAGAAAAATGTAAACAAACCGAATTACCGAAATGTCATATAAGTTTGCCTTTACAAGGAAGGATAAAAATACAAGTACATACGGAACCAAGGAAAATAAGAGAAATTTTATTTACATTTTTGACAATTAACTATCTTCTTCCTTTACTCCACTCGTTGCTTATGGAAATAATATTTCCCTCTCAGTTATTAACTTAAGAGGAATGGAATTTACCACACGCGAGAGTAGCGCCAACGACGGCATACCGTAGTGCTAAAAATTCTTGCTCATGAGACTACTATAGTTTCTATATACAAAGATGAAGGCCAATCGATGATATCAACAGAATTATTGGAAAACCATGCTTTAGTTGCTCGCGCAGTATGCTTAGGGTCATTGTCCTGCATAAATTTCCACGTTACAGGCAACTCTCCATCTGCATAGAGTAGCATAACGTCTTGAAGGATGTTTATGTAGCTTTGGGCGTTCATTATACCTTCTATGCGATGTAACGGACCGGTTCCCTTATATGACATACAACCCCATAGCATGATACTTCCACCTCCATGTTTAAGGGTGACAGTTGTGTACTTAGGGTTGAATGCTTCGTTTTTTGGTCGCCGAACATATTGTTTTCCATCGAAACCGAATCTATTGATCTTTGTTTCATCACTCCACAATATTTTTTTCCACTGTGAGATGTTCCAGTTCTCATGTTCCCTGGCAAAAGCTAACCTGGCCTTTCGTTTTTTTATTGAGAGCAGTGGTTTTTTTCTGGCCGATATTCCAAATAGCAGGCTCTCACACAATCGTTCTCTAATAGAGCGTGCTGAAAGTGCATTTGGTTCTTCACCGAAAACTTCCTTTTGTATTGCTGTAGAACTCAAAAATGGATTTTTTCGCAGCTCAAACAATTAACCTATCCTGGGCTTCAGTGGTTTTACGGGGTCTTCTCCGTCTTGCCACGAGTTCTGTGGTTTTGTGGTTTTCAACATATTTTATGGCATTGAAAACCATCGTTTTGGAGCAAATAAGCTTATTTGAAAT
Organism: Scaeva pyrastri; assembly: GCA_905146935.1. Classification (NCBI taxonomy): domain Eukaryota; kingdom Metazoa; phylum Arthropoda; class Insecta; order Diptera; family Syrphidae; genus Scaeva; species Scaeva pyrastri. The sequence goes on from LR989929.1 coordinate 47,842,828, forward strand.
TTCCTTATAAGATAAGTTTTCTTTATTTCTAAGATTTATTATTGCTTCTTTCAGATTTTTTGTACAGCATTTTTTCTTTCTCATATCTCTTTCAAAGGTCTTAAAACAAAGTGAGGACTTGTAATTCAGTGAATTTTCAAACAAATTATTAAACTTACTTACAAATTTTTACGTTTAAAACGGAATAATAAAACAAGAAACAAATCGTTCTTAAGTATATCGCCAATTGAATTAGTATACATTTTATTAAATAACCCATTTAAACCAAATCACATGTACAATAACTTTGTTAGTTGATGTTTACGTTAGAATAGAGATGCAAGAAAGAATAGCGGTACTTTTCATGTTGGTTGTCATCTCTCATGATCAACCAAACGGTGTTACCAGGAGTTGCTAAAATCGTATACTACTAGACAAAATTCAGTAAACTAGCCTACTTAATGATACTTAAATATAACTTACTGGCCCTAAACGGGCGCTCTAAGGAATTCATGAATACTTAAAATTGAGGCCTTCGGCCTATGAACTATTTTTAATGTTTATTTTGTTAGAAAATTTAAAAAACTAACATCTTTGTCTTTTTATTATTTCCTTACATGCTACGTCCTTAAAATAAAACTTAAAACTACTCCTAACCCACCTACAAACTACTTAAAACTAGAACAACCACAGCGGCAAAAGCTATGTCCATTTGTTTGTTTGTAATCGGTCCGATTTGTCAAATTGAAATTTTTGACAAATCTGGACGTTTTATGGTTCCTAGAATCTAAATCCGTCATTTGTAGAGAGATGTCTGTGTGTGTGTGTGTACGTACTTTCGTACGTATGTACGTATTGTTATATGTATACACTCTTTATCTCTTTTAATATCGTGTTATACTAGAATAAAGGAGAACTCGCTTCTTTAAGCATCGAGAAACATCTAGTGGTTAAGAGGGGAACTTGCTTCGTTAAGCTTCGAGAACAACCTAGCAGATTCTCGAACCGATTTGAGGTGTATAAATAGGCGCTCGGAAGCAAAGCGGATTATTATTGATTGTGAATTGCGATAAAGTAAAGACTGTGTTTGAAAAGTGATAATTGAATGTGTTGAATAAAGAATTTTTGTGAGCGATTTAAATAAAGTAAATTTTGTTTTATTTACAAGTGTAAATAAGTTTTAATTATCGGACCAAGCCGAAATATTACAGTATGTACGTTCGTACGTTCGAGACCCCTTTTTTTGTTAACGGTATCTCGAGAATGAATAAAGATATCAACACGAATTAAATTTTATTCAGTAGGTTATAACTTCATGAAAAGCAGAAAGGACTTTTACAAAAATTTGTCTAACGGTTTTTTCACAATAGCAGTTTTTAAAAAAAGTTAAAATTTTAGTTTGTCGCAAATATCTCAGGAACGAATAATGGTATTGACTTCAAATAAATTTTATTGTGTAGATTGCAATGTGACACAGGTTTGGTATAAATTTGAAAATAATCTAACATACCGTTATTTTTTAAAAAAGTAAAAACTAAAAACAAATTTTTGGCGCGAAAATATACAATGAAGGAAAAATTATATCATCTTCAAAACAATTTTTAACTATGTGAAATGTGATATTTGACATCTGGTAAAATTTTTGAAGAAATTGAATTGACAGTTTTTTTTACAAAAAATAAAAAAGTGCAAAAAATTCTACTAAAAGTTGGTAAAAATTGTTTTTTGACTTGAATATCACGAGAATGGGCAACGGTATTGACTTCAAATTTATTTTAGCTTAAACAAAATACAATTATTAATATACGCTACAATTTTGACAAATATAGAACTGACAGTTTTTTTACAAAAAATAAAAAACTTTAACAAAAATTTGCCGAAAAATGTCAAAAGTAGTTTCTTGACTTGAATATTTCCAGAGTGGTCAATCATTTTAACTTTGAATTTGTTTTATTTTTTGCATAAAGAATTGTAAGCTTATGGTATATTTTTGACAAATGTCGAAATGACAGCTTTTTTTACTAAAATAAAAACTTAATCTGAAATTTACAGAAAAGTGTCATAAATTGTTTTTCGGCTTAAATATCATCACTACAAACAATGATATTGAGTTCAAATGTATTTTATTTTCAACCTACTCGTAATGGATTTGTCAATACCTAAAAAATGGTAAAATATTGACGAATATCAAATTTAAATTTTCACAATAAATACAGAACTACAAATATTTCTAAAAAAATTGGTAAATATTGTTTTCAGATTCAATATATCTGAGATTTTATATGTTAATAAAATTGTTATCAACTAACATCAAAAGTGAATCAATTATTATCAGGAACGCCAAGTTTTCAAATTATGCATAATGGGAAGTTATCAGTGTGGGTCGCACCCAGGCTCTTTTTTTATTTTTTTATGTATACGTAAATATATTTTTTTAAATTATATTATTTATAGTGCCACCGTCCCTACTCTACTTAGACTACTTAACCTAAGACTAAAAACAGGTATGCAAGCCGGATAAGGCGAAAGACACATCTGGGCTAGTTGCAAGTCGAGACAAAGCGTCTGCGTTGGCATGCTTCGCTGTAGGTTGATACTTTATTTAATACGTGTAAGCCATCAATGTTAAAGCCCAGTTTCGAACACGTCACATGGTCATTTCGGGAATCTGCTTGCTCGGATTGAATATCGCAGTCAGAGGCTTGTGATTAGTCTGTAGTTCGAAAACGCGGCCATACAGATAGCAATGTAATTTTTTCACGCCGAAAATGATCGACAACGGCTCCTTCTCTATTTGACTATACAGTTTCTGATGGCAGTCCAAAGTCTTGGAGGCAAACGCAATCGGCCGCTCTTAACCATCTTTGTACCGATGGGAGACGACTGCCAAAAAATTGGAGAGTATCATCAAAATACGCTAGACGAGTTGCTTTTAAGATGCTGTCCTTAAAATTCTCAAACGCTGTTTGTTGTTGCTTAGACCAGACAAATTTGACCCCTATGGCACGAAGTGAATTTAATGGACCAGCTACCTGCAAAAAGTTCGAAATAAATTGGTTATAGTACAAAGTTTAATTTACCAATAACTTCTTCCAATTCGTTGGTCGAGGTAAGTTACGAAAAGCGTCCAAGTGTTTTTCGGAGGGACTTATACCATTCGAATTTAGCGTATGCCTCAAGTATTCGATTTCTGATGCTGCGAACGTACACTTACACTTGTTTCATCGGAATCCGTTTGTTTCCAATCTCTTTAGAACTTCTTCTAAAATCCGTTTGTTTCCAATCTCTTTAGAACTTCTTCTAAAATTTGCAGATGCTCCTCTTCCGATGTGCCCGCGATGACTATATCGTCGATATAAATACCAAAAGGCAGGTCCGAAAAGATTTGTTCCATCACACCTTGAAACTAACCTGGTGCACTGCTTATTCCGTACTGTAACCGATTGAACCGTAAAAGACCAACAGGTGTGTTGATCACCACATAATCTTTGGTCGATTCGTCTAGCTCAATCTAAAGGTAAGCTTCCGATAGGTCGATTTTGCTGAATACTTTTTCTCTAAGAAGCTTGTGAAACAAATCCCGAGGTCGAGGAAGCGGATGGATTCACAGTTGTCTTAAAATCGCCGCAAATCCGAATTCCACCATTAGCCTTCTCAACGATCACCACCGGTGTGGACCATTGGATGCGCTGAACCCAGGACAGAATTCCCTAGGCAACCAAGCGATCTAGTTCTTTCTTCGTTTCATCTAGTAAAGCGTAGGGAATTCGACGATGACGTACAAACTTTGGCACTGCACCCTCCTTCAATTCCAAGTGAGCTTGAAAGGATGTGCACTTGCCCAGCCCCGATGAAAAAATTCTGGAATACTTCTCGCATAACGTCTCAATGCTGTTGAGAAGGAAATCATTAGATTTAATTTATAAAACAGAGTATTGAACCTTTAAGTTGAAAGCTTTGAACCAATCTAGTCCCAAGATGTTCTCACCAGAGCCATCAACTACGAGTAAATTCACTTGATCTTTGGAATTTTCGTAAGTGACCTGCACGGTCAGTTTTCCTTTTAACTTGAGTTGTGTTCCACCATGTGCTTGAAGAGATTTGGTTGTAGAAAAACACTTCGGTTGTCCCAATTTCTGGATACCTTCTCGACCGACCAGCGAACAAGATGCCCCCGTGTCGACCTGGAATCTCATCGGGTACCCGTTGACAATGACATCAACCATAATCCTTTTGATTCAGCTTTGATTCAGCTTTCACAACCGCACATTCATGTGACTGAACCACCTCGCTAAAATGAATTTGTTCAATTGAATTAGCTGTATATTTACCGGTTGATTTTACTTTGTCTCTTCTATTTGACCTAGGTTTTTTATTTCGCTTTGAATCATACAAACACCCACTAGATGCCCAATTTTTTTGCATTTATGGCAAACTGTTTTATTGTCGACAATCGCTTCTTTGATGATGAACAAAACAGCTGCGACAAGATTTTCTCGCTCAATCAGATTGTGTGCGCGACTGAGAACCCCTAGAAGTAGGTAATAAATTTACCTCTGTCGCGTTGCTGTTCTCTTTGATTGCAAAAAAAGTTTTTTGCGTTGTCTCATATGAAGTGGCTATATCCAACACATCTTTTAACGCTGGGTCAATCTTTTGTAGAGCTTGCGTTCGAACAGTGTCATGCGGAGTGTAAAGAACAATGATGTCACGAATCATGTTATCGACGACGTACGATTCTGAACACGTTTTCTTTGGACAAGTAAACTTACAGTTGCATGCTACCCCTCGAAGATCAGCAACCCAATCCGCATACATATGTTTACCCAGTCATCATCGACGTTTTGATACCTGGCTGCTAGAACATGGATTTTAGACACAAGGAAAAAGTTTCAAAGTTATCCGTTCCAATCCAAGAAAGGAAAAATGCACGCTTCTGTTTAATCTCTGAAACTCCACACGCCTCAAAATGTTGCTCCAGCTGCTTCAAGTAGGTCTTCCAATTTTCTTCTTTTTAACACGCTTATATTAGCTTCACTTGTATGTATGTATGTATGTATGTATGTGTGTATGTATGTATGTAACCGACACCTTTACACTCGATTTTGACCCACTTTACACGAACCGATTTTAATAAAATTTTGTACACATATCAAGAACCGGTGGCAAAACAATAATTTCATAAGTTCATCTCAATATCCTTATCAGGATTACCAGGATTAAATATTTTAATCCCACAGCTCCTGCTTTTTGCTGATTTTATTATGCGCTTATAAATATTAATAGACTCCCTCATTTTGCGGTGGCTCAGTTGGCTAAAGCGCGGTCACGTTTCAGTTTGAGCGTCAAGGGTCGTGGGATCAAATCTTAGCTATGGGTGACAAGTGTTATTGTGAATAAGCGTGGGGCGCTCGATATATGAAAAAAAATATGGCCAATGCGCCCAACGCTTTTTCACAATAACACTTGTAATTTTAGTTCATTATTGTTTTCAGCTTATATTAAAAATTATTTTCCGCTTTTTTAGTATGATGGGTTTTAAAAGCGTGTTTTTTAGTTTTTTTCAAACTATATTTTTTTTAAGCAGGGAAAGGCTGGACAACTGACATATGTACCTGTGTTTACAACAGTGGTTGGGCCCTCGTGTTTGTCTCCATCCAAGATCTCTTTTTCACTAAAATCTGTGCTATCCAATCACATTGTTTCTTTCACGTTTCTTTGTCCATCGTTTTATCTTACCATTCGATAATTTTCTTGAATTATCACAACTTGTGGCTCCAAAATTAGAAAAAAAATCGTCGTGGCCAAATGATATTTAGAGGCGAACACCAAGGCTTCGTAATTCAGAATGAGTATTTCATGTCAAAAGTGGTATACATATAAAAAAGGTGTAAGTACAAGACAAGTACAGTACTAAATAATATTTAATATAAGGTGGCGATTACAACCGTTGCTACCTGAACTTTTTGAGTTTTGTATCTATCCCGGTAGCAATTTCAAAAAATTCATATTGCTGCTTCCAAAGCTTTCACTCATTAGCCATGTGTTTGTCATGTCCGATGACGATTGGCTTAGGTGGTCTAAGGATTGCTATCTGCCGGGGCCTGCGGTGAAAGCGACACATTCAAAAAATAAACAAAATTCTTTTATTTTTATAAAAATAAATAAATTTGGTTTCGGCACCATGCAAATAATAGTCAAAACTTTTATTATTAAATTAAGTTATTTATTAGGATCAATTCAACTATATTGAACAACGAGGTACAATGCTTAGTAAGTGAGGTTATAAGAATGACACATGTTGATGGATGTGATACACAAGTGAGGGATGACAATGCAGCAGTGTTTCATAGTTTGATAAACATAATTATAAACTAAAATATAAATACAAACTAAATAGGTACTTAACTAAAGAAATAGTTATAAAAATTCCCAAAATATTAATAACATTTTTGCAATGTCAATATCGATATGCCCTTTGTATGCATTAAATGTTTGTGAAACATTAATGACTAATTATTGATTTAGTTGAAAAGGTAAAGTTTTTGCATGGGTACATATGTAAATATAGGTATGTAAACAGAATGGCTTATGAGAAATTAAACAAAGAAATTCATTCATTATTTTTAAATATAATCATCCCGATTAAATAAACCGATCAATTTTAACATTTTTATTATTAGAAACAAAAATGTTAAAATCAGAGGCTGATTCCATCCGCAGCTCGTTCGTCGGGTTTCTATAATAGGGTCTTTTAGTCTTTTAGAAAGTAAAAACATATTTCGTTATAATGTATCGCATCACATGAGACAATTTAGTACTTTTATAATAAGCCCAATAAAAACTGTTGTTTTTGAGCAAAATAAATTTTTCTTTAAGAGATGTGCCGAAGCGATATAATCATGAAATTGGTAGGTATATTTTTTTTAAATATACATAAACATTTTTCAAATCCTTAAAAATAAATACAAATAAGAAGCTACAAAAATAACTACATAACTGTGGCATGTTTTTTGTTTAAACATGGTGCAACCAACTACCAGACTGTTAGCTTTGCATTAGTCCACAAACCTCTCACCATTGTCATTGCAACTGCCAAGTCCATGCTGTCCAGGACGTGCCTGAGCCCTACGTTGTTATTGCCAACCTTGGCATTCAAGTGTCCCATTACCATTATGATGTCTCCGCGCTGGGTATTATTGTATGTGGCACTTACCAATATAATTACAGGGGACCACCACGAGGAGGTAAAGCAAGCAAACCGTCGGTCTGAAAGTTGCGCTTCTGGCCTATGCCAAGTTATAGGCAAGCAATAGTTACCCGATCAGAAACGGTGCAGGTCCATATGATTCACACCAGGGCCGAAGTACTGTGGACACAGTGTGGATAAACTTACAAGGAGCAGTAATCATTGATGACTTCGAGGTATCTCAGCTACTCCTAAAATCAGACTACATGTGTTGTATCTCAAACTTTCTGTGTTGTTGCACAATAAATTTTAACAATGTACCACAGGTGGTATCAGACTGGAAATTAGTTTGGAATTCGACAGCAACAGAAAACTATACATTAAATAGTATTCAGATCCAAGCCGAAGGATTACAAACAGTAGGAGATACATTAGAATATAAGCAAATATATGAAAACATTAAAAATGCTACAGTAGAATGTTGTATGGCAAAGAGTATAGACAAAATAATGGAACAATTCCTCAGAAGAACAAATTGTTAAGGCTGGGTGGCCAGCCAAAAAAACGGCTGGAATGTTACAAATAAAGCGATAACTTTTACATTTCGAATGTTAATTGATTAAAATAAAAATTAATACATTCCCAATAAACAGAGCTACTACTCTCCATCATTATAACTTTTAAATGTATAATATAGTAATTCTGAGAGTGAAACAAACTACAATTTTGTCGTTATTTTGATAGTAGTTTAAAATGCACCATTTATTTTTGGTATAACTAAGAATTTTATTTAATTTTTTTGGTGTTTTCAAAAGAAATTAAGTTATTTAAGGCAGTGACGGATTGACTTTAATTTATTTAATTTTTTTTATGGACAAAACATTAGTCCAATCTTATGCGATTTTCAATGGGTTTGGCGTGTTTGAACAGGTATAACTTCTTTAATCTACAACATATTTTATCGAAACAAAAACTATTGTAAAGCCAGTCTCAAATATTTTTATTACGATTCAATTTTTTTTAAAAATAATTAACTTTTAAAGTTTAAAAAAATAAAAAGCCTAAAAAAACGCAAAACACGTTTTATTTTTGAGGACTTTTAAATATCCCTTATTCTTTATTTAGCCTTTTGAACTATATTTTTTTCTTTATTTTATTACATAGCTTAATTAATTACCTCGGGAGTGACGGATGGACTTTTTCGAAAAAAAAATTATTAACCCTTTAAATGTTCATTGAAAAAGCCCAAATAACAGTTAGCTTTCCAGAGAAAATAATGCTTGTGCATATTTTTCTTATTTTTTTCAGTATTTTTTCTATTGGTCTCCAATTCAAAAATTCTAATTGAGGTGATGGTTTTTTTTAAATAAATTTTTGAAAAAGTGTCTAAATTGGTGTTTTTCCTTTTGAAATTTCCCTTTTACACGCACACATAGAAGTTTCAGTTCCCAATAATTCCACTGCAAAATAAATGCTTCGAGAGAATGTTTTTCATTTGGAAAAGAAAAGTGCCCCGCCCACCCGCTCTCAAATATTTTTGTTGTTGGTTTACATATTGCTGGTTGTTTCTTCTTTTCTGCATAAAGAACAAAAAATGCAATAGAAAAACCGGTTATTGTAATTTGAGGAATATGTAATGACAAACCAACCAGTATTTTTGGCAATGTGTTGACTAGAGTAAGTGTACGTCCTATTCGCGTGGTGGGAAGTATGCAGAACAATATTGTGAGTGGTTTATCTACCTACTTCTTGCATCATTTACTTTGATGAGTATAGAGAGAGAGTACCAAACAAGAACAAAATTCCTTTGGCCACATATGTATGGAAATGCCATGACATTCATGACAAAAAAAGGGCACTAACACAAATAAAGTCATTTACATGAAGTTTGAGTTTGGCCAGAGGAATTTTGTTTTTGTTTGTTACTCTCTCTCTGCACTCTTTTTGAACAAGAATAGAGTCGAAGGAAAAAAAAATGAGTATCTTTATAAGATCAATAACACGCTAAAGTGGGAAAAGTAAAGAAAAAACAACAATAATAACCAAAGAAAAGGACAGTTTGTGCTGTATGCACGTTTCCTTTCGATTTCAATATTTTCTCAAAAACAGGTCCTGATCTCGTTTGCACTGAAATTTTTTTTGTTTTGCCGAAGAACAATAAATCCCCTCTCTATAAAAAACGAAACGATCATGAGAAGCAGAAGTACATCTTCAATCTAAAGGGTGCCAGAAGTAGGTAGATAAACTAGAACTACACACAATATTGTTCGGTATATTTTCCTACCACGCGAATTTGACGTGCACTTGCTCTAGTAAACACAGATTCAGATCTGTCAAACTGTGCTTGTGCGATTTTCAGATTTTTTGTTATTGAACTTTTATATATACCATTGGATTATCTTAAGATTAAATGGTTACAATGGTTATAAAAAATGTGTTGGCACATCAGTGGCCCAACTATATACATTGGCTCCGAGTTAAATTAAAATTAGAATTTATTATTCTTTATGGCAAACTTAAAATAATAGTCGGTTGACTTGGATATCCTCAGGGTGTTCGGCCCCGGTTGTCATCTGTGATTGTTAATTTTTGTGAAAGGTGTTAGTGGCAGACTCAGCCACGTCGGTGAGCTGACCTGCGTAGAATGCAATGGCTTCGTTCATTATGTCCATGGCGCTAAGGTACCTAGGCTTTGTTGAGTTGTCATCCTCCTGATAAGCTGGTTCGGGTGGTTGGCTAAACTACCTACTAGCTTCTTAGCCAAAAGTAGCAGATATTTGTCCGAAGTTGTTATCCTTGCTTTTGAATATACATGTTCGTTACTGTAATGTCTTCGATGTTCTCTGTTGCAAATCCTCAATAGCTTCCTTTCGAAGACTTTAAGTTTGTTCATGGTGGTTTTGGATATGGAATACCAAACGGGGAAGCTGTAACCAATGACTGGTCTCAGCAGCTGCTTGTATAACAGGATCTTGGTCTGTTGGCTAAGTCCAGTACTCCTCTTCATCAATGGATGGAGGCGATGGAAGGCCCAGCTGGCTTTTTTGAGTACTTTCCTGGCATGTGGATTGAACCTCAGCAACTCATGGAAGTGAATTCCCAGGTACTTGACAGTCTTCTTGGTTGTCAGTGAAGTTCCACCTGGAAGCTTAAGTGTTATGCTTCTGCACTTTGATGCTTTTTGGAATCCTCTTCGGATTATTGTAGACGGTCTCCTGAAGCAGATGAGTTCCGACTTTGTGGATGTGGGCTTCGACTTTCCTTACAGCTACAACTGGTGACATTGAGGTGCATTAAGTCAATGAATCATCTGCGTAGAGGAGGTTCTCGCAGTTGTCGGGGGTAGGTTGGTCGGAAGTCAGGATGCTATACAGGAAGGGCCCGAGCTTTGAGCCTTGTGCAACTCCAGCCTTGATGTTCTTCGTTGACGATGAGCATTTCTCTAGTTGTACGTAGAATTTTCTGGAAGAAAGAAAAGAGAAAATAATTTTTATTAGTGCAATTGGGAAGCCAAGTGTGTGAAGCTTATGGATAAGACCTTTAATCCGTATGCCGTCGAATGCTTTCTCGACATCCAGAAGGCATCCAACGGTGATACGATGACTGTTAAGGACTGGGGAAAGTAGTTGTTGTTGAGGCAGTTGTTGAAGATGACTGTCAGGAAAATAATGACTGTTTGCGGGAGTCTCTTAAGGATGTAGTTAGATATCCCATCCGGACCTGTTGACTTCTTTGGTCTGCAGTTGTGAATGATTTCCGAGATTTCCTCTGTGTAACTCAAATCTGGGCTGTCAATTGGACCACTTGCCAAGTTGGTGTCGTTGAAAGAACTTCTCTCCAGAGTGGGAGTTAGGGTTTGCTGGATGGAATTTTCCACTTCTTCAAGGAAATTTGGATCAGAAGGCGGGTTGGAAGTGAAGTTTCCTTCAAAATGGCTGGCGAATGCTTCCAATTTATCCTGTGTTGTCTTAACTTCCCCGTTGTTGGTGATCATTGTCTCGGGTACAGGTACTTTTTTTCCAATCAAATTGTTGATGGCTCTAAAAGCATCATGATAATTTGCAGTTTTTTCAGGAAATGGTTGTTGTTGTGGAATTGTATGGAGTTCCGGAACATCACGTTGACACACTGTAATTCACTTAACACCATCTGGTAGCTGTTATTGGACGTATTGAGCTCACGCTGGCGGATCCTTTGAAGGCGTTTTCTTAATCTCTGTCTATGTGCATATAATTTTTGCACATAATTCAGGAAGATGTTGGTACCTGTCCTTAGATGTCCGTGGTTGTTTTTGTTTGTCCAGTGCATCGGATATGGTTAGTTCCAGGTTCTCGATGGCCGTGTCAATTTCGTGGTTCGCCATATTTCTGTTTGAGGGTACGGAAATGATGTTGGTTTCAATATCTACTTGTAGTTGGTCTACATCCAGTCTCTTGTAGTTAATGAAGTGTTCAGGTGGTTCTGTAGCTAGGAGGATGGGTTGCTGGAGTTTCACATTTAGCTTGTCCGCTTCATGATCCGAGTCACTGGATATGATTGTGCAAGTAAAGTTGACGATTTCTGGAAGTAAATAAAGAAAATTAGATGTAGAGAGAAAAAAATCTAATGTCGATGGTGTCCTGGGGTATGTTGGTTTCGGCTGAGAAATAACCACCAATGAGTGTTGTTCACTATTTGTATCCAGCCAGTCAGCAATCGCCTTGCCCTCTTGTGATATAGTTGTGTTCAGCCATAAGTGGTGCCTAGCGTTGAAATCTCCGCCGATGAGTCCGTATGTGCTTTTCTCGATGATGTCATTGAGGATATTGAGGTCGATGTGGACATTTCGCATGTTGGAATTGCATTTGAAATAAACATTAACCACTGTTAGGATATCGTCTCCTATAAGATTGATGGTAATAGCGGTGACTTCACTCGTCTGCAGACTTGTAATGGAGGTTTCGCTGGCATTCGGTGCTAAGTTTTTCCTCAGGAAGATAGCTGTGACTCTTTGATTCTCGGTTTTATCCCTCCGAAAAGTTTTGTAAGTTTTGCTATGTGGATGTTGTTGTGTTTGGTGACGTTTATCTCGCTGATGAGGGCAATATCGGGGGTATTGTTCCTCATGAATAAATTAGTTGCATATCTCGAAAAAGAAGGTGGCAAGGGCCACGGACTTCTCGCCTTCGCTAAGTTCGTAGGAATTGCTTTTCGGGCTTTTCCCATGACTGCCAGTAAGTCAGAACCAAAGATCCTCTGTACTTCGTTGTTGAGATTTGGTGCTGTTTTGGCTGGTACGCTTTTCGCTGGAGGAATCCTTGGGGCTGCTGGACGTGGTGTGGTAATCTTGGGTAGAGCTTTTGCCTGCTGCTGCATCTTTGTTGGTGCTGGTTTTGGAGTGGAGCCTCCTTTAACCATTGCTGCAAAACTAACAGCAGGCCGTGTGATCGTGCAGGCTGATTTGGCAGCAAACGTTTGTTGGACTTTTTTATCAGCTGCAAGCCTATTCCTTTCCGTCTGCCTCGCTTGGAAGCTTGGGCAACCTTTGAAGCTGGCTGGATGTCCTTCCTTTTGGCAGTTAGCGCACCAGAAATCTAGTGCCGTGTTTTCCTTTCGCTTACACTGGCCAGGCTCATGCACCTCCTTGCATTTGACGCATACGTAATCGCAACCGCAGTTGGTGGCAACATGTCCGAATCGTTGGCAGTTACGGCATTGCGTGATTTCTGTGGATTTAAGGCGCTCCCAGTGCACTGTTTGATTCATAATCAAAATCTTGGTGTAAAGGCCATCTCCAAGTTTTTGCTCATTTCCACGACAAAGTTATTATATGTCTTTCCTTGAGCCTTCTTTGATCGGTATGGAGTAACCTTAATGACAGGGAGTCCCTCTCTAGTAAACACATTGCCCAAAACACTGTTTTGTCATTATATTCCTCAAATTCAAATAACCGTTTTTTCTATTGCATTTTCTGTTCTTGATACAATAAATATAGTTTGAAAAAAACTAAAAAACACGCTTTTAAAACCCATCATACTAAAAAAGCGGAAAATAATTTTTAATATAAGCTGCAAACAATAATGGCCATATTTTTTTTTCATATATCGAGCACCCCACGCTTATTCACAATAACACTTGTATTTTTAGTTCATTATTGTTTTCAGCTTATATTAAAAATTATTTTCCGCTTTTTTAGTATGATGGGTTTTAAAAGCGTGTTTTTTAGTTTTTTCAAACTATATTTATTTTAAACTGTATTTATTTTCACAGATTTGATGTTTTTTTGTGATTTAAGAAAACATTGAAACATTTCATTGACCCATTTAGTTGATTGAAATTGTAAATGAAATTGGAATTATTTATTTATTATTTAAAATCTCGTAATTTTAATTAAAAAAAAAAAGTCACCCACAGCTAGGATTTGAACGCATGACCCTTGACGCTCAAACTGAAACGTGACCGCGCTTTAACCAACTGAGCCACCGCAGTACTTAAAATGAGGGAGTCTATTAATATTTATAAGCGCATAATAAAATCAGGAAAAAGCAGGAGCTGTGGGATTAAAATATTTAATCCTGGTAATCCTGATAAGGATATTGAGATAAACTTATGAAATTATTGTTTTGCCACCGGTTCTTGATATGTGTACAAAATTTTATTAAAATCGGTTCGTGTAAAGTGGGTCAAAATCGAGTGTAAAGGTGTCAGTTACATACATACATACATACATACATACATACAGTGGCGTGCAAATAATTAGAAACGATTTCTCATTGTCATTTTATCTTGTCTGTTTTTCTTTCTTTTTCAATAAATTTCCAATTTTTTTTTGCTTCAGGTTTGTTGTCATGTCTATTTCATTTTATTATACTTTTTTTCAATTTATAAAACACATAAAAATAAATAAAAATAAATCCTAAAAAAATAAACGAAACAGGTAGGGCACATAATTAGAAACACAAGTTTATATTGTTTAATTCATTAATATTTTAGTATAATAATATTGTTTTTTTTACATTTTTATATATTTTTTTCAATATTTTGTCGAATAACCACGGTTATCAATTACACACTGTAATCTTCTGGGCATAGAGCTAATTAAATTCTCACAAACTTTCTTTGGAATTGATTTCCAAACATCCTGAATTTCTTGGAATAAATTAGACATGTTTCCAATTTTTTTGTAGCTCATTTTTATTTTTAGATGCTGCCACAGATTTTCTATTGGGTTTATGTCTGGGCTGCACGACGGCCAGTCCAAAAGAGTGATGGAGTTGTCTTCAAACCATTTTTTAGTGTAACTGGCCGTGTGCTTTGGGTCGTTGTCCTGCTAAAATTTCCATATTACGGGTAGGTTTTCTTCCGCATAGGGCAGCATTATATTCTCAAGGATGCTGCAATATTGAATCCTGTCCATATGACCCTCAATTCTTTTAATCGGGCCAACACCACACCAAGACATTGCTCCCCAGATCATTATACTGCCACCACCATGCTTGACAATGGGGCGAGTGTAGTTTGGATTATATTCTTGGGATCTCGGACGGCGAACATAAGCTTTTCCATCAGAATTAATCCTATTAATTTTTGTCTCATCTGAAAAAAGCACATGTTTCCATTGAGTGACCGTCCAGTGCCTATACTTTTTGGCAAAAGCCAAGCGGGCCTTTCTGTGACGTTCAGTCAGTAATGGTTTCTTTCTTGCTATGCGCCCAAAGAGTCCAGCTTCACGCAACCTTCTTTTGACAGTATCTACAGACGGTCCACTGTCTGTTTCACCAAAAACTGCCCTTCTAATTTCCCTCGCAGTTGCAAAGGGTTTTTTTTTGCTTTCCCGTATAATGAGTGCATCTTCTCTATGAGAGGTTGACTTAGTTTTCGGTTTTCGTGGTATTTTTTCTACTGTGTTATTTTTCTTAAAATATTGAATAGCATTAAATACCATCTTTTTTGAACACTTTAAAATGTAAGAAATCTCGCTATAAGATTTTCCTTCGTTACGAAGGTTCAAAATTTCAAGTCGAGTCTTTACATCACATGATTTATTTTTTCCCATTTTTATGATCTAACCAAACAATTTAAATTAAATTATGGAAATATTTGTATAAAAAAGTATAACTTACAATGCTCAAAAATAACTTTAAATCTTGAAATTCTTGAAACCAAAAGTTCGTTTCTAATTATTTGCACGATCAATTTTGTACTTTTGTGCCTTCTCTTTTCTTTAATGAAAAAATAACGGTGTCCTATGCCAGTTTAATGAGTTTACAGTGAAGTTGGTTATATTTCAATGTAAAAAAAAAAGATGGCCGAATTTATTTTAAGAACACATTCAATTCGGAAGTTGAAGTTTAACCTGAAAAGCGTTTCTAATTAAGTGCACGGCACTGTACATACATACTTACATACATACATACATACATACATACATACATACATACAAGTGAAGCTAATATAAGCGTGTTAATAAAATCGGTTTGTGTAAAGTGGGTCAAAATCGAGTGTAAAGGTGTCGGTTACATAAATACATACATACATACATACATACATACACACAAGTGAAGCTAATATAAGCGTGTTAAAAAGGAAGAAATAACCAGCAATATGTAAACCAACAACAAAAATATTTGAGAGTGGGTGGGTGGGGCTAAAAAAATACTGAAAAAAAAAATAAAAAAAATTTGAAAAATATGCACAAGCATTATTTTCTCTGGAAAGCTAATTGTTATTTGGGCTTTTTCATTGAACATTTAAAGGGTTAATCATTTTTTTTCGAAAAAGTCCATCCGTCATTCCCGAGGTAATTAATTAAGCTATTTAATAAAATAAAGAAAAAAAATATAGTTCAAAAGGCTAAATAAAGAATAGGGGATATTTAAAAGTCCTCAAAAAAAAAGTGTTTTGCGTTTTTTTTAGGTTTTTTTTTTATTTTTTTAAACTTTAAAAGTGAATTATTTAAAAAAGAATTTACTCGTAATAAAAATATTTGAGACTGGCTTTACAATACTTTTTGTTTAGATGAAATATGTTGTAGTGTTGTAAATTGAAAATTGCATAAGATTGGACTCATTTTTTTCCCATAAAAAAATTAAATAAATTAAAGTCAATCCGTCACTCCCCTAATTAACTTAATCTGCTTTGAAAACGCCAAAAAAATTAAATAAAAATCTTAGTTATACCAAAAAATGGAGCATTTTAAACTACTATCAATATAACGACAAAATTGTAGTTTGTTTCACTCTCAGAATTACTATATTATACATTTAAAAATTATAATGATGGAGAGTAGTAGCCCTGTTTATTGGGAATGTATTAATTTTTATTTCAATCAATTAGCATTCGAAATGTAAAAGTTATAGCTTTATTTGTAACATTCCAGCCGATTTTTTAGCTGGCCACCCAGCCTTAATACCAAACAACAAACGACAAAAAGTCATTGGCGCAAAATTTAAAACGATTTAGCAAATTGCTAAAAATGGGTTTAACAATTTGCTAAGCTGAAAAAATGGTTTTGCTAATTTAAACTATTTTAACATTTCCATTTGTCAAAGAAGGCTATAGGCTATATTACATCACGCTACGACCGATAATAGCGAAGAACCAGTAGAAAATGTTGCACAAACGGCTAAAATTATTCATCTTGGAGGGCGTGATCGAATTGAAATATTTTTTTATGTTGGATAGTCCATTTGTCGAGAAAGACTTTAAGCTGTATAAAATTACGCAACGACCAATAGGAGTGAAGCATCAGTAAAAAATGTTGCAAAAACAGGAAAAATTATTCCTATTTGAGAACTTCCGTTGCGTGCGATGCTTAAACGGTTCAAGTAATCAAAAAAATATGTTTGAAAAAATGTATTCCTCTTTAATTGTGTAAAAAATGTCAATCAGTTGTGTAAAACATGTCTGCCATATTTTTTAAAATGGACCCACTTTAACCTTTTTTTAAGGTAATGCATTATTGCCAATTTTTCGCCAAAGAGTTTTTTCAACTTAAAAGAATATTAATCCATCCCTGTTCCAAACTTCACCCAGATCCGTTGAGTCATTCTGGCGGGATTGGAAAAATACAAAAAAATCTATCGAACTGGAACCATACATTTTACCGGGATAAAAAGCAGCCTATGCGCTATAAATTTTCCTTTAAAGTTACTTTTAATAGGAAACGGGAAAGTATCTCATGTTGTAAGAGGGGTATAAAAATCTATATCGCCGGGAGGAACTCCTGACTAATATAAAAATTTTCTTTCTTCCCAATAAAAAAAAATCCTGTATGTGTCAAAAAAAATGAGTTGATAGCCGAGAGGAACTCTCAACGTATCTATATATCCAAAGATAAAAAAACAGTTGAAATGAGAAGCGAAATTATTTTTTAAGAAAAAAAAAACACATTTATTCATATAATTTTCTTTATGCAAAACTGAATTTCCTTCTTCTATTAGTAAAGTTCCTTAAAGAAACTGGATGTGAATTTTATAAAGTAAAATTAATAATACAAAAGCTTTAAAATAATATTGAAAAGGAAGTCTAACTTTAGTAGTTTATATTTAGTATTAAACAAAACATATTTTTAGGGGCAAAATCAAAGTACAAAACTAGGTATAATTTTAGGGATTAAATATAATATGTGTAATTTAAGAATTGTTTTGAATATACATGTTATAAAGTTTCTTGGTTACAATGTTGAAAATAAAATTGAAATTGATCGCGATTTAGGAGAAAAACTAGTCACTTTTTGAGGATTTAATATCGAAAGTTTAGATATCGTCGAAATAGAAAATATAGATACATATTATCAATGGATGTGTCAAAGGGCAATATTGGCATGAAGAAACAGTAGCGTTGATAAAATTAACGATCTGTTATATGTATACACTCTTTATCTCTTCTAATATCGTGTTATACTAGAATAAAGGAGAACTCGCTTCTTTAAGCATCGAGAAACATCTAGTGGTTAAGAGGGGAACTTGCTTCGTTAAGCTTCGAGAACAACCTAGCAGATTCTCGAACCGATTTGAGGTATATAAATAGGAGCTCGGAAGCAAAGCGTATTGTTATTGATTGTGAATTGCGATAAAGTAAATTTTGTTTTATTTACAAGTGTAAATAAGTTTTAATTATCGGACCAAGCCGAAGTATTACATTGGTGTCAGAAGTGGGATTAAAACTTATTGAGAATAAAAACAGTGAGCAGTGATTAAACGATTGTGTGTAAAGTAGTGAAGTTAAAAAAAAAAACAAAAAAAAAAAAATGAGTAAAGTTTTGAAAGACTTAACTGTCCCTGAGCTAAAGGCCGAACTAAGCAAACGTGGCTTAAGTGGGACAGGCGTAAAAACTGAACTCGTTAAACGGCTGCAGGAATATCTGGAGCAGCAAAATGAAGACCCAGATACGTTTGCTTTCGAATTAGAAGCAAAAGTGGAAGAGGTAAATGCAAATATTGCGTTATCTAACATGGTGTCAGTTCTTTTAGCCAAATTTGAAGAGAATGAAAAGAATATTCTGAAACAACTAGAAGCCCAAAGAAGCGACCAAAAGCAAGAACAGCAGAATGTTCTGAAACAACTAGAAACTCAAAGGAATGATGTCCTGAAGCAACTAGAAGCCCAAAGACGCGACCAAAAGAAAGAACAGCAGAATATTCTAGAGCGGTTCGACGAACAGAGAAACCTTTTAGAAGGCAGGTTTGCGGTCTTCGAAGGAAAAATCAACACTATCGACGAGCGCGTCGAAAAACAAAATGCACGTTTCGAGAAAATGGACGAAAGAA
The DNA here is from genome assembly GCA_905146935.1 of Scaeva pyrastri. NCBI lineage: Eukaryota > Metazoa > Arthropoda > Insecta > Diptera > Syrphidae > Scaeva > Scaeva pyrastri. The sequence goes on from LR989929.1 coordinate 47,861,746, forward strand.
TCGAAACCATTACAAATGAACTGGAAAAAGTGCGAAAGATGAAAGCTCGAGAACCTTCTGGTGAGTGCTCAAGGAAGAGAGAAGTGAATCCTCCAAGCTTTGATGGGCAGATTCCGTGGTCAATCTACAAGAAACAGTTTGAGGCAGCAGCGTTAATAAACGGCTGGGACGATCACGAAAAATGCATTGCTCTTACGCTTGCTTTAAGAGGATCTGCTGCTGAACTGCTACAAACCATCCCAGCGGAGAAGAGTGGCGACTTCATAGTTCTGGTAAACGCAATCGAACAGCGGTTTGGGGATAGCCACATGACAGAGGTCTTCCGAGTTCAGCTTAACAATAGGACACAGAAAAGAGGTGAAACTCTGCAGCAGCTTCAGGCAGATATCGAGCGATTGGTTCACCTGGCATATCCAACAGCTGGTAACGAGATAGTAAATCAACTTGCTGTTGAAGCCTTTGTGAGAGCTGTGGGCGATATAAATCTCCAAAGGGCTATCCGCACTGCCGGAAAGCGAACACTACCAGAAGCATTGGCTTTCGCTCTGACGATGGAAGCTGCAGAACAAGCTTCCCAAACGTGCATCGCGTAAGGGAAATAGAAGTCCAAGAATGTTCTTGTCAGAAGGCTACTGTGGAAAGGAGTCAGCGAAACGGACCAGCACGATGCTGGAACTGCAATAAGACTGGGCATCTACAGCGACAGTGCAGATTACCGCGAAGAGGAACCGCATGCCAACACTGTGGAAACAGAAGTTATTCAAATGGTCAAAGTAACACCAACAATGTTGCTTCCGAAGTTGTTTCCCACCCGGGAAACGAATATCCTGGTATAGATGGCCCCAGAAACAACATCCAGGTTTCTCAAACGAAACGTGACAACAAGAGCCTGACCGTGGAAGCAAGTATAAACGGCAACAAATGTGTGGCTACCATTGACACCGGTGCCACGGCGTCCATCATACGGCAAGACCTTGTTAAGAAGGCATGGCTCCACAACACCAACACCTATCGTCTAAGGACTGCAACTGGAGAGGCCGCAAAAGTTTATGGTGAGGTACGTCTTAAGATCCGCATGGCAGAGTTGGAATTCTCTCACTTGTTCCTGGTAGCAGATATATGCGATGAGTGCATTGTCGGCGTCGATTTCATGAAAGATCACGGAGTGATATTGGATATCAGGAACCAAGTCCTGAAATATCGAAACATCGAGATTCCGATGATCTATGGGACTAACTCGTATGAAACCTCGCCATCTGTGAAAACCGTCATCAATGAAGATCTCACTTTGCCTGCTTCTTCAGAGGTATTCGTGTGGACGAAATTGAAGGGTAAGCCTGGCAGCCATCGATACCTTATAGTCGAACCAGCATCTGTAAAGTCCTCCCAAAACGTCACCATTGGGAAGACTCTTGTGAGACCTTTAAAGAACATGGTTCCGGTACGAATACTGAACATCAAGCCGTATGAAGTTAAGCTTAGAAAAGGTGAGATTGTCGGACAATGCGAATCTGTATCAGCTATAACAAGGATCAACGAAGAAGAGTCAAGGCAATCCTTGAAGTGCGAAATGCTGAACTCCATAAAGACGAACATTCTCAAGTCATCTAATCTTGGCCACCAACAACGAAGAACTGCAGAAGGTCTCCTCGAAGAATTTGCAGACATCTTTTCGTCATCGAAAGGTAAATATGGCAGAACGCAACTGGTGCAACATCGAATCAATACCGGGGATGTAAGGCCGATTCGTCAACCTGCAAGACGCCTTCCACTAGCCAAACAAGGTGAGGTTGAAGAACTGTAACCACCATGAAGGAAGAAGGTTTGATCGAAAACTCTAAAAGCCCTTGGGCGTCTCCAGTAGTCCTGGTAAAGAAGAAAGACGGATCAACCCGCTTTTGCGTGGACTATTGAAGATTGAATGATGTGACAAAGAAGGATAGCTACCCTCTGCCTAGGATCAGTGATACTCTGGACGCAATGGAAGGAGCACAATGGTTCTCAACTTTGGACTTGAAAAGTGGTTACTGGCAAGTCGAAATCCATCCTGAAGACAAAGAAAAGACAGCATTCTCAACAGGAAACGGATTGTGGCAGTTCAAAGTGATGCCTTTTGGACTTTGCAATGCTCCAGCAACTTTTGAGCGCCTAATGGAATGCGTCCTGCAAGGACTCACATGGAAATCTTGCCTGGTCTATTTGGATGACGTCATAGTATACGGGAAAACATTTGACGAACACTGTACAAATCTGAGAGCCGTGTTTCAAAGACTTCGAGAAGCCCACCTCAAGCTTAACCCAGAAAAGTGTTCACTCTTCAAAACCGAAGTGAAATATCTGGGACCTATCATCTCATCCCAAGGAGTAAAAACGGATCCTGATAAGGTTGACACCGTGAAGAATTGGCCAACACCACAGGACAAACACCAACTCCGAAGCTTTCTGGGTCTAGCCACCTACTATAGGCGCTTTGTGAAGGACTTTGCTGGAATCGCCAAGAGTCTACATCAGCTAACGGAAAAGGGAAAACAGTTTAAATGGTCAGGTGAGTGCGAGCGCAGCTTTCAAGAGCTCAAGCAACGCTTGTGTAATGCACCAGTGCTGACCTACCCAACTCCAGGAAAACAGTTCATAATTGATGCTGATGCCAGCAATGTCGGGATAGGTGCTGTACTATCGCAGGTGCATAAGGGCGAAGAAAAGGTGATTGCCTATTACAGCAAGGTACTCTCGAAGTCAGAAAGAAACTATTGTGTGACCAGAAGAGAACTTCTTGCACTGATTTTGGCAACAAAGCACTTCCATAAGTATCTCTATGGACAGAAGTTTCTTCTCCGAACTGACCATGGAGCACTTAACTGGCTTTTGAATTTCAAGAATCCAGATGGTCAAGTGGCAAGGTGGATTGAGAGGCTGCAGACGTACGATTACGAAATTCAACATCGAAAGTGGAAGCTTCACTCAAATGCAGATGCACTGTCTCGGAGACCATGCAAGCAAGACTGTAAACATTGCAGACGACAAGAAGAAAAAGAGGTGGTTACTGTCCAACGAACCAGAGCCGATCCCATTTATGGCTGGAGCAACGACGAGTTGAGGAAGGCTCAACAAGAAGACTCAGATATCGAACCCATCCTCGCTTGGAAGGAACACCAGGAAAAACCAGAATGGGCTGATATCTCCGATAGAAGTCAGACCCTGAAGGCCTATTGGGCACAGTGGGACTCGTTTCATGTCCAAGAGGGTGTCGACGTAAATGGGAATCATCAGATGGAAAGTCTTATGTAATGCAGCTAGTCTTACCGAGATCGAAGGTTATTGACGTTCTGCGAGAGATGCATGGTGGAGTTTCGGGAGGCCATCTAGGAGTGAACAAGACGCTAGAAAAGGTTCGACAACGATTTTACTGGCTACATGCAAGGGAGGATGTCGAGAAGTGGTGCCGAAAATGCGATACCTGTGCTGCCACCAAAGGCCCGAACAAAAAGAACCACAGCCAAATGCAGCAGTATAATGTCGGAGCAGCCTTCGAAAGGATTGCAGTAGACGTAGCGGGTCCATTTCCGGAAACAAATAATGGAAATCGTTATATTCTGGTCGTCATGGATTACTTCAGCAAGTGGCCTGAAGCATACGCCATTCCAAACCAAGAAGCCAAAACAGTCGCAGACCAAATTGTCTTCAACTGGGTGAGCAGATTCGGCGTTCCATTAGAACTGCATTCTGACCAGGGAAGGAATTTTGAATCAAACATATTTCAGGAAGTTTGTGGGCTTCTTGACATCAAGAAGACAAGAACAACACCACTTCACCCACAATCTGATGGCATGGTCGAACGATTCAACCGAACCCTTAAGGAACATCTTTGCAAAGTTGTGGACGACAACCAGCGAGATTGGGATCGACATATTCCACTGTTTTTGATGGCGTATCGAAGTGCAAGACATAGCTCAACTGGCCATACACCTTCTGAGATTTTGATGGGAAGGAACATCAGACTGCCGAGCGAAATAAAATTTGGATGTCCCACGTCGGAGCCGCAAGCCGAGGATGACTACATTGATGACCTCAGAGAAAGACTCCTTCAGATCCACGACAATACCAGGTTGAAAATAAGGATGTTCAGTGACCGAATGAAGACACGCTACGATATACGAGCGACAACAACAGAGTTCCAAGCAGGAGATCGCGTGTGGCTTTACAATCCCCATCGACAAAAAGGGTTGTCACCGAAACTTCAACGGGACTGGGAAGGTCCATATACAGTCATTACAAAAATCAACCATGTCGTGTACCGGATACAAAAGGGAGTCAGAGGAACCTAAAGTTGTACATCGCGACCGGCTACATCGCTACAGTGGTGATGAGAACGATGGATTTGTTCGGGACGATCAATCCTAAGGAGGGGGCAATGTTATATGTATACACTCTTTATCTCTTTTAATATATCGTGTTATACTAGAATAAAGGAGAACTCGCTTCTTTAAGCATCGAGAAACATCTAGTGGTTAAGAGGGGAACTTGCTTCGTTAATCTTCGAGAACAACCTAGCAGATTCTCGAACCGATTTGAGGTATATAAATAGGCGCTCGGAAGCAAAGCGTATTGTTATTGATTGTGAATTGCGATAAAGTAAATTTTGTTTTTATTTACAAGTGTAAATAAGTTTTAATTATCGGACCAAGCCGAAGTATTACAGATCTTACTTTAACTAAACTTCCAGGAAATTCAGTTACCTACACATACACATCTTTTGATAAATGTAATGGATCAAGTAAAAATTGTTCAAGCGGTTTTTTCATTGTTTCAGAAAAAAGTTAAAAATTTGATTGGTAGCAAATATGTACTGAGATAATGCCATTGACTTCAAACAAATTTTATTGTGTACAATGTTATGTGGTAAAGATTTGGTATAAATTTGAAAAAAGTTCAGCATACCGTTATATGTACATTGAAAAACTAAACAAACCTTTTTTGACGGTAGGTAATGAAGAAAGAGAGATGTTATGTTCAAAACATTTTTCTACAATGTGAAATAACGTTTTTGACATCTGGTCAAATTTTGGAATAAAAATTAAATGGACAGTTTTTTTTACAAAAAATAAAAAAACCAAAGCAAAATTTTACTAAAAAATGTCAAAAGTTGTTTCTTGACTTGAATGTGTCGAGTTTGGTTAATCATTTTAACTTAAAATTTATTTTATTTTTTGCATAATACGACTGTCAACGTATGGTACGTTTTTGACAAATATCGAAGCGACTTTTTTTTTTACGAAAAATAAAAATCTACCTATTTTTCAATACCTAAATACTAAAATGTTGAATGAAAATTGACATTTTTACAACACATAAAAACTACAAAAAGCTCCAACAAAAATGTTGTTGTTAATAAAATTGTTATCAATCAACATCAAAAGTAAATCGAAAGGAACACCAAGTTTTCAAATTATGAATAGTGGGAAGTTATCAGTGTGGGTCGCACCCAGGATCTTTTTAAAAACATAACTTTAATTGCGATCATAATAACCGAAACTGAAGCGGACGAAGTTGCGGGCAACAGCTAGTATATAAGAAAATGTTTAGATTTTCTATATAATTACTGATAATGATAAGCAAGTCCAGAACATACATATATTATGTACGTCTAAAGCAAATTGTTTAGACTCGTTTGCCTAAATGATTATCAAGCACATAAACTGGATTTGAACAAAGCACTTGAACTTGTATAAAATATCAAAATGTAACTCCAAGCTGAACAATCAAAACACCTAAAGACTTTAGTTACTATGCTGATACTGATACTTTATTAATTCATTCATGATTCTTTTATACCTTATAGCGAAACCCCCGCCCGCTTTGCAAGGCGTTAAAAAAATAGTTTTTTAACTTCCCAAACGACCATCGGAAGTTATTGTTATCGGTCCCATTTGTCAAATTAAAATTTTTGACATATCTGGACGTTTTAAGGTCTTACAATACCTATATATCTGTCATTTTTAGAGATATCTGTGTGTGTGAGTGTATGTACGTTTTCCTACGTTCGTACGTTCGAGAAATATTTTTCTTCGGCGATATCTCAAGAACGGGTAGAGATATCGACTCCAACTAAATAAAAACAGTGATTGAAACAACTATTTTGTTGCTATAATTGGATTAAAAGTATAAAAAAGTATAAACAAATATAATTCATTGTTTGTCGTTTCCTTACCAAAACTTTGGTTCAGGCTATGCATTTTTATAAAAAAAAATTTGCCAGCGACAGGAATCGAACTTGACCCCTCACGTCTAGAGCGGAGATCTTACCAGGACACCACGATCTCTACTGATTTGCGTGTGAGCAAATTGCTAAATATTGTTAAAATAAGCGACCAAAATTTAATTTCTTTGTTTAACATATTTTCCATATTTTTTTATAATTTTTTTTTTTTGCGCCCTAAACCTTCTACTCCTTTCCTCTTTAATTTAAAAAAAAATTAAGAAAATCGGTCAACCGGTTTGGCTGGTTAGTGAACGAACACAAAAAAACAGACTTTCTTTTATATATATAGATTTACTGTTCTATTACTTTGCTTATGGTACATAATTAATAACTAAGTAAATTATTACTACATTAAAATACATTTCTTAATATCTAGAACAATAGATGAGATTCGTTGATTTGGTTCTTGCTTGGATATATTGAGAACTGTATGAGTTACTTTTTCGTTACCTTCAACCCGAAACTTGTTTAAGTTTTGGAACTTCGGTGTGAAGTCCTTGGGTAAGGTAAAAGGTTTGTCAGTGGCATTAATTATAGAAATAAAAAGTTGTCCCCCCTTTACTCTTGATATTGTATTAGCCAGATAAATTCCTGGTTTTAATTCTTCGCTTTGCACAAGAACGTCGCGTAATCCAGTATTTACCTTCAGCTTTACAATGGTCTTGGTTCGGGGTTCTATAACTTTGTTAATGTTTGAAAAGATTTTGGATTGCTTGGTCCAATTAATTATATTGTTTGGCTTAGATGGATATTTCAATGGACACTCTGAAACCAACTTTTTGTTTTTATCCAAAAACTTCAATGTTTTGGCAACAGAGTCAATTATCGTACGATTCCAGAGGATATCTCGGCCTATTATACCATCTGCGGGTATGTCAGTTAGGCCATCCACTATATGCCATTTTAAATTATAATTTTTTCCTAAACATTTGCTTGACTGAACTGTACCCAAATTATTGTTATATAAACAAAATATCAGGAGCAGTTAATGAATCACCGTCAGCAATATGATAGGTGATATTATTATAAGTTTTAAGTTGTTGGCTTGAATATTGTTGATTGTTGTAAGTGCGATTGACCTTAACACAAATCTTTAGTCTAATATCCGGTAAAGTTTTTAAATTTAAAACGGAAACTGTCGAAAATCATACAAAAGATTAAATAATAAAAGATGAGGTCTTATTATTATGTTGTTAAATTTGTGAATTTTTTTTTTAGTATTTGAACAACTATTTTTTTTATTTTTAAAGATTGATGTTAAAAAAGACGAAATAGATGGGATCTCATCTAGAAGTGGATTTATAAGGAAATTTACAAAATTCTCGATAATTGCAACATTAGTGCAATGGCTTGTAAGTCGACCGCCAAAAATGGATGATTTACTCTCAACTGCAAAAGTATATTTAGGAACTATGCAAACAAAAAAGTTAATAAAACAAGATGAAAAGTTTAAAATAAAACAATGTGAATGTAAGCAATTATGGTCTCGAAAAAATTAAGGTATCAATTAATCATAAATTATTTATTGTATTTTTCGAAAAGTAATTATTCAAGCACACAACCAGGAATATGTACCAACGTGGAGAGAAATGGTGGGTGATCAAGTATTAATTGAGCTTGAAATGCAGTTTAGAATTAATATTCATAAGGGTACAGAAATGTTTGCAAATAGTAAAATTGTATAATATATTATATTTTGTTACCTTATTATATTTTTCCTATAGATACTTTTACCGTATTGTACGAAGGTCAAGAACTCGAGCATTTGGGACTTAAATTACCGGAGGCAATACGAACAGTTATTATGAGGAAAAATTTACTTTTCGCTGATTTTAGAGCCATAAACAGTGTTATTAGTGAATACAACTACATCATAAGAACACTTTCACTTTCAGAGGTAAGAAATAATTCAAACTAATCGAAGAACATTATATTTAATGTTGAAAACGTTAAATAAATATACACAAACGAAGTCATTTTCATATTTTTGTTTTCAGTATAGATGATCAATTTTTAGGAAAAATAATTTAGTGCCAACAAATTTTAAGGTTAAGGTTTTTTACAATAACAAACTCTTAATAAAAATTTATTGCTTGGAAAAATGTTAATTATTTTACTAATTTTCCAACGATAAGGGTTAGCAAGCCTGACTATCCTCAAAGAGGATTAAAAAAATTGTGCAATTAGTCATTACTATACCCCTTTTAAAGAAAAAGAAATATATGAGTGATTTATTTTTAGCTATACACAGGGCCGGCCCTAGCTAAAATTGCGCTCTGTGCAAGATTTTTTGAAAGCGCCCTTTTTATATTTGCGAAAATACATATAATATACATAATGTACATACACATACTAATACACATATTAAGTCCTTTCCACATTACCCAGGAGGTAGACTTTTAATGCGTTTTTTTTATTGAGGTATCCCCCGGTAGGCCTAATCCTCACTAACAAAAAAATACCTTTACATATCTGCTTGTATGTATGAGTATCTGATACATAATATTATTTAAATTAAAATAAATAAATAAATAAACAAAAAAAATAAATAAATAAATAAACAAAAAAATAAATAAGATAATAAATTTAATTAGGTACAAATGCAAAATAAAAATTCTACGAAACTTCAATTTTAGGAACTTGAGTTATTTTTTTAAGGAAAAAAAAGTAAAACCATGAAACAAAACGCAGCGAAGAAATGGGCAGAGTATAATATTTAAACTAGAAAGCTTACTTTTCTGGCCTTTGCTTTTGCAAATTCAAAAATGAGATCACTATAGTCTAAAGAACTTAATAATACCTTTTCTATTGACATAATAGACAAGCCTACCAGTCTCTCTTGCGTCATTGTTGTCCTGAGATAATTCTTAATAATTTTAAGTTTAGAAAAACTACGTTCTCCTGAAGCTACTGTGACTGGGATTGTATTAAGAATTTGTAGACTAATAACTAAATTAGGAGCAAGATCCTCAAGGCCTGAACTAAAAATAAGATTCAGCACATCTAAGCCGAGCATTGTGGTGCAACAAGTGGAGAAATTACGGCTAATTCTTGGAACAATTCTGCTCCATCTATGTATATCCTTAAAACTACTAAATGTTAATTCATTCTGTAAATGAAGGCATGAAGCACGTACATTTTTATTTTTTAAACATTCTCCTATGTTATTTAAAAATGAAAAATTTTTGTTGTATACTTCAAGCTGATCAAACCTTTCTGAAATAGATTGAAATGGCCTGATCAAGTAGGTATTTTAAAAAGAAAATCTACTTTGAATCTTTGTTTCGGGTCTAATATAGTTTCGGGACATTCATCAACATAAACCCTTTTTCTCCGTCGAGATCGCAATGATGAAGCTTTCGGAAACGTATTTGGTATTTCTAAAAAACTACAAAAGGACTCGGATAATTGGACGTAGTCATTGAATTTTTCATCAGAACGCATTGAAATTCAACTATTTTTAGTACTTTCTAAGAGCTTTATGCCTTTATATGATTATAAAAGTATAATCAAAAATTTTATTTCCTAAAGATTCAGCAATGTTTTTTGCTTCAGGATTTCCTATTTCGGAAATTTCTATTAGAGCTTCATATATATCTTCAAGATTTGTTTTTAAAGGTCTCAATGCATCTAACCTGCTCTCCCATCTAGTTTCAGAAAGGGGTTTCAAAGTTAGATTTGGAATTCTTTTTTTATAAATATCCCACCGCGTTGTGGAGCTTGAAAAAAGTTATACAAACATTGAAACGTATCAAAAAACTTAACAGCATATAATGACCACCGAGCAGAAACATTAACTACTAAATTTAAAGAATGTGAGCAACATGGCACGAAAAATGCTCTTGGTTCGAGGGATCTAATTCTATTCTGAACACCTGCTTTTTTACCTTTCATATTTGAACCATTATCATAGCTTTGGCCACGACAATTAATTATTGAAATTCCATGGAATTTAAGCTTGTCTAAAACTAACTGAGTGAGTCACATTCCGGTCTTATCTTCCCCTTTCAAAAACCCTAAGAAATGCTCTTGTACTTCATAAGTCTTTTGAGTTCTATGAACAAACCTAACGACTACAGTAACTTGTTTTACGCGACTTTTATCGGTTGTGGAGTCTACAATAATAGAATAATATTTTGCTTCCTTAAGCATTGAAACAATTTTATTGCAAATAGTTGTTGCAAAAATTTGTATAATTTCATTTTGAATATTTTTACTTAAGTATCTATTTTGGGTTTCTTGACTAGTTATTCTCCTCAAATGCTCTCCTAATACCAAGTCGAAAGAAGCTATTTCCTCTACAAGTTTTAAAAAATGTTCGTTATTGAACTCATATAATTTATCCGAAAAGCTAGTGACTGTGAACCTAGAAATTTAACAACACTGAAAAGTCTTTGTAAAATTGCCCTCCAATGCTTTGTTTCTCTTTCGAATGAACTTTCAAATAATGAGTCAATTGACGTGTCTGATTTTAAACCATTTTCCTAAAAATTTCCATGATTTAAAATTTTCTAAGTGGAAAATACCAACCTCATGACAATGGACACATTGTTTCATAGTTGTTTTAACTTAAAATAATTATTTCCTTAAAAAGCCTATGCATCAAATTGTAAAGTTTAATAAAACCTATTTACATTTTGTATTGAAAATAAATGAATTTACTAGAAGGACCTATTTTCCTTAGTGAGCAATTCATGAATACTTTGACCTGAGGTAACACTCCTATCTGCAATCAAAACCAGAACCAAAATAACCATGAGAGAAAAAAATATGTGTGATATTTTGTATACCATATTCTTATGAGAAGGAGAAATTCATTGAAAAGCTTTACATTTTGTCAGTTCATGCTTTTGGTCTCTCTTCATGTAAACTTTAAAGTCGCTCTGAATCTTTTGATTTTTGTAGTTTTGTCAGCTAATAAAATTTCTTAGGAAATTTTTTTGTATGGGGATAAGATATCTTTATACATATGATTATTTGTGATAATAGTGCATTATATTATAAGTACGTAAATATTTTTCAATAAGAATTGTTGAAATGTACCTTTTTATATTTAAATTTTTTTAATATTTCATCTTATTTATTAATTTTGAATTTAAGGTTGATCTTCTACGGGACCATCTTTATAAAATTGAACTAGTAATACAAGCGGGTGTTAGCCGGTACACTTGGCAATCTTTCAACATCCAAAAGTTTTCAGGACACATTAAAATTCTTCTTAGAAAACTTGTTTGTATTGTGTCGCAAATTAATAATATTCGTTCGGAAATGAAATCTCGTATTACTAAAATGGAGAATTTGAATTTATTTAAATTGATTGAAACAAAAGATAACACTTTACAAGGAGTTTATCCAGAGGAATTATTAAAAACGTGCCCTCAACTAGACATGAAAAACTGCACAAATAATGGAAAGTTATATTCTTTGTCCGAATATTTGGAAAAGTTGAACGATTCACGAAATGAAAAAAATGCTTATATGAGAAAAATTGGCCATTCCCTTGGTCCAGTGCTAATAAAATTAGAGAGCCTTGTTTTAGGTACATCTTCAGGGCGCTCTGAAAAAATGAAAGCATATTATATTTTTTGGGAGAAGGAATACTTTGATTGTATTTTAAGGTAATATATTTATATATATTTTGGTTTGATTTTAAATTTTTTAATTTAATTTAATTTAATTTAGGTACACCTATAAGAACTTTAAAGGATTTTTAAACTCCCTTTTGGAAAATGTTAGCACTTTTGAAATCCAAGGACTTCTCGAACTGCCAGAAATTGTTCTTCGCCCATGTGCTGCTGAACTACAAAACATTTTTGTTCAATCAGCAAAAAACTTTTTAGAAAGGTAGTGTACAAACAATTCTTTTTTTCTTTTAATTATAACCTCAATAATTTCTTAGTGAAAGCATCAGAAGAATTAGTGGAATTCAAATATCTTTAAGGACTTTCTAATTTTTCAATTATGGGATTTAAGATTACACAAATTAAACACTATCAGTAAATTGCTATGATAAATATATATATAGTTTGAAAAAAGTAAAAACACGCTTTTAAAACCCATCATACTAAAAAAGCGGAAAATAATTTTTAATATAAGCTGCAAACAATAATGAACTAAAAATACAAGTGTTATTGTGAAAAAGCGTTGGGCGCATTGGCCATATTTTTTTTTCATATATCGAGCACCCCACGCTTATTCACAATAACACTTGTATTTTTAGTTCATTATTGTTTTCAGCTTATATTAAAAATTATTTTCCGCTTTTTTAGTATGATGGGTTTTAAAAGTTTGTTTTTTAGTTTTTTCAAACTATATTTATTTTTAACTTTTTAGTTTAACGTGCTTTAAAAGCGTGTTTTTTAGTTTTTTCAAACTATATTTATTGTGATTTAAGAAAACATTGAAACATTTCATTGACTCATTTAGTTGAGTGAAATTGTAAATGAAATTGTTATTCATTTATTAATTATTTAAAATCTCGTAATTTTAATTAAAAAAAAAAAAAAGTCACCCATAGCTAGGATTTGATCCCACGACCCTTGACGCTCAAACTGAGACGTGACCGCACTTTAACCAACTGAGCCACCGCACCACTTAAAATAAGGAGTCTATTAATATTTATAAGCGCATAATAAAATCAGGAAAAAGCAGGAGCTGTGGGATTAAAATATTTAATCCTGGTAATCCTGATAAGGATATTGAGATAAACTTATGAAATTATTGTTTTGCCACCGGTTCTTGATATGTGTACAAAATTTTATTAAAATCGGTTCGTGTAAAGTGGGTCAAAATCGAGTGTAAAGGTGTCGGTTACATACATACATACATACATACATACATACAAGTGAAGCTAATATGAGCGTGTTAAAAACAAGAGTAGGTTGTTTGTTTGTGTCAGTCTGCTTACATATGTATGTATGTGTACATTTGTACAATGTAGGTACATATACACAAGAATACATATAAAGAGTTCTATTAAAATTGATCGCTTGACCTTTGTAAGGAAACTTGTTTTTTTCTCCACCTGTAACTATATTTTTCTGTTATGCCTGTTGCTTTATTACAAAATCGATTATACAAGACTCCACTACTTATCTATGTTCATGTATCGACTCTTAATCTTTAAACAGATTATAATTTCAAAAGATGTAGAAAGGACTTTTAAGTGATCTGTTATGAATTTGGAAAAAAATAAACATAATGTTACTACTACTTTAAATAGAAAAACTGTGAATAAAATGTTTGGGGCCCGCCGACCCATGGCTGAATTTTTAACTTCCCATAAGGAGTTATTGTAATCGGTCCGATTTGTCAAATTGAAATTTTTGACAAATCTGGATGTTTTATGGTTCCTAGTATATAAATCCGTCATTTGTAAAGAGATGTCTGTGTGTGTGTGTGTACGTACGTTCGTACTTATGTACGTTTGTACGTTCGTACGTTCGAGACCCCTTTTTTTGTTAACGGTATCTCGAGAATGAATAAAGATATCAACACGAATTAAATTTTATTCAGTAGGTTATAACTCCATGCAATGCAGAAAGGACTTTTAAAAAAATTTGTCGAACGGTTTTTTCACAATAGCAGTTTTTAAAAAAAGTGAAAATTTTAGTTTATCGCAAATATCTCAGGAACGAGTAATAGTATTGACTTCAAATAAATTTTATTGTGTCAATTGCAATGTGACACAGGTGTGGTATAAATTTGAAAATAATTTAACATACCGTTATTTTTTAAAAAAGTAAAAACTAAAAAAAAAATTTTTGGAGCGGAAATATACAATGAAGGAAAAATGATATCATCTTAAAAACAATTTATGCTATGTAAAATGTGATCTTTGATATCTGGTAAAATTTTTTAAAAAATTGAATTGACAGTTTTCTAACAAAAAATAAAAAAGTACAAAATATTCTGCCAAAAGTTGGTAAAAAGTGTGTTTTGACTTGAATATCTCAAGAATTAGCACCGGTATTGACTTCAAACTTATTTGTGTTTATACAAAGTACAATTATTAATCTATGCACCAATTTTGACAAATATCAAATTGACAGTTTTTTTTACGAAAAATAAAAACTAAAACCGAAATTTACAGAAAAGTGACAAAAATTGTTTTTCGACTATCATCGCAACAAGCAATTGACTCAAATGTATTTTATTTTCAACATAATGCATTTGTTAATACCTTAAAAAAGGTAAAATATTGAAGTTATCAGTGTGGGTCGCACCCACCCTCTTTTTTTCTATGTAATTTTAACATTTAGTCTTATTGTTTGGCATTTTAGTATTTTTTTTTTTGATTAATTTCAAAATAAGAAACGTTCAAATTTAAATATGTATATAGTTAAATATGTTATTAATTATTAATTGTAAGACGTTATTACTATTGATATATTTTTAACATCCGATAGGGAGTTATTGTAAACGGTCCGATTTGTCAAATTGAAATTTTTGACAATTCTGGACGTTTCAAGGTACCTAAAATCTACGTAAATCCGTCGTAAAGGGATGTCTGTGTGTGCGTGTGTGCTTGTGTACGTACATACGTTC
>LR989929.1:47876751-48155878 GCA_905146935.1 Scaeva pyrastri
AACAATAACAATAACAATAACAATAACAATAACAATAACAATAACAATAACAATAACAATAACAATAACAAATAACAATAACAATAACAATAACAATAACAATAACAATAACAATAACAATAACAATAACAATAACAATAACAATAACAATAACAATAACAATAACAATAACAAACAATAACAATAACAATAACAATAACAATAACAATAACAATAACAATAACAATAACAATAACAATAACAATAACAATAACACAATAACAATAACAATAACAATAACAATAACAATAACAATAACAATAACAATTAACAATAACAATAACAATAACAATAACAATAACAATAACAATAACAATAACAATAACAATTAACAATAACAATAACAATAACAATAACAATAACAATAACAATAACAATAACAATAACAATACAATAACAATAACAATAACAATAACAATAACAATAACAATAACAATAACAATAACAATAACAATAACAATAACAATAACAATAACAATAACAATAACAATAACAATAACAATAACAATAACAATAACAATAACAATAACAATAACAATAACAATAACAATAACAATAAAACAATAACAATAACAATATAACAATAACAATAACAATAACAATAACAATAACAATAACAATAACAATAACAATAACAATAACAATAATACAATAACAATAACAATAACAATAACAATAACAATAACAATAACATAAATAACAATAACAATAACAATAACAATAACAATAACCATAACAATAACAATAACAATAACAATAACAATAACAATAACAATAACAATAACAATAACAATAACAATAACAATAACAATAACAATAACAATAACAATAACAATAACAATAACAATAACAATAACAATAACAATAACAATAACAATAACAATAACAATAACAATAACAATAACAATAACAATAACAATAACAATAACAATAACAATAACAATAACAATAACAATAACAATAACAATAACAATAACAATAACAATAACAATAACAATACAATAACAATAACAATAACAATAACAATAACAATAACAATAACAATAACAATAACAATAACAATAACAATAACAATAACAATAACAATAACAATAACAATAACAATAACAATAACAATAACAATAACAATAACAATAACAATAACAAAAACAATAACAATAACAATAACAAAAACAATAACAATAACAAAAACAAAAAAATAACAATAACAATAACAATAACAATAACAATAACAATAACAATAACAATAACAATAACAATAACAATAACAATAACAATAACAATAACAATAACAATAACAATAACAATAACAATAACAATAACAATAACAATAACAATAACAATAACAATAACAATAACAATAACAATAACAATAACAATAACAATAACAATAACAATAACAATAACAATAACAATAACAATAACAATAACAATAACAATAACAATAACAATAACAATAACAATAACAATAACAATAACAATAACAATAACAATAACAATAACAATAACAATAACATTAACAATAACAATAACAATAACAATAACAATAACATTAACAATAACAATAACAATAACAATAACAAATAACAATAACAATAACAATAACAATAACAATAACAATAACAATAACAATAACAATAACAATAACAATAACAATAACAATAACAATAACAATAACAATAACAATAACAATAACAATAACAATAACAATAACAATAACAATAACAATAACAATAACAATAACAATAAACAATAACAATAACAATAACAATAACAATAACAATAACAATAACAATAACAATAACAATAACAATAACAATAACAATAACAATAACAATAACAATAACAATAACAATAACAATAACAATAACAATAACAATAACAATAACAATAACAATAACAATACAATAACAATAACAATAACAATAACAATAACAATAACAATAACAATAACAATAACAATAACATTAACAATAACAATAACAATAACAATAACAATAACAATAACAATAACAATAACAATAACAATAACAATAACAATAACAATAACAATAACAATAACAATAACAATAACAATAACAATAACAATAACAATAACAATAACAATAATAACAATAATAACAATAACAATAACATAACAATAACAATAACAATAACAATAACAATAACAATAACAATAACAATAACAATAACAATAACAATAACAATAACAATAACAATAACAATAACAATAACAATAACAATAACAATAACATAACAATAACAATAACAATAACAATAACAATAACAATAACAATAACAATAACAATAACAATAACAATAACAATAACAATAACAATAACAATAACATAACAATAACAATAACAATAACAATAACAATAACAATAACAATAACAATAACAATAACAATAACATTAACAATAACAATAACAATAACAATAACAATAACAATAACAATAACAATAACAATAACAATAACAATAACAATAACAATAACAATAACAATAACAATAACAATAACAATAACAATAACAATAACAATAACAATAACAATAACAATAACAATAACAATAACAATAACAATAACAATAACAATAACAATAACAATAACAATAACAATAACAATACCATAACAATAACAATAACAATACAATAACAATAACAATAACAATAACAATAACAATAACAATAACAATAACAATAACAATAACAATAACAATAACAATAACAATAACAATAACAATAACAATAACAAAAACAATAACAATAACAATAACAATAACAATAACAATAACAATAACAATAACAATAACAATAACAATAACAATAACAATAACAATAACAATAACAATAACAATAACAATAACAATAACAATAACAATAACAATAACATAACAATAACAATAACAATAACATAACAATAACAATAACAATAACAATAATACAATAACAATAACAATAACAATAACAATAACAATAACAATAACAATAACAATAACAATAACAATAACAATAACAATAACAATAACAATAACAATAACAATACAATAACAATAACAATAACAATAACAATAACAATAACAATAACAATAACAATAACAATAACAATAACAATAACAATAACAATAACATAACAATAACAATAACAATAACAATAACAATAACAATAACAATAACAATAACAATAACAATAACAATAACAATAACAAATACAATAACAATAACAATAACAATAACAATAACATAACAATAACAATAACAATAACAATAACAATAACAATAATAACAATAACAATAACAATAACAATAACAATAACAATAACAATAACAATAACAATAACAATAACAATAACAATAACAATAACAATAACAATAACAATAACAATACAATAACAATAACAATAACAATAACAATAACAATATACAATAACAATAACAATAACAATAACAATAACAATAACAATAACAATAACAATAACAATAACAATAACAATAACAATAACAATAACAATAACAATAACAATAACAATAACAATAACAACAATAACAATAACAATACATAACAATAACAATAACAATAACAATAACAAATAACAATAACAATAACAATAACAATAACAATAACAATAACAATAACAATAACAATAACAATAACAATAACAATAACAATAACAATAACAATAACAATAACAATAACAATAACAATAACAATAACAATAACAATAACAATAACAATAACAATAACAATAACAATAACAATAACAATAACAATAACAATAACAATAACAATAACAATAACAATAAACAATAACAATAACAATAACAATAACAATAACAATAACAATAACAATAACAATAACAATAACAATAACAATAACAATAACAATAACAATAACAATAACAATAACAATAACAATAACAATAACAATAACAATAACAATAACAATAACAAAAACAATAACAATAACAATAACAATAACAATAACAATAACAATAACAATAACAATAACAATAACAATAACAATAACAATAACAATAACAATAACAATAACAATAACAATAACAATAACAATAACAATAACAATAACAATAACAATAACAATAACAATAACAATAACAATAACAATAACAATAACAATAACAATAACAATAACAATAACAAATAACAATAACAATAACAATAACAATAACAATAACAATAACAATAACAATAACAATAACAATAACAATAACAATAACAATAACAATAACAATAACAATAACAATAACAATAACAATAACAAATAACAATAACAATAACAATAACAATAACAATAACAATAACAATAACAATAACAATAACAATAACAATAACAATAACAATAACAATAAACAATAACAATAACAATAACAATAACAATAACAATAACAATAAACAATAACAATAACAATAACAATAACAATAACAATAACAATAACAATAACAATAACAATAACAATAACATAACAATAACAATAACAATAACAATAACAATAACAATAACAATAACAATAACAATAACAATAACAATAACAATAACAATAACAATAACAATAACAACAACAATAACAATAACAATAACAATAACAATAACAATAACAATAACAATAACAATAACAATAACAATAAACAATAACAATAACAATAACAATAACAATAACAATAACAATAACAATAACAATAACAATAACAATAACAATAACAATAACAATAACAATAACAATAACAATAACAATAACAATAACAATAACAATAACAATAACAATAACAATAACAATAACAATAACAATAACAATAACAATAACAATAACAATAACAATAACAATAACAATAACAATAACAATAACAATAACAATAACAATAACAATAACAATAACAATAACAATAACAATAACAATAACAATAACAATAACAATAACAATAACAATAACAATAACAATAACAATAACAATAACAATAACAATAACAATAACAATAACAGATAACAATAACAATAACAATAACAATAACAATAACAATAACAATAACAATAACAATAACAATAACAATAACAATAACAATAACAATAACAATAACAATAACAATAACAATAACAATAACAATAACAATAACAATAACAATAACAATAACAATAACAATAACAATAACAATAACAATAACAATAACAATAACAATAACAATAACAATAACAATAACAATAACAATAACAATAACAATAACAATAACAATAACAATAACAATAACAATAACAATAACAATAACAATAACAATAACAATAACAATAACAATAACAATAACAATAACAATAACAATAACAATAACAATAACAATAACAATAACAATAACAATAACAATAACAATAACAATAACAATAACAATAACAATAACAATAACAATAACAATAACAATAACAATAACAATAACAATAACAATAACAATAACAATAACAATAACAATAACAATAACAATAACAATAACAATAACAATAACAATAACAATAACAATAACAATAACAATAACAATAACAATAACAATAACAATAACAATAACAATAACAATAACAATAACAATAACAATAACAATAACAATAACAATAACAATAACAATAACAATAACAATAACAATAACAATAACAATAACAATAACAATAACAATAAACAATAACAATAACAATAACAATAACAATAACAATAACAATAACAATAACAATAACAATAACAATAACAATAACAATAACAATAACAATAACAATAACAATAACAATAACAATTAACAATAACAATAACATATAACAATAACAATAACAATAACAATAACAATAACAATAACAATAACAATAACAATAACAATAACTAAACAATAACAATAACAATAACAATAACAATAACAATAACAATAACAATAACAATAACAATACAATAACAATAACAATAACAATAACAATAACAATAACAATAACAATAACAATAACAATAACAATAACAATAACAATAACAATAACAATAACAATAACAATAACAATAACAATAACAATAACAATAACAATAACAATAACAATAACAATAACAATAACAATAACAATAACAATAACAATAACAATAACAATAACAATAACAATAACAATAACAATAACAATAATAATAACAATAACAATAACAATAACAATAACAATAACAATAACAATAACAATAACAATAACAATAACAATAACAATAACAATAACAATAACAATAACAATAACAATAACAATAACAATAACAATAACAATAACAATAACAATAACAATAACAATAACAATAACAATAACAATAACAATAACAATAACAATAACAATAACAATAACAATAACAATAACAATAACAATAACAATAACAATAACAATAACAATAACAATAACAATAACAATAACAATAACAATAACAATAAACAATAACAATAACAATAACAATAACAATAACAATAACAATAACAATAACAATAACAATAACAATAACAATAACAATAACAATAACAATAACAATAACAATAACAATAACAATAACAATAACAATAACAATAACAATAACAATAACAATAACAATAACAATAACAATAACAATAACAATAACAATAACAATAACAATAACAATAACAATAACAATAACAATAACAATAACATAACAATAACAATAACAATAACAATAACAATAACAATAACAATAACACAATAACAATAACAATAACAATAACAATAACAATAACAATAACAATAACAATAACAATAACAATAACATAACAATAACAATAACAATAACAATAACAATAACAATAACAATAACAATAACAATAACAATAACAATAACAATAACAAAAACAATAACAATAACAATAACAATAACAATAACAATAACAATAACAATAACAATAACAATAACAAAAAAAAAACAATAACAATAACAATAACAATAACAATAACAATAACAATAACAATAACAATAACAATAACAATAACAATAACAATAACAATAACAATAACAATAACAATAACAATAACAATAACAATAACAATAACAATAACAATAACAATAACAATAACAATAACAATAACAATAACAATAACAATAACAATAACAATAACAATAACAATAACAATAACAATAACAATACAATAACAATAACAATAACAATAACAATAACAATAACAATAACAATAACAATAACAATAACAATAACAATAACAATAACAATAACAATAACAATAACAATAACAATAACAATAACAATAACAATAACAATAACAATAACAATAACAATAACAATAACAATAACAATAACAATAACAATAACAATAACAATAACAATAACAATAACAATAACAATAACAATAACAATAACAATAACAATAACAATAACAATAACAATAACAATAACAATAACAATAACAATAACAATAACAATAACAATAACAATAACAATAACAATAACAATAACAATAACAATAACAATAACAATAACAATAACAATAACAATAACAATAACAATAACAATAACAATAACAATAACAATAACAATAACAATAACAATAACAATAACAATAACAATAACAATAACAATAACAATAACAATAACAATAACAATAACAATAACAATAACAATAACAATAACAATAACAATAACAATAACAATAACAATAACAATAACAATAACAATAACAATAACAATAACAATAACAATAACAATAACAATAACAATAACAATAACAATAACAATAACAATAACAATAACAATAACAATAACAATAACAATAACAATAACAATAACAATAACAATAACAATAACAATAACAATAACAATAACAATAACAATAACAATAACAATAACAATAACAATAACAATAACAATAACAATAACAATAACAATAACAATAACAATAACAATAACAATAACAATAACAATAACAATAACAATAACAATAACAATAACAATAACAATAACAATAACAATAACAATAACAATAACAATAACAATAACAATAACAATAACAATAACAATAACAATAACAATAACAATAACAATAACAATAACAATAATAAATGATTTCTTTTTATGTAAATATTCCAAACAGGATAAGAGTTCTTAAACGATGGATGAATGGGACTTGTATTCCATGTCCACCAGCAGAATATATGGGACACAAAATCGCATTTACGTTTTACGAAGACGTCCTAAAGGTAAGGAAACGAAATGTGTGCATTCTTTTTAAGATCTTTAATCCTAATACTTCTTCCAAACTAGAAAGAAGAAGTTTTAACTTTAATTAAAAACATACACAAATTGGCAAATATGGTGGTTGATGATGCTCAATCTTGTGTAGGCAGGTAGGTATCTTACAAAAATATATCCGACTATTGAATAATATGTATTTATATATTTAAGATTTAAAAAGTTCTATGGATTATGGTCATTTGATAAGGCTGCAATATGTGACAAATTTGTAAACTCTGGTGTGCCCTTAGTTCAGTTCGATGAAAAATTTACTTTCTTCGCTAATGTAATGCACAAGTTGCGTGAATTAAATACATGGTGTGATGTTCGGTGCGTTCGCATTAATCTAATAGCAATATTAGACAGTTTATGTGAACATGCTTTAGAGTGGAAAAATACTTTCGGTAAAATTTTAGCCACAAAGACGAGAAATAAAATGAATGCATTAAGAGACGAAATAAAGGTAAGAAAAATCCTCATGATATTTACGAAATTTTTTTATGAGATACCTACATTATCAGATTCTTCAATCAAATTTACACAAAAGTCCGAAAAATCTCAATGATTTTAAAATTGTGATGGCAACAGTAGTTGAAATCCAGTCAAAAACATTGTCTTATCAACTGGAGATAGTAAAAATACAACAAATTTATACAATTTTCAGTACGCACAGTGTAAAGGTAATTCTAGAATTAATACTAATATTAATCCCTTAGAAAGTCAACTTAAAGCAATTATTTTTTTACGATTAATAATATGAAGTAAAATTTCTTACGGAAACTTTAAAACCCCGAACTTTTGTTGCGCATATAAATAACGAAACAAACTTTTTACGATTATTAAAACATTTTAAATTCTGAAATTTTTCAAAAGCTGTAGATATAGGTGTCTAAAATACGATTGCCCGATTTTTTCCTTAAAAATTACCTTTTTCTACGATTTTTAATTTGAGAATAAAGCACAAGGTACATAATCTTAGAAATCATTTGAATTTATTTTTTGCGTGGCAGCACTTACTAAAAATTCCCCTTTTATAATATATTCCTCTCTAAAAATTGGTTTCTCATTTTAATTGTATTTTGTGAGTGACTTCATGTTGATAGTCTTGACGGATTAGGTACTATTTTGCAGGGTTCGGAAAATATCTTTCCCGAACCGATAAATATGGATACTTCTCACATTTTTCCGATCTTCTCCCGATCCGAAAAAAATAAAATTCTCATACGGATACTGTTCTCGGGATCCGGAAATTTCAGATCTCTCTCGGAACGAATTAAATTATTTTCTTTCTCTTTTTTCATTCGTGAGAGATCGAAAAAATATTATTTTTTTTCAGATTTTGTTCTCTCACGAAAATAAATTAAAACATCCGAAAAGATCTGAAAGGGATCGGAAAAAAAATATTATTATTGTTTGTTTTTCTTGAAGTTTGGTTGATTTTTACGCTGTTGTTTTTAATTATGTATTAATAGCTATTATAAAAAAATGTTCATTATGGGACGAAAAAAGAATGCGAATTAAAAAAGTAGGTATATTTCTTATTAACAAGATACAAATAGGTAAGGTCTTTTAAGGTGTCAAAGAAAAGTAACTTTGAAAATGAAAAAATATTTTAAGAAAGTGCATGGTGTTGGTGTCAGCATTGATGATTATTTAAATGAGAAACCGCCGCCGCCGCCGCCGCCGAAACTATTGGAAAGAAGAAGTGTAACCAGACAATTGCCTACAATTGCATTTATGCAAAATACCCTTTTTTAATCCGCAATAAAATTTATTGACTGTACGCCAAAAGTAATAATTGGGAATTTCCCAAAGCATTAAAATACACACACTTTTCCTAGAACTATTTTATTGCTATGAGCCGACGACACCGACCAACGACTTTGACCAACGCCACCGCGACTGCAGCCAAGCCGCTTTGACCTGCGTCGTATTAGGTATCTACGTTTTGTCACAATAAGATACATGGATCATTTTTGTTCAGAAAGAAAGCAAGTTCTTAACATTTTTTATTAAATTTCATCGCCAGCAAAAATATTTCGGGGTTTAAAAAAGAAATAAATAATGTGAGCAGTTTTTATATTTCTAATTATCATATTTAAATACATTTCTATTTACAATAAAAATAACATTTAAAAATTTAAGTGGCGGTTTCTTATTTAAATAATCATCAATACTGACACCAACACCATGCACTTTCTTTTATTTTTATTTTTTATTTTCAAAGTCACTTTTCTTTGACACCTCAAAAAACTTCACCTATTTGTTTCTTGTTAATAAAAAATATACCTACTTTTTTAATTCGCATTCTTTTTTTCGGCCCATAATGAGAATTTTTTTAATAATAGCTATTTATACATATGTAATTAAAAACAACAGCGTAAAAATCAACTTCACGAAAAATAAACAATAATAATATTTTTTCCGATCCTTTTCGGATCTTTTCGGATCCTTTCGGATCTTTTCAAATTCTATTCGTGAGAGAACAAAATCTGAAAAAAATAATATTTTTTCGATCTCTCACGAATGAAAAAAAGAGAAAGAAAATAATTTAATTCGGTTCGTGAGAGATCTGAAATTTTCGGATCCCGAGAACAGTATCCGTATGGGAATTTTATTTTTTTCGGATCGTGAGAAGATCGGAAAAATGTGAGAAGTATCCATATTAATCGGTTCGCGAGCGATATTTTCCGAACCCTGCTATATATGTATATATTTTTTTATCTGCGATCGGTTCGTGAATGGATCTTTTTTTGGATCTTCTGCGATAAATTCGTGAATTCAAATTTTATTTTTAAGGATCCGAAAAATAAAATTCGCGATCGAATTAAAAATTAAATTCCCGGTTTGGTGTTTCGATCGCGAACGAATTAAATTTTATCGTTCTCCGAAACCTGCTATTTTGCAAAGACTTTTTAAAAATGAAGGATTGTAATTCTTTTAACCTAAGAGTTTGTATATATAATTATATAGTACCTATTCTCATGGAACACAATTTTGTGTTACCGAGGAGACAACATTGGGGGCGCTAGTTGTACGAAAATTGCTCACTTTAAGAGAACGAGAAGAGCCAAAGTTCATATAAAAAAATAATAATGTGCAATTGAAAGGAGTATTTTATTTTCTGTCATAATAAATAGGGAGTGCGACCTTCTTGTCTGAGCATTATTCGCTTTTAGATTTTGTTTTTGGCTGCCTAGCGACGGAGTCGTGTATGCTATACATTTGGCTATAGTTACGTAGGTATGCTTTAACCATTGTAGGTATTTTGCTATTTCAAATTCGTTTTGAATAGATTTTTCAATTTTTGTGAAAACTGATTCGTTGCCAAATTTGTTTTAATGTAATTATTGTTGTTTTGCATTATTTTGTAAATTGTTCGTAAGGGAGTAGCTTAGTAAGCAACAGTAGCTTTGCAGGTAAAGTGTTGCTAGCTACTTGATATTTAATTTATGAGAAATAAAATAAAACAAATTGGCGACAAAAATAATGTTTTAATATTCCAAAGGAATATTCATTTTAATTATGTTTTGTTGAAGCAAAAATCTTTATAGTGTTATATATATTTTTATACAGATATTACTTGTTATGTTTTACTTTGTTTTATTAAGTTTTGTTAATATACTTTCAATATTTCTTATTAATCATAAAAAAAAAATTATTCTAATACATATATGTTTTCAAACTGAGGCACTTGATGTTGAATTGCGTATATTGGAAAAACGCAAAAGATGTGCCCAACTACGGAAGGAACTAGAAGAATTAGAAATTGGAGAAACAATTGGGCTTACGAGAGGCAGTTTCAATGATGTTAAGGATTCCATTGTTCCGTTTTCGAATTCCGAAGAATATGATGCTCAGAAATGGATAATTGACTTCGAGCATGTATGCGATTCAGTTTGTAGTGATGAACATTTTCATTGAAGAGCGTATGACGATTAATGAAGCCTGATTCCGAAGGGGAAATGTTTTTACGTGTTGATAACTCAAGAACATATCGAGAGTTTCGTTCAAATTTGTTGACAAATTTTGGATACATTTTCACTGTATCCGAAATTATTGATCGTATGAAGAAGACTACATTTACATCTGCGAATACAAGTGTCATGGGTTACATCCTAAAGATGCAAGATTTGGCTTCAAGAGCTAGTTTGTCCGATATTCAAACTGTTGAATATATAATTGATGGTTTCCAAGATCGATCTCCTGACATTGCCATCCTTTACCCTGCTCAAAATTTATTTCAACTTAAGCAATTGGCACATAGGTATGCAAAGTTAAGGGACGCACATAAATTGAACAAGGATCCAAATATTTCTGTAAAATTACGAAACAATGCTTTCAAATCATCTGGTAATTCAACAAATAACATTTCAACTTCAAACTCAATTCGATGTTATAATTGTTCCTGAGCTGGTCATCTTTCATCAGCATGCACAGAACCAAAACGTATGAGAGGATCTTGCTTCCGATGTGGGTCAACCCAACATGTTTTGAAAAGCTGTCCCAAACCACCACCAAGAAATTCAAATCAAGTGGCTTTAATAGATGAATTCCGATTTCAAGAAAACTTACGTTTGAATGATGGTTCAACTGATATGTTACGAAATGATGTTATAGAAATTTCTGAGTTGAATAAGGTATGTGTCACTTTTATTGTTAATAATTCGGTAGGCGTAAGCAACATATTTGTTTCACTTTTCGATACTGGAAGTTCGGTTAATTTAATGAAAATTTCTGCAGTTCCAAAGCAATTGATATTCAATGAAACATCAAATTCAAATTATAGAGGATTGGGAAACTTCAAAATATGTACCTATGGCATAATATCTGTTAAAATTTACTTTCGCAATCAAATAAAAACTACTGATGTTTACGTTGTTCCTAACCATGTTATGAATTATCCATTGTTATTGGGACGTAGTTTCTTACGATTGTTCAATATTAAATTATGTATAGCATCCAATATAATTGTTAAACCAAAAATTGAGTTACATTCAAATTTAAATAAAATTCAAATCTCAAACGAAATGTTGCATTGCGTATATGGTCTTATTGACGAAAATGATGAGGGTGAGCTCAGTACTTGCAATCTTTGCCAGATGCCGACAAAAGCAAACAGAAGTTTAGAAGACGAATTAGATAATGTTTTTCTAAAAGAAATTATGAATATATCAATAGATAAATCGCCTTCTGAACAGTATGATATTAATCCTAGACTTGATGCATTCAATAAAAGAGCTATTTTAGAAACAATTCTTGATAACTATTCCGATTTTAATAAGATTCCTAAAATTGACCATGATTATTCCATGAAGTTAAGACTTACTTCCGATACTCCCTTAAGTTATTCACCCCGAAGGCTTTCATTCGCTGATAAACAAGTTGTTAATAGACAAATAGATGAAATGCTATCGCATGGAATCGTAAGACCAAATAACTCTCCATTTTCATTTCCTTTAGTTATAGTTCCGAAGAAAAATGGAGAAAAAACATTATGTGTTGATTATAGACCTTTGAATAAAATTACTGTACGTGATAGTTTTCCGTTGCCTTTAATTGATGATTGTATTGAACGCCTTGAAGGAAAACGTTATTTTACTACTTTAGATCTGAGGAATGGCTTTCATCATATAAAAATGGATGAGAATTCGATTCAGTACACTGCTTTTATAACGCCAGATGGTCAATACGAATATTTAAATATGCCTTTTGGATTGAAAAATGGCCCTTCCGTTTTCCAAAGATTTATCAATTTTACATTGAAAGAATTTATTCGTGAAGGTTCCGTAGTGGTTTATCTTGATGATATAACATTAGCGACAAAAACTTTTCCGTTTTACGTCGACTTGCTGAATATCGTATGGAATTAAAATTAAGTAAATATCAATTCTGTTATTCTGAAATTGAATTATTAGGGTTTTCAATTAGTGATAAGGGCATACGGCCAAATAATAAACATTTAGAAGCTATACAACGACTTCCGTTTCCGACTTGTATTGATGAATTACGAAAGTGTATAGGACTTTTCTCTTATTTCCGTCGCTTTATTAAGTCTTTTTCAACTATATCACTTCCTTTAAGAAACCTTATGAAACCAAATGTTCCTTTCCGTTTTGATAAAAATTGCCAACAGACATTTTCTGATCTATGCAAACAATTAGTTTCTAGTCCTGTTTTGGCGATTTACAATCCAAATAGAGAAACCGAATTGCATTGCGATGCTACTTCTGAGGGTTTTGGTGGAATACTGGTTCAACGACAGGATGAAGGCAAATTTCATCCAGTAGGTTATTTTTCTAGAGCAACTACTCCGACTGAGTCAAAGTATCATAGTTATGAACTGGAAACATTAGCTATTGTTTATTCTTTACAAAAATTTCATACTCAACTTGATGGTATACCGTTTTGTATTATAACAGATTGTAATTCACTAGCACATACTTTAGAAAAACAGGGAACAAATGTTCGCATTTCTCGTTGGGCTCTTATGTTAGAAAAATACAACTATACTATTAAGCATCGTAGTGGTTCATTGATGTCCCATGTCGATACATTAAGTCGTTATCATCCTCTGTCTATGAAGGAAGAATTGAAATCCAATAATTCTATTGCATTGATTAATTCCGAAGACATTGATTTGCAATTAAGGGCCCTGCAAAATCGTGATGAAAACATCATTTTATTACGAAACGAGTTAGAATCCAAGCCAAACGAAAAGTACTCCATGGAAAATGGACTGGTCTATCGTAAAATTAATGACGATAAACTTCTTCTCTACGTTCCAAAAGAACTGGAGACAAGTATCATTCGTTGCGCACATGAGAAAATCTGTCATATGGGTTCTGAAAAGTGTGTATATGAAATTACGAAAAACTATTGGTTTCCGAACATGAAAGCAAAAGTTGAAAACTTTATTAAAAATTGCTTAAAGTGCTTAATACATCCTGTTCCGCCTTCCTATAACAAAAGGACACTTCATAATATTCCGAAAAAGCCTATTCCGTTTTATACAGTGCATGTTGATCATTTTGGTCCCCTTCCGTCAATTGTTTCAAAACGAAAACATATATTTGCTATTGTAGATGCTTTCAGAAAACACGTTAAGTTATATGCAGTGAATTCGACCAGTTCTAAGGAAGTTTGTGCTTGCCTGTCTAAATATTTTGAACATTACAGTCGACCAAGACGAATTATAAGTGATCGTGGTACATGTTTTACATCAAACGAATTTGCTTCATTTTTAAAAGATAATAATATTGAACATATAAAGATAGCAACAGGTTCCGCACAAGCCAATGGTCAAGTGGAAAGAGTGAATCGTACTCTTAAATCAATGCTTTCGAAAATTTCAGAGCCAATTCAACATTCTGATTGGTCCAGATTATTAATTCAAGTAGAGTTTGCACTAAACAATTCTATGCATGCAACTACTAAACAAACTCCGTGCCAGTTATTGTTTGGTGTTAATCAAAAAAGCTTAGAAATAGATAAGATTTCTGAATATCTTGATGATAACAGATCTGTTGAAATAGATTTAAATAGTTTGAGATTAGCTGCACAGGAAAATATAGATTCTTCCCAAAAATATAGTTCTGAATACCATAATAAGCATCATAAGTCACCAATTAAGTTTTCCGAAGGTGATTTTGTTTTGATTCGAAACATTGATACGACATCAGGGTCAAATAAGAAATTCGTTCCGAAATTCCGTGGACCATATTGTATTCATAAAGTACTTCCAAACGATCGATATGTAGTAAAAGACATTGAGAATTGTCAAAATACACAAATACCATTTGACGGTGTAATTGAAGCTTCAAGAATGCGTTTGTGGGCTGACTGGCGAGATTCTTTTCTGAGTGAATCTGGATCTGAAGAGTGACACTTATCAACTATTTTTATTTTAAATTATTTGCTATCATGATTTTCGGTTGTCGATCGAGTCGATCGATTATCAGGATGGCCGAGTTGTTATATATATTTTTATACAGATATTACTTGTTATGTTTTACTTTGTTTTATTAAGTTTTCAATATTTCTTATCAATCATAAAAAATAAAAATTATTCTAATATATGTTTTCAAACTGAAAACATATATTTGTTATTTAAATAAATTATTTGGAAACGCTGGTACAATAGGTAGATTTTTACTTAATTTAAAGAAAAAAAGCAACATTACGACCGAAATTATAATTTTCACGTACAAGTAAAATTTTAAGATTCAAGTGAACTAAGAAAAAGTTCACATTGTTCAATATAACTTGTGTAAACAATTTAATTTCACTTGAATTTTGTTTAAACATTAAAAATGAACATCTAATACCTCTTGTTTGATTAACAATTATTAATTACAACACTAAAGCTTCAATAAATAACTTTCAAATGCTCTACAAATTTGACTTAAACTTGTTTTTTATGGTATTACGTCTTTATAAGCGATTACCTATTTTGAATTTCTAATGAAGTTCTCAAAACTATTCTATCTATCAAAAGTATTGAAATACCTAATTTAATTTACTTTTGAAATTTATTTATTTTTCTCATTGGGCAATAAATCTTCGAATTTGCAACTACATTTTCATTCATCCTCGTCTTTGACGTTTTTTTTTGCCTTATTGTTACTTTTTTTAACCTTCCCTCCCTATTAACTCTATATATTCGTTTCAGATTTTTTTGCGTTGACATTATCTCTCAAATTATTTTTTTCTTTTTTTTGTTCTCTCTTATTTTCTTCTCGTCACCTTTCTTAAAAATGCATAGATATTGATTCCGAGGAGACAGGTTAGGGGTCGCGTCGAGCGTTCCTTTTCATGATTGTACTATTCCATTATAATATACATATACAAAGCTAACAGTAAAAAATGAGTTGCTCTAAAAAATAAACAGAAACATGTATAATTAGTTTTATACATATCGTCATCGTGCTATGAAAACTTCCTAAGTCCATTTTTTTTTGATTTTTTAAAGATATTCACCCTTAAAGTTTTCTTTGTATTCCCACCTGTCAGTTTTTCTTTCAATGATCAACTCTAACCTCAAATGCTTGGAAATTATTTAATTATTTTTTGTTTTCTATTGAATTGTACGTCGTGTTTAAAAGAAAATTATATAAATATATTCTTTACTCCGTGGTTAGAATTTTAATTTGTTGTTTTTTCCAAGTAGTAGAGTTGATATAAAAACTGTTTTTTTATTTCAATGATATATATACATAGATATTTTCAGTGACAGATATTCTTCAATGAATGAATGACCAACTTGTCAAAAAAATTCCAATGATAAAAAGCAATGACAGCTGACCCCATAAAAAGTCAAAATATTGGGAGTTTTGATAAAACATAGATTTTGTCATTTGCATAAATTTAGCATAGATACCTATTTATTTTTGCTAAAAATGGACTTGAGACTGGGTGGCCAGCCAAAAAAACGGCTGGAATGTTACAAATAAAGCGATAACGTTTACATTTCGAATGCTGATTGAAATAAAAATTAATGCATTCTAAATAAACAGGGCTACTAAACTGCATCATTATAATTTTTAAATGTATAATATAGTAATTCTGAGAGTGAAACAAACTACAATTTTGTTGTTATTTTCATAGTCATTTAAAATGCACCATTTATTTTTGGTATAACTAAGATTCTTATTTAATTTTATTGGTGTTTTCAAAAGAAATTAAGTTAATTAAGGGAGTGATGGATTGACTTTAATTTATTTAATTTCTTTTTTTTTTCAATGGGTTTTGCGTGTTTGAACAGGTATAACTTCCTTAATCTAAAACCTATTTCATTGAAACAAAAGGTATTGTAAAGCCAGTCTCAAATATTTTTATAACAAGTAAATTTTTTTTAAATAATTCACTTCTAAAGTTAAAAAAAATAACAAAACATAAAAAAACGAGGACTTTTAAATATCCCTCATTCATTATTTAGCCTTTTTGAACTATATTTTTTTTAACTTCCCATAGGGAGTTATTGTAATCGGTCCGATTTGTCAAATTGAAATTTTTGACAAATCTGGACGTTTTATGGTTCCTAGAATCTAAATTCGTCATTTGTAGAGCGATGTCTGTGTGTGTGTGTGTACGTACGTTCGTACGTTCGTACGTTCGAGACCCTTTTTTCGTTAACGATATCTCTAGAATGAATAGAGGTATCGAATCGAATTAAATTTTGTTCGATAGGTTATAACTTCGAAAGATGCAGAAAGGACTTTTATAAAAATTTGTCGAGCGGTTTTTTCACCATAGCAGTTTAAAAAGCATTTTAGTTTGTTGCAAATATCTCAAGAACGGATGATGCTATTGACTTCAAATAAATTTTATTGTTTAGATAACAATGTAATACAGGTTTGGTATAAATTTGGAAATAGTTCAACATACCGTTATTTTTTAAAAAAGTAAAAACCAAAAAAAAAAATGTTTGGAGTGCAAATATACAATAAAGGAAAAATGATATTATCTTCAAAACATTTTTTTAATATGTGAAATGTGATCTTTAACATCTGGTAAAATTTTTGAAAAAATTGAATTGACAGTTTTTTTTTTTTTAATAAAAAAGTACAAAAAATTCTACTAAAAGTTGGTAAAAATTGTTTTTTGACTTGAATATCACGAGAATGGGCAACGATATTGACTTCAAATTTATTTTACCTTAAACAAAATACAATTATTAATATATGCTACAATTTTGACAAATGTCGAATTAACAGTTTTTTTACGAAAAATAAAAAAGTAAAACCGAAATTTAGAGAAAAGTGACAAAAATCGCTTTTCGACTTAAATATCATCACAAGAAGAAATTGACTCAAATGTATTTTATTTTCAACATAATGCATTTGTTAATACCTAAAAACAGGTAAAATATTGACGAATATTAAATTGATAGTTTTGTACAATAAATACAAAATGGGAAGTTATCAGTGTGGGTCGCACCCAGCCTCTTTTTTTCTTTATTTTATTGAATAGCTTAATTAATTACCTCGGGAGTGACGGATTGAATTTTTCGAAAAAAAAAAAGAAATTATTAACAGTTTAAATGTTCATTGAAAAAGCCCAAATAACAATTAGCTTTCCAGAGAAAATAATGCTTGTGCACATTTTTCTTATTTTTTGTATTTTTCTTCAGTATTTTTCTCCAATTCAAAATTTCTAATTGCGGTGATAGTTATTTTTAAATAAATTTTTGAAAAAGTGTCGAAATTGGTGTTTCCCCCTTTGAAATTTAATTTTTACACGCACACATAGAAGTTTCAGTTCCCAGTAATTCCACTGCGAAATTAGCGCTTCGGGAGAATGTTTTTCATTGGGAAAAGAAATGTGCCCCGCCCACCCGCTCTCAAATATTTTTGTTGTTGGTTTACATATTGCTGGTTATTTCTTCTTTTCTGCATAAAGAACAGAAAATGCAATAGAAAAACCGGTTATCGGAATTTGAGGAATATGTAATGAAAAACCAGTTTTTTTTGGCAATCTGTTGACTAGGGCAAGTGTACGTCCAATTTGCGTGGTGGGAAGTATGCAGAACAATATTGTGAGTGGTTTATCTACCTACTTCTTGCACCCTTTAGTTTGATGACGTAGCAGAAGTCATGATCGTTTTGTTTTATATATTTGATCTTGATGTTTTTTTGTGGCAATAGAGAGCGGATTTATTGTTTTTTGGCAAAAACAAAAACAATTGCAATGCAAATGAGATCAGAACCGGTTTTCGAGAAAATATATTGAAATGGAAAGGAAACGTACATCTACAGCACAGACTGTCCTTTTCTTTGGTTATTATTGTTGTTTTTTCTTTACTTTTCCCACTTAAGTGTGTTATTGATCTTAATATCTTATAAAGATACTCATTTTTTTTTCTTCGACTCTATTCTTGTTCAACAAGAGTGTGGACAGAGAGTAACAAACAAGAACAAAATTCCTCTGGCCACATATGGCGATGCCATGAAATTCATGACAAATAAATATAGTTTGAAAAAAAAACTAAAAAACACGCTTTTAAAACCCATCATACTAAAAAAGCGGAAAATAATTTTTAATATAAGCTGAAAACAATAATGAACTAAAATTACAAGTGTTATTGTGAAAAAGCGTTGGGCGCATTGGCCATATTTTTTTTTTCATATATCGAGCGCCCCACGCTTATTCACAATAACACTTGTATTTTAGTTCATTATTGTTTTCAGCTTATATTAAAAATTATTTTCCGCTTTTTTAGTATGATGGGTTTTAAAAGCGTGTTTTTTAGTTTTTTCAAACTATATTTATTTTTAACTTTTTAGTTTAACGTGCTTTAAAAGCTTGTTTTTTAGTTTTTTTTTTAAACTGTATTTATTTTCACAGATTTGATGTTTTTTTGTGATTTAAGAAAACATTGAAACATTTCATTGACCCATTTAGTTGATTGAAATTGTAGGTAAATGAAATTGGAATTATTTATTTATTATTTAAAATCTCGTAAAAAACGTGACCGCGCTTTAACCAACTGAGCCACCGCAGCAATTAAAATGAGGGAGTATATTAATATTTATAAGCGCATAATAAAATCAGGAAAAAGCAGGAGCTGTGGGATTAAAATATTTAATCCTGGTAATCCTGATAAGGATATTGAGATAAACTTATGAAATTATTGTTTTGCCACCGGTTCTTGATATGTGTACAAAATTTTATTAAAATCGGTTCGTGTAAAGTGGGTCAAAATCGAGTGTAAAGGTGTCGGTTACATACATACATACATACATACATACATACATACATACATACATACATACATACATACATACATACATACATACATACATACATACATACATACATACATACATACATACATACATACATACATACATACATACATACATACATACATACATACATACATACATACATACATACATACAAGTGAAGCTAATATAAGCGTGTTAAAAACTAACACAAATAAAGTCATTTACATGAAGTTTCAGTTTGCCGATCTGGAACACCCAGCCTTATAAGCACAACTCTAAGCAGAAGTACATCTTCAAACTAAAGGATGCAAGAAGTAGGTAGATAAACCACACACAATATTGTTCTGCATACGTCCTACCACGCGAATTGGACGAAAACTTGCCCTAGTCAACAGATTGCCAAAAAAAACTGGTTTTTCATTACATATTCCTGAATTTCCAATAACCGGTTTTTCTATTGCATTTTCTGTTCTCGATGCAAAAACGCAGAAACGATTAGCAAGAAACCAACAACAAAAAATATTTGAGAGCGGGTGGGCGGAGCACATTTCTTTTGCAAATGAAAAACATTCTCTCGAAGCGCTAACTTCTCAGTGGTATTACTGAGAACTGAAACTTCTATGTGTGCGTGTAAAAAGGAAATTTCAAAGGGAAAAACACTAATTAAGACACTTTTTCAAAAATTTATTTAAAAAAAAACCATCACCGCAATTAGAATTTTTGAATTGGAGACCAATAGAAAATACTGAAAAAAAATAATAAAAATAAGAAAAATATGCAAAAGCATTATTTTCTCTGGAAAGCTAATTGTTATTTGGGCTTTTTCAATGAACATTTAAACTGTTAATAATTTTTTTTTTTTCGAAAAAGTCAATCCGCCACTCCCGAGGTAATTAATTAAGCTATTCAATAAAATAAAGAAAAAAAATATAGTTCAAAAGGCTAAATAAAGAATGAGAGATATTTTAAAGTCCTCAAAAAAACAAAGTTTTTTGCGTTGTTTTTAGGTTTTCTTATTTTTTTAAACTTTAAAAGTGAATTATTTAAAAAAAAATTTATTTGTAATAAAAATGTTTGAGACTGGCTTTACAATACCTTTTGTTTCAATGAAATAGGTTTTAGATTAAAGAAGTTATACCTGTTCAAACACGCCAAGCCCATTGAAAATTGCATAAGATTGGACTAATTTTTTGCCCATAAAAGAAATTAAATAAATTAAAGTCAATCCGTCACTCCCTTAATTAACTTAATTTCTTTTGAAAACACCAAAAAATTAAATAAAAATCTTAGTTACACCAAAAATAAATGGTGCATTTTAAACTACTATCAAAATAACGACAAAATTGTAGTTTTTTTTTCACTCTCAGAATTACTATATTATACATTTAAAAATTATAATGATGCAGTGTAGTAGCCCTGTTTATTTAGAATGCATTAATTTTTATTTCAATCAATTAGCATTCGAAATGTAAAAGTTATCGCTTTATTTGTAACATTCCAGCTGTTTTTTTGGCTGACACCCAATCCTTAACCACTAGTGTTTGCGAGTAATGTCAGGGATGGAAGGCGCGTACAGTTTTGATGACGAATCCGAATTCCGAACGGGAACATTTTTTGAGAATCACTTTTCTTGAAAGATTGGTCAATTCCCCTCAAGAGGCAGTAGCCGTAGAAACTTTCAGGTGGGTGGCACAGGTAGGAATCGCACCCACCCAGACACCAGACCTTTGACACAACAGTCTTACGCACTAAACATTACGTCACGGTTACTACGCAGATACACATTACACAAAATAATTTCAATTTCAATTTTTCTTTGACTTACCTTTGGAAATTATTCACGCCTAACCATTATATTATATAAGATAAGAAAAGTTGACTTTCTTGTCCAATTAAATAAAACATATTCTGTAAAGGTTTTAAAATTAATATTTTTTTTTCTTTACTTCCAAGTTCGATTACAATGATATGTTGATGACCCATCATTTAGAGAAACGGTGGAAAGGAGTATATAAATCTTCCTTGTACCGATCATTTAAATTGGCACCTATAAAGCAAAAATTTGCAGAAATTGTCAGAAATAATATAAAAACATTTTTGAAAGAAGTAAGTAAGAATACGCTTGAACAAGCATATTTTACACATACATAAAATATACGTACCTATAATGCGAACCTATTAAAATACATATACATATATGTACAAAGTATATTTTAAATATTGAATGTACTATGGCCACCAAAAAATAACAGGTAGGTAGGTATGTATACCTATCAATAAAACAAAATTAACACATCAGGCTTCTTTGTGGAATTACGACCGAGACGTCACCTAAACCGCTACCCCGTGAACCTCCCCTCCCACATTTCCCTCGCCTAACGGAAAATTATTCTTATCTCAAAATGGAAGTAATTAAAACAGTTAATCCAAATACCTCCCATACAAATATGCTTTCCAATCCTAATCGGATGCACTCTTTGTCTCACAGATTAAAAGAATGATATTAGTACTCCACCGAATGAGATATGAATATTTTGAAAACAATTAATGTAAAACACAACCTTATTCTTGCTGTATTGCACACTTTATTCAATTACTTAATAAAGTTTTACATTTATAAAATAAGACTTAGGGAGAGTGCGTTCAGTGATTACATAGAATGTTTACACGGATATGACAGTCACCCCTTTTTAATATGTTTCAATCTGTTTTTTTTTTGCACTTGATTTTATAGAAAAATAAGATAAAATAAATTATTGAAAATAAAAAACAACTCTTTCGTGTGATATTTCGGGATGAATATTTATTTTAATTTTATTAAAAATTTATAATAATACCATTAATTTTACATCAATTTGACATTAATTTGACCTTTTCGTTAAATACATTGTATACATTTTTAGTTTTAAAGGTTGGTAATATGATTTTATAAGGTTACTTTACATTTCATAATTAAGTTGTTTTTACACTTAATATTTTATGATTTGTTTTATATATACATATGTATATATTTGATTTCATACTAGCTTCGCACATTCTTCGCCCTCCAATTTAATTCTTAATTCCGTAGCTTTGTTCTGCAATCAACTGAACATGTCCTTTTTCAGTTTTTTTGCATAGTGACACTATCTAATTTGAAATGTAAACAAAGTGGAACAAATTAGTAATGAAACAAAATAAAATAACATAGAATACAACGACAACAACATTATTGCACATAAACAATTCAAGAGTGCAAACAGTTACTCATAATTGCAAGAGAATGTTCCTCTGTGAAGTTCTCACTTCTCTACATGAATGGAAAAGACCCGCTATCCTTTACAATCGTAGTCGTAGTATGATGTGTAATTGGAAGATAGTAAATGATCGTTCCATTAATTAGTTTTATTTATCTTGTGTTCGTGGGTGTTCGCGATCGTGGTGTCATTCGATG
The DNA here is from genome assembly GCA_905146935.1 of Scaeva pyrastri. NCBI lineage: Eukaryota > Metazoa > Arthropoda > Insecta > Diptera > Syrphidae > Scaeva > Scaeva pyrastri. The sequence goes on from LR989929.1 coordinate 47,901,215, forward strand.
CGTGTTGTTTTACTTTATTTATTTTAATTTTTTTTTTTTTGAATAATTTTTAATTTTCGCGATTTTTGTGTTGTGTAGCTGGCTGCTGGCTGCTGGTTCCTAGTTCCTGGTTCCTGGTTCCTGGTTCCTGGTTCCTGGTTCCTGGTTCCTGATGAATCAGGAGAGTGTTTTTTTTAACTTTGTTTTTTATTGAATTAAGAATTTTATAAATTCTTTTATTTGACTTAATTAAATTTCGTTGTTTATTGTCGGGCAGTTCTTTTTAAATAAGTTTATATGTAAGTTTTATTTATGTAGTTAAATAAATTTGATTTTGTATATTATATGGTTTTATATGTTTTGTCGTGACTGTACCCTTGTTGTAAGGAGATACAAATGCCGTTCGGGACCGAGTTAGATTATGTTGCGGTGTTTTAGTGTACCGGTAAATTTCGTTTTACATAAGTGTAATGAGTGTTTTGGAGTGAATTATGTGATTGTGATATAAATAATAATTTGTGTTTGGCGAAATTCAGAGAATTATTATTGACGTCATAAATTGATTTGTGTTGTTTAATTCAAATATGTTTTTTTTTTGATAGGTAGTTTAATTTTGAATTTTGATTTTAATTTTATTTGCAATTTTGATTGGCGGTGAAATTATTTTAGACAATGGTTTCTTGTGCTGTTTCGTTTGATGGCAAACGACAAATTTTTGTAATGGGGCGTTTCATAATCCCTGCTTTCGTTTTTATTGAGACGACGCGGATTAAACCGTCTGCTCCGGGATGAGTTCCTTGAACGCGACCTAGGTTCCAATTTGTAGGTGGAAATCTTTCATCTTTTATTAAAACTATATCTCCGATTTTAATATGTATTTTCTTGTGCTTTCATCCACTTCGGGCGTTGTTGAAGTCTGGATAAGTATTCGGAACTCCATTTACTCCAAAATGTTTGCATGAACGCTTGGATTCGCTTCCATCTGTCCATGTATGTGATGTTAATATCAATGTCTCCTTGCGGCACAGTATGTAGGGATTCGCCGATTAAAAAGTGTGCTGGGGTTAACACACTAAACTACATATCAGAAAGAGGACATAAGGGTCTCGAATTCAGGCATGCTTCTATCTGAGTTAGAAGCATTGTGAGCTCCTCGAAGGTGAGTCTCTCAGTTCCAATAATCCGTTTTAAATGATACTTGACCGATTTCACACCGGCTTCCCACAATCCACCGAAGTGTGGAGAAGCGGGCGGAATAAAATGCCATTCTGTACCTTGATTTGCAAGGTTTACAGCGATTTCCTTCCAGTTGAGTTGTGCAGCTTTTAACATTTTGTTCAGTTCGGAACTAGCACCGACAAAGTTGGTACCACAATCACTATGGATTTGTTTGCAAATTCCGCGTCTGGCAGTAAATCTTATAAACGCTGCTAAAAATGCTTGTGTTGTCAAGTTTGAAACGACTTCTAAAAGTATGGCCTTTGTTGTCAGGCAAATGAAGACAGCGAAGTATCCTTTGAGGATTTTACTGCTACGTGCTTTCCAGGCTTTGACTTCGATGGGTCCTGCATAGTCTACGCCAGTGTGACAAAATGGTCTAGTCATGCGAACTCTTACAGCGGGCAAATTTCCCATCAATTGCTTCATCTCTGCTGCTTTTTGTCGATAACAGGTATTACAGTGGTGTAGTTGGAACTTCACACTTCTCCGAATTTGACCAATCCAATATCGTTGACGTATTTACGCTGGATTCCACCATGTAAAGTATTTTTATAGGCGTCTTTTGCCACAAGTTTTGTAAAATGGTGGCTATTATGAAGTAAAATTGGATGCTGCGCTTCGTAAGGTAACAGCGAATTTTGAAGTCGGCAGCCGACTCTTAGAATTCCTTTTATATGAAGACAGTAAGTATTTGTAATTGTTTCGGTATTTTACCATTTTCTTCCAGCTCTTTTAATTCTTTGGAAAACATCTCGTTCTGGGCCGTTATAATCGAAAGTGTGTGAGTCGTTTCCAACTCAGAAACGTTTAATGGTCCGTGACTAGCGAGGCAGTCACTATATTGCAATTTTTTGACATTTTTCTAGCCAGACTCATTGCTTGGAGATTGGTTTTTTAACGAAGCCACCACGCTATGATTCGAATTACCTTGAGTAAACTCGACATCTTATGAAAAATACCACTGATGAATTCTTTTGCAATTTGTATAGTGTGAATCTTTACTGGACGACGACGTTCTTCTTCTGTTTCAACACCTTCAGCTTGGCCAGGAACATCAAATTCCCACTGTGATCTTAAAATTGTTGGTCCGTTCCACCAGATATTTAAGGATTCCATAGCTGATGGATATACGCCACGAGATGCTAAATCAGCTGGATTATGATGTGTTGGAACATGAGACCAACAATCGCTGATGATTAATCGTTGTATTTCAGATACTCGGTTTGAAACAAATGTTGTCCAATTTGAAGGGGTTGTTCGAATATAAGCAAGAGCAATTGTTGAATCTGTCCAGGCATAGATGCGAATACCTGGAATTCCTAAGACATCTCTAGTATATTTTAAAAGCTATGCCAAAATAACTGCACCACAAAGTTCAAGGTAATGTGATTGTCCGCTTGCTTGGAGCAATCTTCGTCTTAGCTAAAAGTAAATTTAAGTGAACGTTCCCTTTATTATCTAAAACTCGAACATAAACTACTGCTCCATATGCTTTAGTGGAAGCGTCGCAAAATCCATGCAACTCGATTGCTTGATTTGAAGGACTCATTCGATTCCATCGCGGAATTCTCACCCTTTCAATCATTGGAAGTTCTAACTGAAAAAGCTTCCCAATTCTTTTTAATTTGGTATTGGTTCGTCCCAGTCACAACCAAGATCCCAAAATTTTTTGAATTATAATTTTGGCAGTAATTATGCATGGTGAGATCCATCCGAGTGGATCGAAAAGTTTGGCGATGGTTGATAAAATCGTTCTTTTTGTTATCGTTTCATTTGCTTGGTGTAAATTTTTATATGAAAAGAAGTCACAGCTAGGAAACCATTTGATGCCAAGAGTTTTGACGTGATTGGACAGGTCAAATGGAAGCTCAAAATCGAGTTCGCCATCTTGCTGTCCACTTACGTAGTTTGAAACCTGCTGACGCCAAAAGTACTCTTGCTTCATCTCGTTTTATTCTCGCTTCTTCCATAGAATCTGCACCGCTGATCAAATCATCAACATACATGTCGTCTCACACGACCTTCGCCCCCACAGGAAATATATCCTGTTCATCTTGGGCCAAACGATTTTAGGTTTTTATTGCCAAATAAGGGGCACTTGCATTACCAAACGTCACCGTATTGAGTTTGTAAAGCTTCAAAGGTTGTGTTTGTTTTTCTCTCCACATGATTATTTGATAAAAAGAATCTGGATGACTTACTAAAATTTGTCGATACATCTTTTCTATGTCGGCCGTAAAAGTATATCGGTGGGTTCGCCACCGTAAAATTAAATCTATTATGCTTGTTTGTAATTCTGGACCAACCAGAAGATAATCATTGAGAGATTTCCCATTCGAATCTTTCGAGGCTGCATCGAAAAGTACTCGAGTTTTCATAGTTGTGCTTGATTCCTTAATCACAGCATGATGTGGTAATATGAAATGGTTTGGTGTGTTGAGTATCCCATGATCGTTGGTGATTTGCTCCATGTGATGGAGTGTCTCATATTCCGCAATATATTTTACATAGTCAGCTCGAAGAGTTGGTTTAGCTTCAAGCTTCTATTCCAGATAAAGAAAATGTCTGTATGCCATCTGTCGACTAGATCCCATATTTGGTAACATGTCATCTTTGAATGGCATTTTTACTTGATATCGACCATTAGCTAAACGTTGCGTATATTTTTTGAAATGTGCTTCACAGGCTTTATTTTCTTCGGTTTCATGGGCTTGAAACGGTAGCTCTTCCATTTCCCAAAACTTTTGTAGTTGGGAGTTCAAATCAGTTGTTTGATGGAAGCTGCGGATTTGTTGACGTGGCTGTGTTGAAACTCTTCTTAAAACGATCAATCCTAATTCCGTTTTTTGTGCCATCGGTCCAGTGCCGTTGTCCGAACGTTTGATTTCCGGTAGAAATATTTGGGCACAAACGTCGCTTCCTAAAAGCAAATCGATGGGTGCAGGTTCGTGGAGATGTGGATCTGCCAACGGTAAGTTAACTATGTGGTTCTATGTGTCAGGTACCGCATTGTTTGGGTCGGTAGAAGGCCAGTAAGTGACTTAAATATGAATGCCTGTATGGCAGTTTGAAACTGTGAGTGGCAAGATGTGATCTGTACCTGTACAGCATTCTGCGCGGTGCCACTTCTGACTAACCCCAACCCCGATACCTCGACACATGTCCTCAATTTTTTCAATTTAAGTAACTGAGCAGCTGCTTCAGTAATAAATGAAGATTCAGAGCCCGTATCAATCATGGCTCTTAAATAATGTAATCGGCCATCTGAAGATCGGGCTTTAACAATAGCAGTTGCTAATAGCACTTGGTGAGAAAAATCTCGATGACCGTTTGACATGTGATAATTCAAAGTGGTTGAAATCTGAGCATCATTGATGGGTTGAAATTCGACAGCATTTGCATTCATTGCTGTTTGAACTACATTATTTGAGGTAGTTGCCTTTGGCTGAGTTGGTTGTGTAGGATTGTTTATCTGCATTTGTTGTTGGTTGACATGTTATGAAGAATGATGCCTCTGCTGACAAAAGAAGCAGCAGAGTGGACTTGGACACTCATTTAACGTATGTTTGTAAGAAAGGCGATTTCCACAAACTTTCAATTGTTGAACAACATTTTTGCGTCCCATGAAGTCCATAATTAAAAATTGTTGACATCTTTTCAATGCATAATTTTCTTTATTGCATAATTTACATATTAAAATTTCGATAGTCGTTGGTTTGGCAGGCTTAACCATTTGCTTGGCGAGTAAAACTTTTGACTTCTGTGAAAAGCGTGGTTTCGCATTAGCTGCTGGATCAAAGTTGGTGTAATTTGAAGTACTTTGCTCCTTTTGATTAAAAACTTCAAGGATTCGGAAGCATTTTTCCAAAAACAAAGTAAAGTCATTGAATTTTGGTAGATCCTTTTTATCACCCAAACTTTCCTCACATAGCTTTTGAGTAGCCGACGGCAATTTTTGGTTAATGAACCAGATAAGAACTGTGCCCCACTTTTCAACCGGAACATCCATATTTTGCAACGTGTTGAAACATTCTTTCGTTGTGTATAAAAGATTTCTCAAACCTGGAGCAGTTTGACGAGAAAGTGAAGATTGCCCAAAAAGTTGTTGCATTTGGATATGTACCAGAATGCGTTTGTGGTCATATCTTTCTTTTAAAAGTGTCCATGCCTTCTCATAATTGGCAGCTTCAACCGATAAGTTTTGAAAAATCGTTTTGCATCATCAGCTAAGCAAGACTGTAGGAAATGGAGCTTATCTAAATCAGCTAAACTTTTATTGTTGTGTACAAGAGCCTGAAATCTATCATAAAATGGCAGCCAGGCGGTGTATGAAGCATCAAACTTAGGAAGATCAATGCGAGGCAACCTAACGTCTGAATGGACTGATCGCTGTCCTTCAGAAGTTCCAATAGAAGCTTTGTCCTCCAACTTTGCTGCCGGTGGCGGCGACACCTTTTCCAAGGATTCCACAAGAATGGCCTTATATTCAAGGTAAATATCATTAATTTTGTCAAATACAACTTTTAAATCTTCTAATTTTAAACTTTCTTCCAGGCAACCTCCACCAACAATTGCCTCGTGATGCGATTTGGCTGCTTTATCATCGTCGTTCAGCTTATCCAAGCGCCCTGATATGTGCGTCTTTGTCAAGCGTTCTTTAGGTGATTTTCTAAAATTCTCAAAATCTCGTATCATTTTGTCAAGAGAATCCCTTTTTGGAGTTCTCCATATTTACGATCCATTTGTAATACAAATATATTTTATCTTACAGATACAACTTCAAGAAATATCGACGAGTTTACAACACAAATCAAGAAAGATTTACTGCGTTGGTTGATGTTGGAAATGCTGCTGTTGCTGTCGCCGCCGCCGCCGTCGTCGTTGTCGCTGTCCCCGTCGTAGTCGTCTCTGCCGTCGCTGTAGCCGTCGAAAGTGTCTCCGTCGTCTACCGCTTTGTTTAGTTGTTGCACAATAATTATATTGCTTTAAAGGCAATTAGGCGTTTAGATTTTTAACACGCTTATATTAGCTTCACTTGTATGTATGTATGTATGTATGTACACTCGATTTTGACCCACTTTACACGAACCGATTTTAATAAAATTTTGTACACATATAAAGAACCGGTGGCAAAACAATAATTTCATAAGTTTATCTCAATATCCTTATCAGGATTAAATATTTTAATCCCACAGCTCCTGCTTTTTCCTGATTTTATTATGCACTTATAAATATTACAAGACTCCCTAATTTAAGTGCCGCGGTGGCTCAGTTGGTTAAAGCGCGGTCACGTTTCAGTTTGAGCGTCAAGGGTCGTGGGATCAAATTCTAGCTATGAGTGACTTTTTTTTTTAATTAAAATTACGAGATTTTAAATAATAAATAAATAATTCCAATTTCATTTACAATTTCAATCAACGAAATGGGTCAATGAAATGTTTCATTGTTTTCTTAAATCACAAAATAAATACAGTTTAAAAAAAACCTAAAAAACACACTTTTAATGCACGTTAAACTAAAAAGTTAAAAATAAATATAGTTTGAAAAAAAACTAAAAAACACGCTTTTAAAACCCATCATACTAAAAAAGCGGAAAATAATTTTTAATATAAGCTGAAAACAATAATGAACTAAAAATACAAGTGTTATTGTGAATAAGCGTGGGGCGCTCGATATATGAAAAAAAAATATGGCCAATGCGCCCAACGCTTTTTCACAATAACACTTGTATTTTTAGTTCATTATTGTTTTCAGCTTATATTAAAAATTATTTTCCGCTTTTTTAGTATGATGGGTTTTAAAAGCGTGTTTTTTAGTTTATTTATTTATTATATTTATATTTATTAGCTTTAAATACTAATTTGTAAATTGTAATGTCACAGATTTACACCTTTGAGATTATCAAATATGCCTATAATTAATTTGTGTAATTCAATAGCACTTTTAATATTATAATGCAATTAAATTTAATTGTTTTATAATTAATTTTGTAATTGTCTTTATTGTATATAATACTAGCGAAACCCCCGCCCGCTTTGCAGGACGTTAAGAAAAATAGGTTTTTAACTTCCCATACGATAGATCAAGAGATATCGACTCCAACTAAATAAAAAGAGTTATTGAAATAACTATTTTGTTGCTATAATTGGATACAAAATATAAAAAAGTATAAACAAATATAATTCATTGTTTTTCTTTCCCTTACCAAAACTTTGGTTCAGGCCATGAATTTATATAAAAAAAAAGTTGCCAACGATAGGAATCGAACTTAAGATCCCTCACGTCTAGAGCGAAGATCTTTTTTTTTTTTTTTTAAATTCAAATTTTTATTCATTATTAACTTAAAACTACTTACATACTAGACAAAATTCAATAAACTAGCCTACTTAATGATACTTAAATATAACTTACTGGCCCTAAACGGGCGCTCTAAGAAATTCACGAATACTTAAAAACTAATGCCTTTCGGCCTATGAACTAATTTTTTTTTTTTTTTTTTATTGTTTATTTTGTTAGAAAATTTTAAAAAAAACTAACATCTTTGACTTTATTCTTTATTTATTTTTTCCTTACATACTACGTCCTTAAAATAAAACTTAAAACTACCCCTAACCTACCTACAAACTACTTAAAACTAGAACAACCACACCGGCAAAAGCTATGTCCTTAATTATTTTTGTCCATGTTATGTCTGTAATTGTCTTATTTTTTATTTATTTTTTTTTTATTTAATTTAATTTTTTTTTTTTTAATAATTTGTTTGTATTTTTTTTTTTTTTATTTTTTATATTATAGTGCCACCGTCCCTACTCTACTTAATCTACTTAACCTAAGACTAAAAACAAGTATGTAAGCCGGCCAAGGCAAAAAATACCCCTCCCCGGTTTACCCCATATTAGTTTCATTTAGCCACCAAAACTGGTTCTCCTGCTTTCTCCTATCAATACGGTCCTGTTCGGAAACAGCCCTACTGAACCGGAGCTCCGCTCCATCTCGGGCGAGGATGTCTCGTTCGTATAAGAGTCGCCGGTCCACGGTTCTACGCCTGACGTGGTAGATAAGCGGTACTGCCAATCTATCCTGTATCAAGCCGCATTGGTCTAAATAGAGGAATGCCTCTGGTGGGATAAAGCCGCTCAAGCGTGCCATACCGAAGTATTCGTCGTTTGGATAGAACGCCCCGAAAATCAAATTATTGGACGAAGTCATAGCTCTCGCAATGTGACCCCGAACAAGTTTTATCACGAAATTGTCAATTCTGTTGATCCGAGCTCCGTTGTATAAGACCTCGTTTGAATAATAATGCAAATAAGAAGATTCTGGTGTCCGATACCAACCGAGACATCTCCGGAGACACTGCCTCTCGAACACCCGAAACTTCTCCATTTGGGAAGGGGCAATGTTGAACCAAACAGGACAACCATAGACTAGCATTGGCCGTATGAGGGCCATGTAGCAAATTACCTTCACCCTGGGGTCAAGCCGGCTGCTGTAAAACAGCCGTTTCGTCAGAGCGAGGGCTCCTCGGGCTCTGGTCAGAGCAGCATTTATATGCCTGTCGAAATACAAATACTGGTCCAACCAGATACCGAGGTACTTCACTACACTTTTGCACGCCAATGGCCGCCGGTCAGGCCCAACAATAACCATCTTGCGCAAATTTTTAAAAGTATCTCTCGTGGCCTTAGCCAACGGAGTTCGGAATAGAATTGTCTCCGACTTTTGGACATTTATTTTCAGTTTCCAGTCGTCGCAATATCGCTGAATCCTCTCGAAGTCACGCTGCAAGAGAATTCTAATAACCTCAACCTTTCGGGCCGTTCTGTACGCAATCAGGTCGTCGGCATACGAAATTGCTTTAGTTAGGCTACCTATCAGATCACTGGTATAAATGCTGAAGAGGATCGGCGAATTGACCGCTCCCTGTTGAAGGCCGTTTTTAATTTCGAAGATGCTGGTAGAGGTTACATTGCCACTTTTGACAACAAACCTTCTACCATTGAGCATATCATAAAGCATATACAATAATGGCTTACTGATACCTAGTCTGGTGAGTTTTAGGTACAACCCTTCTAACCATACGGTGTCGAAGGCTTACTCTAAATCCACCAGAACAGCACCCGTGCATTGTTTCTTGGACTTGTTCCATTGGATATCAGAAACGAGCTTAGACGCGGCATGAATACAGTCATGTCCTGCCTTGAACCCGAACTGATTATCCGGAATTATTGTGTTGTCCGCAGCCCACTTAGTCAGAGCCCTATTAATTACCTTCTCGAATACCTTGCTGATGGTTGGAAGAAGACTTATTGAACGAAGATTTGAAGGGTTGGAGTTGTCCTTTCCCTTTTTCGGGAGAGGATGCACCACAGCTGTCTTCCAACGCACTGGATAATATGCATTATTCAGCGCGTTGTTGAACAGTGTAGTATAAATGTCAATAGCTTCAGTCGGTAAATGTCTTAACACAATGTTAGGTATGCCATCTACACCTGCTGACTTTTTATTCTTTATTGAATTGAGGATGAGCTGGAGCTCTACCTTCGTGATGAGCAAGGGACTTGAACCCGTTCTTTCGGCGATTATAGCGTTCGCTAAGAAGTCGTCATCGAACCGGGTGAAACCACAGTTCTCGGATCGCCAATGAGTAATATCATTCTTCAGGTAGAAGTGGTGAAGTAGGGCCCTGTTTTCCAGGTCGTGGTTCGGGCGAGTGCAAGCATTCACCTTATACACTTGCTGGAAAGCAGCACCAATTGGCTCCACTTTCTCCTGCGGATCCTCAATCACAAAGAAGTCATCGTCCAAGACGGCTTCTTCTGGATTAATTTGCGCTGTCAGAAGTACGTCTCTGTTCTCTGTCGTTCTCTGGAGCTTAAGACACGGAAGGTCGTTATGATTATTTTTTCGGAAAATCTTATTAATTTGCGGGAACATACTCGGGTCGCTAGAGTTAACGGCCCGAATTTTCTGGTCCCAGTACAAATTAATAGACAATCTGTAACTTTCCTTTATCAGGGTGTTGACGTTTTTAATTGACGCCTTCAGTGTCCTAATCTCCATGTCGTGGGGGTCTGTGAATCGTCTGTGCAAGTTCTTAAGTCTTGTCAGTAGTCTGCTTTTATGTTTGTGAAGTGCGTCTATAGTCGCGTTACTGTAGGCGTTTGTTTCGTCGCGTTCTTTGTACTTCGGTAATGTCCGTTCCATTGTTCGTTTAATTATACTGTCCATCTGTTCAAGGTGTTGGTCGATTTCAGTGTTTGTCAAGTTTCTGTTGTTTGGCGGAGATATGTCACTCGAGCGGAGTTCTCTTGCTAGAACTTGGGTGAAACGTGGCCAGCGCATCTTACTATAATTGTAAGAGTGCGCTGGTACGAATTCCTCCAGTTCCACAAGCTCGTTGGGTATCTGCATTAGAGCAGCCAAGCCGCAATGGTCTCTGGCGTAATCTATTGTCTGTAGACAATTTCTTGGGTGAGTACCCACTTTGTCAGTTACTGTCAGTCTTGTGTCGTATAGCAAGAGGTCCAGAAAAGAACCGCTTCTTGGATATGATGGCCTTTCAGTAGCCAGCAGGTCGACACCGTACTCAACACTGCAAAGATTCATCAAATTAAATAGATGATTACCTCTTGGGTTACTTCTTTGATTTCCCCAATCACCATGTTTAGCGTTCAAATCTCCTGCCAATATAAAATAGTTCTCTTCCAAGCCCAGTTTAAGTACTCTAAAAAGAATCTCGAGTTCTGAGATGAAGTTAGCTGGCTGCGGAGCATCAGCCGCGTAAGCCGCAATCAAATATAAGCGCTTACCTCTAGTGAGGGAAACACCTACGACGCAGACTTCCAAGGTCTGAAGCTTTCGCAAATCATTATTGTATATGACTTTATGATTAATACCTTTACGTATGAAGATTGCAACACCGCCTCCTTGATCAGAGTTGGGTCGATCCCTTCTTACGATATTGTAATTTTTATGAGTCAATTTGTGTTTCTGGTTTAGCTTAGTTTCGCTAGCCATAAACACATCAGGACTGTGGTCTTTCAACAACTGAAACAGAGTGGCTCTTCGTTCGATCCTAATCAATGAATTTACATTCAAACCTAGGATCCTAAGGCGCGACTTCGGCGGCGCGCCCTTAACCCTGAATTTGCGCTTGGCCAGGCAACAAAGAGTAGAGATAATCTACTCTTTCGCCTTGCTCCCTGATCTGACTTTGCAGTCCTGTCAACTGGCCTTGAATGCTCAGCAACAAGGATACAATGTCTGGCTGCCCCGCCGACACCTGAGGCACTTGGGCCTGTGGGGCGACCGGTGGTGGAGCCTGTCTCGTATTTCCCTTTCCTTTCGCATAGTTGGCGTAAGAAATATTGGGATTAACGATAGCACTTTTTATTGTTGGAGCTTGTCTTACGGGAAGACTTGCGGCTTTTTGCCTGGCCTGTTTTTCCCGTATCTCTTGGACCTTAGGACAGCCCCGATAATTAGCAGGGTGCCCCTCGTTCCCGCAGATGACACACTTGAGCTGGGCCATGTCTTCAACCCGCTCAGTCCCTAACCTGCATTCACCTCTATTGTGGGTTTCGGCGCATTTCACACAGCGCAACAGCATTTCGCAGTTGGCCGCAGCGTGACCGAACCTTTGGCAGCGCATGCATTGCAGCATGTCGTCATGCCTCTTTAATTTCTCCCAGTGTATGACCTGGTAGTCTAGGACGGTAATATTCCTTAGACTCTCCAGTCTACTTTGGGGCGACAAAGTTACAAGAAAGATTGGCAGTTTATGCCCCTCCCGCCTGGACTTGACCGTGGTGAATGGCTTGACCCCGACGAATTCAAGGTCATCACTGGCCTTTGAACGGAGCTCATCTAGGAGTTCTCCAGGTTCCGTGCAGGAACTGATTCCTTTTAACAGGACCGTTTTTGGTTTTTCACTCTTAGGAGTGAAGCTGAAGAATTCAGCGGTGGCTTCTTTGAGACACTCTTTGACTAATTTGTAGTCGGCCAATGTGAAGCATTGTACCGAATACCTTTTTTGTTGTTCGTTAATTATTCTTAAGGTAAAATTATTCTTAGTGGCCGACTTACATACCTGTTTTACGTCCTGTAGGTCGACCTTATACGTACGAATTGGTGGCACTTTTTCGGACTTAGGCCGTGGTTGCTGCTGGTGTTGCTGCCTCGCTGCTGCTGATGTTGATGCTGCTGGTGGTGCTGCTACTGCTGGTGTTGCTACTGCTGGTGCTGCTACTGCTGGTGCTGCTACTGGTGGTGCTACTGCTTGTACTGCTGCTGGTACTGCTACAGCAGCTGGGACTTTTTTTGAGCCCCCCGATGTACTGGGGCCTGATTGTGCCGCCCCTGTGTTTATTTTGGGCGGCTGCTTTTGTTGTTGTTGTGGCACCCTTTGCGGTTTGGGCGCTGCCGAAGGCTTATTAGCAGCTTTATTTTGCTGCTGCTGTTGTTGCTGTTGCTGCTGTTGTTGTTGCTGCTTCTGTTGCTGTTGTTGCTTTCGCAACTCAGCCAACTCAGCCTCCTTCCGCCGGCTCGCCTCCTGCTTCTTTCTTAGCAGTTCGAGGTAGGGCTCCATCTGTTTCTTGATTTTGTCGATCTCGTCGTACAGATCGTTGACGATCGACTGGGCCTCTTCTACCTCGCCCTCTTCTTCTTCGTCCGAGGACGACTCTGTCGTCAGGAACGCAAATCTATTGCTGTCCCCGGACCTGAACCTTACCTCACCATCTTCGGACACATATTCTATGTCGTCATCTGATGGTGAGGTAATTAACTGTCGTTGTAATTTTTCGACTGCTCGAGTTTTGGCCTTACGCGCCGTCTCCTTGCCTGCAGCTGGCAGCTCAGCTGAGGCGATCGTGGAGCGACGCTTAACCAAATTCGGCGTACAGCGAATGCTCCGCCTCCTTTTGCTTGCCGTATAAGCTGGCACTGCCGTTGCTACTGTAGCTGCTGTTGTTGTTTTTTGGGCCTCTTGCGAGGTCCCAGTAGTTGTAGCCGTTGACGACTTGCTTGTTGTTGATGTTGATCGTGATGTTGTTGCTGCTTCTGGCTGGTTTGCTTTGGCTGGTCCCGCTGCTGTAGCTGTACCAGTAGCTGATGCCGTTGGCGACTTAGTACTTGCTTTGCTTAGGACACCTTTCGATGCCCCAGCAAGCTTCTTTCCCTCCATTCTCGGAAGAATTCCTCTAACCGAGATTGCTCTCCAAATGATTGATTTTTTGTTTTAATTTATTTAAAAAAAGCTTATGCCCGAGCTGGGACTCGAACGTGAAACCTTCGGGTCGGGGTCCGACGTCTCCTCCTCTGTGCTACTGCACCCTTAAACAAATCGATGGTTAAAAGTGAACTCTAACACACGCGATGATTTTACTTTAAATATCTGTGAAAGCCGAAACACGTCCACTTGCTAACACAGTTGGTGATCGACTGAGAGCGAAGATCTTACCAGGACACCACGATCTCTACTGATTTAGGTGTGCGCAAATTGCTAAATATTGTTAAAATAGGTGACCAAAGTTTAATTTCTTTGTTTAACATATTTTCCATATTTTTTATAATTTTTTTTGCGCCCTAAACCTTCTCCTCTTATTCCTCTTTAATTAAAAAAAAAATTAAGAAAATCGGTCGACCGCTTTGGCTGGTTAGTGAACGAACACAAAAAAAAAAAACAGGTTTTCTTTTATATATGTATATAGATGTAAAAAGGCTCGAAGGACCAATGTTTTTTTTTGCACTTAATATTAAGATTTGTTTTATATATACATATGTATATATTTGATTTCATGCTAGCTTCGCACACAATCCTTAAAACTAATTTTATAATTCCTAAAATAATTATTTTTATTTAACAAATCAAATTTATTATTTAATTCAAAATGAGATATTTAAACTTTTTATCTGTAAGAGATTTTCTGTTTACAATGTAATACAATTTAATAGTTAGTTTTTTTTATTATATTTATAATTTAAAAATGATGTTTGACGTACCTATATTTCAAAATTTAATAGGTATATTTTTATATTTTTATTTCACGTACAGGACTTTTCCCTTTATTTTTTTTTAAATATGTGTACATTTGTATACATTATGTATGTACATGCATATACAAGTCATGGTTTTTTAAGTTCCAAAGTTTAAAAAAAAAAAACAATTTTATTTTTTGGACCTAGATATGGCTTGCTTTATTGTTACTATAAGACTCAATACTCAAAGTTATTACAATTTGAATTTCTATATAAACCTATTGCATTGAGAAGCGACGGCGGCGGCGGCGCGGCGCGGCGGTAAAACTGTTGAAGGTGGTTGCGACGGTGTCGACTCCTGTTTATTCTTAGGATTCGATCGTTAGAACAGCATATTCAGCAACAAAATATGTTTCGATGATTGATTTTGTTTATAAATTTGAATACTAAACTTATGGTGTGATAACTTATATAAATGTATGTATATATAATTCATTTTTTAGTTTGTTCAAATTTTGAATTATGCGTCGCAGTATGGAGTAAATGCATGAAAAAACGAGACAAAATTATTTTTTGGCTTCAATGGGTAGATAACCATCTGAAACAATATTTTATGACGTATAAAATATATTTCATCTTATATATAAGTAAAAAAATATTTTTTTAAATTAGAAATAACGTTTATTTGACAATACGAAGATTTATTTTCTTAAAATAGGTACATTTTTATTCCGAAAGAGACTCTGCTGAACAAGACTCGCTTTCTTCCTCAGAATTATTATTATCTTCTTCTTCAGAGTCATCTAATCGAGTTGGAATCGGATCCTCAGCTATAAGAATTTCAATTGCTTCTTTCGAAAAAGATTTTTTTTTTAATAGGATGAGGCCTAATGCTTGTTATTAGGGGGTCAGATGTTAATTACAAACGATTAAAAATATCTACATTGCAATTTTTCCTTGAGTAATTAAGGCGGTAGAGTCTGAAGTCAGCGGCGACGCGTGCCTAAAAAATGTAATCTTTCAGTTTCAAAATTCTTATTTGCTATGCCAAGAAGTCAAAGAAGTCTTTTTTTATATAAAGGTATACATTATAATGTTTTTATTTTTATGTTAATAATAAATATGTAGGTATCTGTTGATTAAATACATTTGAAAGTTTAGTTTTTTTTAATGTTAATAACAATAGACATTTTACGTTAGTACTTTTAGTTGTTTATTTACATTGTTAATTAAACTCTAATTCAATTCGCCTCGATTTTTGCAAAAATAATTTTATAATAGTGTCATAAAATGATTCTTCAGATTGTTTCTCTTTCAAAAGTTTTTTTTTTCAATTGTAAGCATTGAAAGATTCGATAACCTATTTTGGCCTATAGTTGTTCTAGAATAGGTTTTTATTCTTTTAAGGGTGGGTGCTGGGTGGCCAGCCAAAAAAACGGCTGGAATGTTACAAATAAAGCGATAACTTTTACATTTCGAATGCTAATTGATTGAAATAAAAATTAATGCATTCTATATAAACAGGTCTACTACACTGCATCATTATAATTTTTAAATGTATAATATAGTAATTCTGAGAGTGAAACAAACTACAATTTTGTCGTTATTTTGATAGTAGTTTAAAATGCACCATTAAAAAAACGCAAAACACGTTTTATTTTTGAGGACTTTTAAATACTCCTCATTCTTTATTTAGCCTTTTGAAAACTATATTTTTTTTTCTTTATTTTATTGAATAGTTTAATTATTTACCTCGGGAGTGACGGATGGACTTTTTCGAAAAAAAAAATTATTAACCCTTTAAATGTTCATTGAAAAAGCCCAAATAACAATTAGCTTTCCAGAGAAAATAATGCTTGTGCATATTTTTCTTATTTTTTTCAGTATTTTTTCTATTGGTCTCCAATTAGAAAATTCTAATTGCGGTGATGGTTTTTTTTAAATAAATTTTTGAAAAAGTTTCTAATTTCGGTGTTTTTCCCTTTGAAATTTAATTTTTACACGCAATGAGCCTCGCCCACCCGCTCCCAAATATTTTTGTTGTTGGTTTACATATTGCTGGTTATTTCTTCCTTTTTGTATCAAGAACAGAAAATGCAATAGAAAAACCGGTTATTGGAATTTGAGGAATATGTAAGGACAAACCAGTTTTTTTTTTTGTCAATGAGTTTACTATAGAGCAAGTATACGACCAATTCGCGTGGTGGGAAGTATGCAGAACAATATTGTGTGTAGTTCTAGTTTATCTACCTACTTCTTGCACCCTTTACTTTGATGATGTAGCAGAAGTCATGATCGTTTTGTTTTATATATTTGATCTTGATGTTTTTTTGTGGCAATAGAGAGCGGATTTATTGTTTTTTCCTTTTCTTTGGTTATTATTGTTGTTTTTTCTTTACTTTTCCCACTTTAATGTGTTATTGATCTTATAAAGATACTAATTTTTTTTTCTTCGACTCTATTCTTGTTCAAAAAGAGTGTGGAGAGAGAGTAACAAACAAGAACAAAATTCCTCTGGCCACATATGGCGATGCCATGAAATTCATGATAAAAAAGGGCACTAACACAAATAAAGTTACATGAAGTTTGAGTTTGCCGATCTGGGACACCCAGCCTTAAAGCGTAAACGCATTAAATCTTTTTTTTTCGATCCTATATGGTTTGCTTTTTTTATTGGTTATGCTTCTGACCTACATAATTGAATATTGGAGTATAATTTTATGTGAAATAACTAATAAATTGCAAAAATAATACGAGTCGATCACAAAATATCAATCGAAAAGAAACAAATGTAAAATCGAAACTTTTCGATCACAATCGACATTCATAATATGAAATATTAAAATCGAAAGTCGATAGTCGAAAAAAGTCAATCGTCGATTAGAAAATCTACACTCGTGACCGAACCTTTGGCAGCGCATGCATTGCAGCATGTCGTCATGCCTCTTTAATTTCTCCCAGTGTATGACCTGGTAGTCTAGGACGGTAATATTCCTTAGACTCTCCAGTCTACTTTGGGGCGACAAAGTTACAAGAAAGATTGGCAGTTTATGCCCCTCCCGCCTGGACTTGACCGTGGTGAATGGCTTGACCCCGACGAATTCAAGGTCATCACTGGCCTTTGAACGGAGCTCATCTAGGAGTTCTCCAGGTTCCGTGCAGGAACTGATTCCTTTTAACAGGACCGTTTTTGGTTTTTCACTCTTAGGAGTGAAGCTGAAGAATTCAGCGGTGGCTTCTTTGAGACACTCTTTGACTAATTTGTAGTCGGCCAATGTGAAGCATTGTACCGAATACCTTTTTTGTTGTTCGTTAATTACTCTTAAGGTAAAATTATTCTTAGTGGCCGACTTACATACCTGTTTTACGTCCTGTAGGTCGACCTTATACGTACGAATTGGTGGCACTTTTTCGGACTTAGGCCGTGGTTGCTGCTGGTGTTGCTGCCTCGCTGCTGCTGATGTTGATGCTGCTGGTGGTGCTGCTACTGCTGGTGTTGCTACTGCTGGTGCTGCTACTGCTGGTGCTGCTACTGGTGGTGCTACTGCTTGTACTGCTGCTGGTACTGCTACAGCAGCTGGGCCTTTTTTTGGGCCCCCCGATGTACTGGGGCCTGATTGTGCCGCCCCTGTGTTTATTTTGGGCGGCTGCTTTTGTTGTTGTTGTGGCACCCTTTGCGGTTTGGGCGCTGCCGAAGGCTTATTAGCAGCTTTATTTTGCTGCTGCTGTTGTTGCTGTTGCTGCTGTTGTTGTTGCTGCTTCTGTTGCTGTTGTTGCTTTCGCAACTCAGCCAACTCAGCCTCCTTCCGCCGGCTCGCCTCCTGCTTCTTTCTTAGCAGTTCGAGGTAGGGCTCCATCTGTTTCTTGATTTTGTCGATCTCGTCGTACAGATCGTTGACGATCGACTGGGCCTCTTCTACCTCGCCCTCTTCTTCTTCGTCCGAGGACGACTCTGTCGTCAGGAACGCAAATCTATTGCTGTCCCCGGACCTGAACCTTACCTCACCATCTTCGGACACATATTCTATGTCGTCATCTGATGGTGAGGTAATTAACTGTCGTTGTAATTTTTCGACTGCTCGAGTTTTGGCCTTACGCGCCGTCTCCTTGCCTGCAGCTGGCAGCTCAGCTGAGGCGATCGTGGAACGACGCTTAACCAAATTCGGCGTACAGCGAATGCTCCGCCTCCTTTTGCTTGCCGTATAAGCTGGCACTGCCGTTGCTACTGTAGCTGCTGTTGTTGTTTTTTGGGCCTCTTGCGAGGTCCCAGTAGTTGTAGCCGTTGACGACTTGCTTGTTGTTGATGTTGATCGTGATGTTGTTGCTGCTTCTGGCTGGTTTGCTTTGGCTGGTCCCGCTGCTGTAGCTGTACCAGTAGCTGATGCCGTTGGCGACTTAGTACTTGCTTTGCTTAGGACACCTTTCGATGCCCCAGCAAGCTTCTTTCCCTCCATTCTCGGAAGAATTCCTCTAACCGAGATTGCTCTCCAAATGATTGATTTTTTGTTTTAATTTATTTAAAAAAAGCTTATGCCCGAGCTGGGACTCGAACGTGAAACCTTCGGGTCGGGGTCCGACGTCTCCTCCTCTGTGCTACTGCACCCTTAAACAAATCGATGGTTAAAAGTGAACTCTAACACACGCGATGATTTTACTTTAAATATCTGTGAAAGCCGAAACACGTCCACTTGCTAACACAGTTGGTGATCGACTGAGAGCGAAGATCTTACCAGGACACCACGATCTCTACTGATTTAGGTGTGCGCAAATTGCTAAATATTGTTAAAATAGGTGACCAAAGTTTAATTTCTTTGTTTAACATATTTTCCATATTTTTTATAATTTTTTTTGCGCCCTAAACCTTCTCCTCTTATTCCTCTTTAATTAAAAAAAAAATTAAGAAAATCGGTCGACCGCTTTGGCTGGTTAGTGAACGAACACAAAAAAAAAAAACAGGTTTTCTTTTATATATGTATATAGATGTAAAAAGGCTCGAAGGACCAATGTTTTTTTTTGCACTTAATATTAAGATTTGTTTTATATATACATATGTATATATTTGATTTCATGCTAGCTTCGCACACAATCCTTAAAACTAATTTTATAATTCCTAAAATAATTATTTTTATTTAACAAATCAAATTTATTATTTAATTCAAAATGAGATATTTAAACTTTTTATCTGTAAGAGATTTTCTGTTTACAATGTAATACAATTTAATAGTTAGTTTTTTTTATTATATTTATAATTTAAAAATGATGTTTGACGTAAATATATTTCAAAATTTAATAGGTATATTTTTATATTTTTATTTCACGTACAGGACTTTTCCCTTTATTTTTTTTTAAATATGTGTACATTTGTATACATTATGTATGTACATGCATATATAAGTCATGGTTTTTTAAGTTCCAAAGTTTAAAAAAAAAAACAATTTTATTTTTTGGACCTAGATATGGCTTGCTTTATTGTTACTATAAGACTCAATACTCAAAGTTATTACAATTTGAATTTCTATATAAACCTATTGCATTGAGAAGCGACGGCGGCGGCGGCGCGGCGCGGCGGTAAAACTGTTGAAGGTGGTTGCGACGGTGTCGACTCCTGTTTATTCTTAGGATTCGATCGTTAGAACAGCATATTCAGCAACAAAATATGTTTCGATGATTGATTTTGTTTATAAATTTGAATACTAAACTTATGGTGTGATAACTTATATAAATGTATGTATATATAATTCATTTTTTAGTTTGTTCAAATTTTGAATTATGCGTCGCAGTATGGAGTAAATGCATGAAAAAACGAGACAAAATTATTTTTTGGCTTCAATGGGTAGATAACCATCTGAAACAATATTTTATGACGTATAAAATATATTTCATCTTATATATAAGTAAAAAAATATTTTTTTAAATTAGAAATAACGTTTATTTGACAATACGAAGATTTATTTTCTTAAAATAGGTACATTTTTATTCCGAAAGAGACTCTGCTGAACAAGACTCGCTTTCTTCCTCAGAATTATTATTATCTTCTTCTTCAGAGTCATCTAATCGAGTTGGAATCGGATCCTCAGCTATAAGAATTTCAATTGCTTCTTTCGAAAAAGATTTTTTTTTTTAATAGGATGAGGCCTAATGCTTGTTATTAGGGGGTCAGATGTTAATTACAAACGATTAAAAATATCTACATTGCAATTTTTCCTTGAGTAATTAAGGCGGTAGAGTCTGAAGTCAGCGGCGACGCGTGCCTAAAAAATGTAATCTTTCAGTTTCAAAATTCTTATTTGCTATGCCAAGAAGTCAAAGAAGTCTTTTTTTATATAAAGGTATACATTATAATGTTTTTATTTTTATGTTAATAATAAATATGTAGGTATCTGTTGATTAAATACATTTGAAAGTTTAGTTTTTTTTAATGTTAATAACAATAGACATTTTACGTTAGTACTTTTAGTTGTTTATTTACATTGTTAATTAAACTCTAATTCAATTCGCCTCGATTTTTGCAAAAATAATTTTATAATAGTGTCATAAAATGATTCTTCAGATTGTTTCTCTTTCAAAAGTTTTTTTTTTTCAATTGTAAGCATTGAAAGATTCGATAACCTATTTTGGCCTATAGTTGTTCTAGAATAGGTTTTTATTCTTTTAAGGGTGGGTGCTGGGTGGCCAGCCAAAAAAACGGCTGGAATGTTACAAATAAAGCGATAACTTTTACATTTCGAATGCTAATTGATTGAAATAAAAATTAATGCATTCTATATAAACAGGTCTACTACACTGCATCATTATAATTTTTAAATGTATAATATAGTAATTCTGAGAGTGAAACAAACTACAATTTTGTCGTTATTTTGATAGTAGTTTAAAATGCACCATTTATTTTTGGTATAGCTAAGAGTTTTATTTTATTTTTTTGGTGTTTTCAAAAGAAATTAAGTTAATTAAGGGAGTGACGGATTGACTTTAATTTATTTAATTTCTTTTATGGGCAAAAAATTAGTCCAATCTTATGCAATTTTCAATAGGTTTGACGTGTTTAAACAAGTATAACTTCTTTAATCTACAACATATTTTATCGAAACAAAAAGTATTGTAAAGCCAGTCACATTTTTTTTAAATAATTAACTTTTAAAGTTTAAAAAAATAAAAAAAAAAACCTTAAAAAAACGCAAAACACGTTTTATTTTTGAGGACTTTTAAATACTCCTCATTCTTTATTTAGCCTTTTGAAAACTATATTTTTTTTTCTTTATTTTATTGAATAGTTTAATTATTTACCTCGGGAGTGACGGATGGACTTTTTCGAAAAAAAAAATTATTAACCCTTTAAATGTTCATTGAAAAAGCCCAAATAACAATTAGCTTTCCAGAGAAAATAATGCTTGTGCATATTTTTCTTATTTTTTTCAGTATTTTTTCTATTGGTCTCCAATTAGAAAATTCTAATTGCGGTGATGGTTTTTTTTAAATAAATTTTTGAAAAAGTTTCTAATTTCGGTGTTTTTCCCTTTGAAATTTAATTTTTACACGCAATGAGCCTCGCCCACCCGCTCCCAAATATTTTTGTTGTTGGTTTACATATTGCTGGTTATTTCTTCCTTTTTGTATCAAGAACAGAAAATGCAATAGAAAAACCGGTTATTGGAATTTGAGGAATATGTAAGGACAAACCAGTTTTTTTTTTTGTCAATGAGTTTACTATAGAGCAAGTATACGACCAATTCGCGTGGTGGGAAGTATGCAGAACAATATTGTGTGTAGTTCTAGTTTATCTACCTACTTCTTGCACCCTTTACTTTGATGATGTAGCAGAAGTCATGATCGTTTTGTTTTATATATTTGATCTTGATGTTTTTTTGTGGCAATAGAGAGCGGATTTATTGTTTTTTCCTTTTCTTTGGTTATTATTGTTGTTTTTTCTTTACTTTTCCCACTTTAATGTGTTATTGATCTTATAAAGATACTAATTTTTTTTTCTTCGACTCTATTCTTGTTCAAAAAGAGTGTGGAGAGAGAGTAACAAACAAGAACAAAATTCCTCTGGCCACATATGGCGATGCCATGAAATTCATGATAAAAAAGGGCACTAACACAAATAAAGTTACATGAAGTTTGAGTTTGCCGATCTGGGACACCCAGCCTTAAAGCGTAAACGCATTAAATCTTTTTTTTTTCGATCCTATATGGTTTGCTTTTTTTATTGGTTATGCTTCTGACCTACATAATTGAATATTGGAGTATAATTTTATGTGAAATAACTAATAAATTGCAAAAATAATACGAGTCGATCACAAAATATCAATCGAAAAGAAACAAATGTAAAATCGAAACTTTTCGATCACAATCGACATTCATAATATGAAATATTAAAATCGAAAGTCGATAGTCGAAAAAAGTCAATCGTCGATTAGAAAATCTACACTCGCAATAGGGGCCTTATGTATAAGCTAGACTAATTCTAGGTCAGCAATAATATTCTTCTGTAATTGGTTAAGTATCTATAAAAAAAATAATTTATTTACCATGTCAAACATAAGAAAGTCTCAATAAAAATTTAAATGTAAATAGACGTCATCATGAATGGTCTAATCCTGCTGTCACACCAGTGATGCCACTTTATCAAAATTTTCCAAGCTGCTGTACTTTTGTACAAAATTGAAAATGTGATGCCGTCAGCTCAATTACTATTAATAATTTTAGAACGTTGTCTTATAATGTTTCAGGGCTTAGCAATAAACATCTTTTTGTAGATTTTGTTAACTATATCAATAATTTTAATTTTTTAATATGAAACACATGTTATCTATGAAAATCTTAGTATATTCACAAAGTATTTTAAAAATTATAAATAATCATCTAATCCAGCAATTAAAACATTCACTAAAGGACGTCCAAGTAGTGGAATTCTGTATGGGATAAAAACTTCTGTATTGAAATATTTTAAATATGAAGAAATTGAAGGTGCAACCTTCAAAAAAATGATGTGTTCATTATACCGTGTTATATGAACTCCAACAAGTGGACTGAAGATTACGAAAATCTCAATCAATTTATGCTGTGTTTAGCAAACAAAAGCTTTCTTTTAATAGGTGACCTTAATGCAAGGATTAGTAATTTAAAAGTAAATACACTTCACAGAACGATAAATAATGTCATTAACCTCAATAACTAACTAAACGGTTCCAATCGCTTTGATATGTTACAGATGTACATATGATTGCACAGTTCTCAATGGTTGTACTAGTGTAGATGCAGAAGGTCATTATACTTTTGTAGGAGGACAGGGCAAATCGGTCATCGACTTTCTGCGCAATAAATAATGACTGGCCAAATCCATTGGCAATTTCGAAGTACAAAAGTTAAAACCTTCTCAGACCATATGCCGATTGTCGTTGAATGGTCTGATAAAACAATCCCAACTGAATAGAACCTTCAACTCATTCATTAAATGGAAACAGCATGAACTTAACTTGTATCAAACCAAACTAGGTATCAATATCAACCTCTCACTGAATCCCCTGAAAACTTTGTGATGGGCTCATACAATTAATACTAGTAAGTCTAACATAATGGTATTCTCTCGGTCAAAAAGAAGTCATGATGCTTATAGTTGGATTTTAAATGGAAATATTTTGGAGATAATAAACAAGTATAAGTATCTATGTAGGAGTAACCGTTAACAAAACTATAGATTTTAATGAGCATGTAACTATGAAATCTACAACATCGCGAAACCTGCTTAACATGTAATTTAAAAATATCTTTTCGAATTAACGAATTATACTCGCAGCAAAATACAAGATATTTAATGCTTTTTTTAAGTCTTCTCTATGCTATGCTGCCCAAGTATGGGGGGTAGATGAGTTAGAGGCAATAGAAAAGTTTCAAAGAAGCTTTCTAAAGAAACTGTTCAATCTGCCGATAAAAACTCCAACCTATGCTTTGCATCTCGAAAGGGGTCTAACTAAAATGTACACATACACTCTCAAGTTGTATGCAGACTACATCTTAAAGGTACTGGCTCATCAAGACGACCGGCTAACCAAACAAATGACATTGTATGAACTAAGAAAAGCGGACTGGTGGGTAAGTTTAAAGACTTAGGAAATTCGTGTGGTGAAACGTTCTTCTATTTTAACGCTGCTTACAGATATAAGGAAATATCTTTGATTTTCAAGACAAGATGTAAAGTCCTTGGATTTAATGGAACACCATACAACAACAATTTTCATCAGTTTTGTTCCTTATGTAATACTAGCGAAACCAACGCCCGCTTTGCAGGGCGTTAAAAAAATAGTTTTTTAACTTCCCATAGGAGGTTATTGTTATCGGTCCGATTTGTCAAGCTGAAATTTTTGACATATGTATCTGGACGTTTTAAGGTCTTACAATACCTATATGTATATCTGTCATTTTTAGAGAGATGTCTGTGTGTGTGAGTGTATGTACGTTTTACTACGTTCGTACGTTCGAGAAATATTTTTCTTCGGCGATATCTCAAGAACGGGTAGAGATATCGACTCCAACTAAATAAAAACAGTGATAGAAATAACTATTTTGTTGCTATAATTGGATACAAATATACAAAAGTATAAAAAAATATAATTCATTGTTTGTCGTTTCGTTACCAAAACTTTGGTTCAAGCCATGAAATTTTTTATTAAAAATAAAAAATGTTGCCAGCGACAGGAATCGAACTCAAGACCCCTCACGTCTAAAGATACCAGGACACCACGAACTCTACTGATTTATGTGTGTTCAAATTTATAAATACATATTGCTAAAATAAGCGACCAAAATTTAATTTCTTTGTTTAACATATTTTCAATATTTTTAACTTCCCATAGGGAGTTATTGTAATGGGTCCGATTTGTCAAATTGAAATTTTTGACAAATCTGGACGTTTTATGGTTCCTAGAATCTAAATTCGTCATTTGTAGAGAGATGTCTGTGTGTGTGTTCGTACGTTCGTACGTTCGTACGTATGTACGTTCAAGATACCCTTTTTCGTTAACGATATCTCAAGAACCAGTAGAGATATCGATTCCAATTGAATTTTGTTCGATAGGTTATAACTTCAAAAGAAGCTGAAAGGACTTTTATAAAAATTTGTCTAACGGTTTTTCCACTATAGCAGTTTTTAAAAAAAGTGAAAATTTTAGTTTGTCGCAAATATCTCAGGAACGAATAATGCTATTGACTTCAAATAAATTTTATTGGATAGATTGCAATGTTACACAGGTTTGGTGTAAATTTGAAAATAATTTAACATACCGTTATTTTTTTTAAAAAGTAAAAACTAAAAAAAAATTTTTTGGCGCGCAAATATACAATGAAGGAAAAATGATATCATCTTCAAAACATTTTTTTATTATGTGAAATGGTGTCTTTGACATCTGGTAAAATTTTTGAAAAAATTGAATTGACAGTTTTTTTTACAAAAAATAAAAAAGTACAAAAAATTCTACCAAAAGTTGGTAAAAAATGTTTTTTGACTTGAATATCACAAGAATTGGCGACGATATTGACTTTAAATTTATTTTAGCTTAAACAATATACAATTATTAATATACGCTACATTTTTGAAAAATATAGCACTGACAGTTTTTTCACAAAAAATCAAAAACTTTAACAAAAATTAACCGAAAAATGTGAAAAGTAGTTAATTGACTTTAATATGTCCAGAGTGGTAAATCATTTTAACTTCGGATTTTATCTAATTTTTGCATAATAGAATTGTCAACTTATGATATATTTTTGACAAATGTCGAAATGACAGCTTTTTTTACTAAAATAAAAAACTTAAACTGAAATTTACAGAAAAGTGTCATAAATTTTTTTTCGGCTTAAATATCATCACTACAAACATAATGATATTCACTTCAAATGTATTTTATTTTCAACCTACTCGTAATGCATTAGTCAATACCTAAAAAATGGTAAAATATTGACGAATATCAATTTGAATTTTTCACAATAAATACAGAACTACAAATATTTCTAAAAAAAATTGGTAAATATTGTTTTCAGATTCAATATCTCTGATATTTCTTATGTTAATAAAATTGTTATCAACTAACATCAAAAGTTAATCATTTATTATCAGGAACGCTAAGTTTTCAAATTATGCATAGTGGGAAGTTATCAGTGTGGGTCGCACCCAGCCTCTTTTTTATATTTTTTTTTTTGTGCCCTAAACCTTCTACTCTTATTCCTCTTTAATTAAAAAAAATTAAGAAAATCGGTCAACCGGTTTGGCTGGTTAGTGAAAGAACACAAAAAACAGACTTTCTTTTATATATATGTATATGTACCTAATATGAAATCCAAAGAAGACTGCTTCCATCTCATTAGATAGTGTATGTCCCATATTTGCACAACATCGAATTAAATACTTTGGAAAAAGTCACTTTTTTTACACGAAGCAGTAAAATTGGTAAACTATTGTGCGTAGAAAAAACTATTTTTTTTAAAGCCATATTAAAGTAGGTATAGAAATTTTATTTTAACAGAATTTGAATAAGTAGAAAAATTTCTTTTATATAAGTTTTTGAATGTAAATTTAATATTAATTCTCTTTTTTAAATCTGCCAACCGAGCTGACGACAAAGTATATATTTGTTAATAATGTTTTAAGACATTTATAATGAATTATTTACTTACTTATTTATTAGGAATAGGTTTGATCGTTTTATTGCCTTAAATGCAGCACCTATGCTGCAGTAAATAAAACACAAGACATTATTTTCTCAGTCGTCGTCAGAAGATAGACCAACCCATACGGATTTTTTTTGCTTTAACCCAACCTACTCGTTATAGCTTTTTGGTTCCTTATGCAAAGTCCTTTAATAAACTCATTTTATTATCCTCCAGTTAAAATATTTTATCGAAGATTTTGAACAAAATGGACCTGGGTCGGTTGGAGCTGAATTAGATAGAGGAATAAAACTTATTGATATGTATGGGACGAAATTTAAAAATTTCGACGACCGAAGAATTGAGTTGTGTGAGTTCTTTTTCACATACGTATATTTTGTAAATTTCACATTGAATATACTTTTTTAAACAGCAAATGCAGAGAAGCTTTTTGACATACCGATTGTAGATTACAACAGTTTCAAAAAGGTGAAAAGTGATTTTGAAGGACTGCAGCTTGTAAGAAAACAAAGTTCTATAAAAACTCAAATTGAATTTAAATCTTTTAATATATTTTGTTATGCTTATAGATTTACAGACTTTACAGACAACAAAAGTATTCGCGTGAAACATGGTCTAAGACTTTATGGGTTGACTTGGATCCACAAATCTTAAATGATGGCATTGAAAGCTATTTAAAGGAATTTCGGAAACTTCCAAAAAAGGTAATTAAAAAATCGATTATTCTACGAATAGCTTACTAAAAATGTTAGTATTATTATTTTTAAAGGTACGAGATTTGGAAAGTGGTCAAATGTTAGAACTACAAATGAAGCAATTTAAAAACTCGGTCCCTCTTATGGTGAGTTTAAAAAACGAAGCTTTAAGAGAACGTCATTGGTATCAACTAATGCACAAAACAGGCAGACTGTTTGATATGTCTGCTGATATATTCACTTTGGAAAACATGTTCAATATGCAACTACATCAATATCAGGTTTGTTAAAGATTTTGATTTAATATTTTAAAAGCTTTTGAGGAACACAATGTTAAAGGAAATTGCCGAAAATATTGTAAACAATGCATTAAGAGAACTGTCAATTGAAAATGGTATAAAAGAAGTTGAAGAAACGTGGACAGCTATGCAATTTATTGTTCTTAAACATTTAAAAGGAAAAGCGGACCGCGGATACGTTCTTGGTTCAGTCGAAGAGATAATGCAAACTTTGGACGACAGTTCAACTAATCTTCAGTCAATGAGTGCTTCGCAGTAAGTCTTCTTATTTATGTTGTCTTATTGCTGTTAGAAAAAAAAACTTCCAAAATGTGAACGTTTGTTTCACGAATAAAGGCAAATCCTGCTCTTCATTCTGACAGACAATGCCCAATCTGTAATAACCACAAAAAAAAATTATTTTAAAACCTTCCCTGCCGGACCCTGTATTTAAAACTTGAAGATATTTGTCCAACCCACGGATCCATTTAATACATCAAATATTTTTTCAAAATATAGGCTTCTAAATTCTTGTAGTTTCGGACAAATAGATCTGACCGATGCGGAATATAATTCAAATTCAATATTTCAACTCTTCCTCTGAAGATTATACATACCTCACTGTTTAAACACCATAATACTGGGTGCTAATACTGATTTGAATTTGAAAATAATTTGAAGTATTCATGAACTAGTATTTAATTATTGCACATAAGCTCATATAGTTTTCAGTTTTGGATTCAGAATTAATAAGATAAAATACAAAACAAATTATATTTCATGAAAATTTTGAAAATTAGTCTTGAAACTTTTTTAAATCTTTTTTTTGGCAAATTTTGGCTTAAATTTTTTTTCGAAAACTGAATTTTTTCTCTTTATTTAAGAACAGGCTGATAGAATAGAGTGTATGCCAAAACTGTAAAGTGCTTAACTTTTGGTACAACTCGATTTTCGTTGTATTTAACTGATCTACAAAAACACTATCATTTCTTATCGCCTAAGTTATCGTATTCTTGCATATTTTGTTTTCCTGGGATTTGCATATTATATTAATTCCATCTGATAGGCATCATTTCTTAATTATACTCAGTCATCTTAAGATTATGTCACAAAGAAATTTTTCAAACTATCCCAAGCTTTTTAACTTCCCATAGGGAGTTATTGTAATCGGTCCGATTTGTCACATTGAAATTTTTGACAAATCTGGACGTTTTATGGTTCCTAGAATCTAAATTCATCATTTTTAGAGAGATGTGTGTGTGTGTACGTACGTTCGTACGTATGTACGTAGACTGCAATGTGACACAGGTTTGGTGTAAATTTGAAAATAATTTGACATACCGTTATTTTTTAAAAATTGAAAAACTAAAAAAAAAATGTTGGCGTGGAAATATACAATGAAGGAAAAATCATATCATCTTCAAAACTATTTATTATTATGTGAAATGTGATCTTCGACATCTGATAAAATTTTTGAAAAAATTGAATTCACAGTTTTTTTACAAAAAATAAAAAAGTACAAAAAAATCTACCAAAAGTTGGTAAAAAATGTTTTTCGACTTGAATATCACGAGAATGAGCAACGATATTGACTTCAAATTTATTTGAGCTTAAACAAAATACAATTATTAATATACCCTACAATTTTGACAAATATAGTACTGACAGTTTTTTCACAAAAAATTAAAAACTTTAACAAAAATTTGTCGAAAAATGTCAAAAGTAGTTTCTTGACTTTAATATGTCCAGAATGTTAATTTTTATTAACTTCGATTTTATTTTATTTTTTGCATAATAGAATTGTCAACTAATCGTATATTTTTGACAAATGTAGAAATGACAGTTTTCTTACTAAAAATAAAAAACTAAAACGGAAATTTACAAAAAAGGGATATATGTAAATTGTTTTGCGGCTCAAATATTATCACAACAAGGAATGATATTAACTTCAAATGTTTTTATTTTCAACCTACTCGTAAGGCATTTGTCAATACCTAAAAAATGGTAAAATATTGACGAATATCAATTATTCTTACAATAAATAATACAAAACTACACAAATTTCTAAGAAGAATTGGTAAATATTGTTTTCAGATTCAATATCTCTGATATGTTTTATGTTAATAAAATTGTTATCAACTAATATCAAAAGTTAATGAATTTATCAGGAACGTCAAGTTTTCAAATTATGCATAATGGGAAGTTATAAGTGTGGGTCGCACCCAGCCTCTTTTAATAATGTCATTAGCAAAGCCGATATCCCTAGAGGTAGGATATAATATGTATGTATGTACATTTACCAGATTCGGATTGCTTGAATTTTATTTTAATATAATGTACTGTACCAGCGTTTCCAAATAATTTATTTAAATAACAAATCAATGTTTTCAGTTTGAAAACATATATTAGATATTGAAAGTATATTAACAAAACTTAATAAAACAAAGTAAAACATAACAAGTAATATCTGTATAAAAATATATGTATATAACAACTCGGCCATCCTGATAATGGATCGACTCGATCGACAACCGAAAATCATGATAGCAAATAATTTAAAATAAAAATAGTTGATAAGTGTCACTCTTCAGATCCAGATTCACTCAGAAAAGAATCTCGCCAGTCAGCCCACAAACGCATTCTTGAAGCCTCAATTACACCGTCATATGGTATTTGTGTATTTTGACAATTCTCAATGTCTTTTACTACATATCGATCGTTTGGAAGTACTTTATGAATACAATATGGTCCACGGAATTTCGGAACGAATTTCTTATTTGACCCTGATGTCGTATCAATGTTTCGAATCAAAACAAAATCACCTTTGGAAAACTTAATTAGTGACTTATGATGCTTATTATGGTATTCAGAACTATATTTTTGGGAAGAATCTATATTTTCCTGTGCAGCTAATCTCAAACTATTTAAATCTATTTCAACAGATCTGTTATCATCAAGATATTCAGAAATCTTATCTATTTCTAAGCCTCTTTGATTAACTCCAAACAATAACTGGCACGGAGTTTGCTTAGTAGTTGCATGCATAGAATTGTTTAGTGCAAACTCTACTCGAATTAATAATCTGGACCAATCAGAATGTTGAATTGGCTCTGAAATTTTCGCAAGCATTGATTTAAGAGTACGATTCACTCTTTCCACTTGACCATTGGCTTGTGCGGAACCTGTTGCTATCTTTATATGTTCAATATTATTATCTTTTAAAAATGAAGCAAATTCGTTTGATGTAAAACATGTACCACGATCACTTATAATTCGTCTTGGTCGACTGTAATGTTCAAAATATTTGGACAGGCAAGCACAAACTTCCTTAGAACTGGTCGAATTCACTGCATATAACTTAACGTGTTTTCTGAAAGCATCTACAATAGCAAATATATGTTTTCGTTTTGAAACAATTGACGGAAGGGGACCAAAATGATCAACATGCACTGTATAAAACGGAATAGGCTTTTTCGGAATATTATGAAGTGTCCTTTTGTTATAGGAAGGCGAAACAGGATGTATTAAGCACTTTAAGCAATTTTTAATAAAGTTTTCAACTTTTGCTTTCATGTTCGGAAACCAATAGTTTTTCGTAATTTCATATACACACTTTTCAGAACCCATATGACAGATTTTCTCATGTGCGCAACGAATGATACTTGTCTCCAGTTCTTTTGGAACGTAGAGAAGAAGTTTATCGTCATTAATTTTACGATAGACCAGTCCATTTTCCATGGAGTACTTTTCGTTTGGCTTGGATTCTAACTCGTTTCGTAATAAAATGATGTTTTCATCACGATTTTGCAGGGCCCTTAATTGCAAATCAATGTCTTCGGAATTAATCAATGCAATAGAATTATTGGATTTCAATTCTTCCTCCATAGACAGAGGATGATAACGACTTAATGTATCGACATGGGACATCAATGAACCACTACGATGCTTAATAGTATAGTTGTATTTTTCTAACATAAGAGCCCAACGAGAAATGCGAACATTTGTTCCCTGTTTTTCTAAAGTATGTGCTAGTGAATTACAATCTGTTATAATACAAAACGGTATACCATCAAGTTGAGTATGAAATTTTTGTAAAGAATAAACAATAGCTAATGTTTCCAGTTCATAACTATGATACTTTGACTCAGTCGGAGTAGTTGCTCTAGAAAAATAACCTACTGGATGAAATTTGCCTTCATCCTGTCGTTGAACCAGTATTCCACCAAAACCCTCAGAAGTAGCATCGCAATGCAATTCGGTTTCTCTATTTGGATTGTAAATCGCCAAAACAGGACTAGAAACTAATTGTTTGCATAGATCAGAAAATGTCTGTTGGCAATTTTTATCAAAACGGAAAGGAACATTTGGTTTCATAAGGTTTCTTAAAGGAAGTGATATAGTTGAAAAAGACTTAATAAAGCGACGGAAATAAGAGAAAAGTCCTATACACTTTCGTAATTCATCAATACAAGTCGGAAACGGAAGTCGTTGTATAGCTTCTAAATGTTTATTATTTGGCCGTATGCCCTTATCACTAATTGAAAACCCTAATAATTCAATTTCAGAATAACAGAATTGATATTTACTTAATTTTAATTCCATACGATATTCAGCAAGTCGACGTAAAACGGAAAAGTTTCTGTCGCTAATGTTATATCATCAAGATAAACCACTACGGAACCTTCACGAATAAATTCTTTCAATGTAAAATTGATAAATCTTTGGAAAACGGAAGGGCCATTTTTCAATCCAAAAGGCATATTTAAATATTCGTATTGACCATCTGGCGTTATAAAAGCAGTGTACTGAATCGAATTCTCATCCATTTTTATATGATGAAAGCCATTCCTCAGATCTAAAGTAGTAAAATAACGTTTTCCTTCAAGGCGTTCAATACAATCATCAATTAAAGGCAACGGAAAACTATCACGTACAGTAATTTTATTCAAAGGTCTATAATCAACACATAATGTTTTTTCTCCATTTTTCTTCGGAACTATAACTAAAGGAAATGAAAATGGAGAGTTATTTGGTCTTACGATTCCATGCGATAGCATTTCATCTATTTGTCTATTAACAACTTGTTTATCAGCGAATGAAAGCCTTCGGGGTGAATAACTTAAGGGAGTATCGGAAGTAAGTCTTAACTTCATGGAATAATCATGGTCAATTTTAGGAATCTTATTAAAATCGGAATAGTTATCAAGAATTGTTTCTAAAATAGCTCTTTTATTGAATGCATCAAGTCTAGGATTAATATCATACTGTTCAGAAGGCGATTTATCTATTGATATATTCATAATTTCTTTTAGAAAAACATTATCTAATTCGTCTTCTAAACTTCTGTTTGCTTTTGTCGGCATCTGGCTAAGATTGCAAGTACTGAGCTCACCCTCATCATTTTCGTCAATAAGACCATATACGCAATGCAACATTTCGTTTGAGATTTGAATTTTATTTAAATTTGAATGTAACTCAATTTTTGGTTTAACAATTATATTGGATGCTATACATAATTTAATATTGAACAATCGTAAGAAACTACGTCCCAATAACAATATATAATTCATAACATGGTTAGGAACAACGTAAACATCAGTAGTTTTTATTTGATTGCATATTTTGAAGTTTCCCAATCCTCTATAATTTGAACTTGATGTTTCATTGAATATCAATTGCTTTGGAACTGCAGAAATTTTCATTAAGTTAACCGGACTTCCATAGTATCGAAAAGTGAAACAAATATGTTGCTTACGCCTACCGAATTATTAACAATAAAAGTGACACATACCTTATTCAACTCAGAAATTTCTATAACATCATTTCGTAACATATCAGTTGAACCATCATTCAAACGTAAGTTTTCTTGAAATCGGAATTCATCTATTAAAGCCACTTGATTTGAATTTCTTGGTGGTGGTTTGGGACAGCTTTTCAAAACATGTTGGGTTGACCCACATCGGAAGCAAGATCCTCTCATACGTTTTGGTTGCATGATGATGAAAGATGACCAGCTCCGGAACAATTAAACATCGAATTGAGTTTGAAGTTGAAATGTTATTTGTTGAATTATCAGATGATTTGAAAGCATTGTTTCGTAATTTTACAGAAATATTTGGATCCTTGTTCAATTTATGTGCGTCCCTTAACTTTGCATACCTATGTGCCAATTGCTTAAGTTGAACCAAATTTTGAGCAGGGTAAAGGATGGCAATGTCAGGAGATCGATCTTGGAAACCATCAATTATATATTCAACAGTTTGAATATCGGACAAACTAGCTCTTGAAGCCAAATCTTGCATCTTTAGGATGTAACCAATGACACTTGTATTCGCAGATGTAAATGTGGTCTTCTTCATACGATCAATAATTTCGGACACAGTGAAAATGTATCCAAAATTTGTCAAAAAATTTGAACGAAACTCTCGATATGTTCTTGAGTTATCAACACGTAAAAACATTTCCCCTTCGGAATCAGGCTTCATTAATCGTCGAACGCTCTTCAATCGAAAATGTTCATCACTACAAACTGAATCGCATACATGCTCGAAGTCAATTATCCATTTCTGAGCATCATATTCTTCGGAATTCGAAAACGGAACAATGGAATCCTTGACATCATTGAAACTGCCTCTCGTAAGCCCATTTGTTTCTCCAATTTCTAATTCTTCTAGTTCCTTCCGTAGTTGGGCACATCTTTTGCGTTTTTCCAATATACGCAATTCAACATCAAGTGCCTCCTCCTCTTCAACATTTGTAATAGTGTTTTCACTTTCTTCAATGTTTACATTTGAATTTGAGGATCCGCTTGCACGTAAGGATTCTGCATATATAATTTGCGCAATTGTTGAATTGTTGCAGAAGCTGGAAACTGAATTTTAATATTGATTTGATGAGTTCTTCTTTATTCATGGTTAAAAAAATAAAGATATCCCACTTCTGAAGTTGTACCAGCGTTTCCAAATAATTTATTTAAATAACAAATCAATGTTTTCAGTTTGGAAACATATATTAGAATGATTTTATTTTTTATGATTATTGCAAGTATATTAACAAAACTTAATAAAACAAAGTAAAACATAACAAGTAATATCTGTATAAAAATATATATAACAGTACCTACATAATTTTATTTTCATAGATTAATGCATTACAATATAAAACATAGCTTATCAGAGATATTTTATTTTAAACATAGCTATCTAACAATTATTTTTTTTTAATTTTTAATACTATTTCTTTAATTGAATTTCACTCAAAAAAAAAAACAAAAACTTGGAAGAAATCATTCATTTACTTGAAAGGTTGAAGGGCATTTACTTTCAATTCTTTTGTTTGAGTAGAGCCAGAGCGGATAGTTGATGCAATCTTCCCAACCTCTTTATTGTTCCCTCTACCGAGTTGTGCTATCGTCATTTTTTGGTAGACTACATGAAAGTGAGTATTTAGTATTAAGGCTGGGTGGCCAGCCAAAAAAACGGCTGGAATATTACTAATAAAGCGATAACTTTTACATTTCGAATGCTAATTGATTGAAATAAAAATTAATGCATTCTCAATAAACAGGGCTACTAACTTGCATCATTATAATTTTTAAATGTATAATACAGTAATTATGAGAGTGAAACAAACTACAATTTTGTCGTTATTTTGATAGTAGTTTAAAATGCACCATTTATTTTTGGTATAGCTAAGATTTTTATTTAATTTTTTTGGTGTTTTCAAAAGCAATTAAGTTAATTAAGGGAGTGATGGATTGACTTTAATTTATTTAATTTTTTTTATGGGCAAAAAATTAGTCAAATCTTATGCAATTTTCAATGGGTTTGGCGTGTTTGAACAGGTATAACTTCTTTAATCTACAACATATTTTATCGAAACAAAAAGTATTGTAAAGCTAGTCTCAAACATTTTTATTACAAATAAATTTTTTTTTAAATAATTCACTTTTAAAGTTTAAAAAAATAAAAAAACCTAAAAACAACGCAAAAAACTTTGTTTTTTTGAGGACTTTAAAATATCCCTCTTTCATTACTTAGCCTTTTGAACTATTTTTTTTCTTTATTTTATTGAATAGCTTAATTAATTACCTCGGGAGTGACGGATGGACTTTTTCGAAAAAAAAATTATTAACCCTTTAAATGTTCATTGAAAAAGCCCAAATAACAATTAGCTTTCCAGAGAAAATAATGGTTGTGCATATTTTTCTTATTTTTTTTATTTTTTTTCAGTATTTTTCTATTGGTCTCCAATTAAAAAATTCTAATTGCTTTGATGGTTTTTTTTAAATAAATTTTTGAAAAAGTGTCTAAATTGGTGTTTTTCCCTTTGAAATTTCCTTTTTACACGCACACATAAAAGTTTCAGTTACCAGTAATTCCACTGCGAAATTAGAGCTTCGAGAGAATGTTTTTCATTTGGAAAAGAAATGAGCCTCGCCCACCCGCTCCCAAATATTTTTGTTGTTGGTTTACATATTGCTGGTTGTTTCTTCTTTTCTGCATAAAGAACAAAAAATGCAATAGAAAAACCGGTTATTGTAATTTGAGGAATATGTAATGACAAACCAGTATTTTTGGCAATGTGTTGACTAGAGTAAGTGTACGTCCTATTCGCGTGGTGGGAAGTATGCAGAACAATATTGTGAGTGGTTTATCTACCTACTTCTTGCATCATTTACTTTGATGAGTATAGAGAGAGAGTACCAAACAAGAACAAAATTCCTTTGGCCACATATGTATGGAAATGCCATGACATTCATGACAAAAAAAGGGCACTAACACAAATAAAGTCATTTACATGAAGTTTGAGTTTGGCCAGAGGAATTTTGTTTTTGTTTGTTACTCTCTCTCTGCACTCTTTTTGAACAAGAATAGAGTCGAAGGAAAAAAAAATGAGTATCTTTATAAGATCAATAACACGCTAAAGTGGGAAAAGTAAAGAAAAAACAACAATAATAACCAAAGAAAAGGACAGTCTGTGCTGTAGATGTACGCTTCCTTTCCATGTCAATATATTTTTCGAAAACCGGTTCTGATCTCATTTGCATTGCAATTGTTTTTGTTTTTGCCAAAGAACAATAAATCCCCTCTCTATTGCCACAAAAAACATAAAGTTCAAATATAAATAAACAAAACGATCATGACTTCTGCTACGTCAACAAACTAAAGGGTGTAAGAAGTAGGTAGATAAACCACTCACAATATTGTTCTGCATACTTCCCACCACTCTTGCTCTAGTAAACACGTTGCAAAAAAAACTGGTTTGTCATTACATATTCCTCAAATTCCAATAACCGGTTTTTCTATTGCATTGTGCGGTATTACACAGCGCATGTATTTAATACGCAGTTCTCGGTTATTTCGTTTTGGAGTGTCTTTCGCTGATGCGCTCGTTATTACACGAAGACTTTTCTGAGTTTGCAGCTTTACTCATTTTTTGACAGATATCTTTCATTTCACATTCGTTGTTTCGGTGATCGGTTTTGTAATTAAGAAAAAAAATAATAAAAATCCAAAAATAGGACCAGAGAATGATTTGAACAATTTAGATTTACTTAAATAAATTATATAATAAACTCGTATGTTAAGGCTTCATTCCATTTTATTTTATTTTCATTAGCCAAAGCCTCATTATGGATGTTTCCTTAATAACGAACGAAACGAAATAAAGCAAATTCGAAAAACAACGGAGAGGGAGAAAGAGAAACGTCAAAAACATGCAAGGATTATTCCGTCCGTGCATGTCGAGAAAGATTTATTTCCGTTTCATTCTTTCTTTATTTCTTTCTCTTTCGCACTTCATTCATGCGAGACTTAACATGCGCTGTGTAATACCGCACATTTTCTGTTCTTGATACAAAAAGGAAGAAATAACCAGCAATATGTAAACCAACAACAAAAATATTTGAGAGTGGGTGGGCGGGGCTCAAAAAATACTGAAAAAAAATTTAAAAAAATTAGAAAAATATGCACAAGCATTATTTTCTCTGGAAAGCTAA
Organism: Scaeva pyrastri; assembly: GCA_905146935.1. Taxonomy (NCBI): domain Eukaryota; kingdom Metazoa; phylum Arthropoda; class Insecta; order Diptera; family Syrphidae; genus Scaeva; species Scaeva pyrastri. The sequence goes on from LR989929.1 coordinate 47,939,032, forward strand.
TTGTTGTTTGGGCTTTTTCATTGAACATTTAAAGGGTTAGTCATTTTTTTTTTTCCAAAAAGTCCATCCGTCACTCCCGAGGTAATTAATTAAACTATTCAATAAAATAAAGAAAAAATATAGTTCAAAACGCAAAATAAAGAATATATTTATATTTAAAAAACCTCAAATATAAAACGTGTTTTGCGTTTTTTTTTATTTTTTTAAACTTTAAAAGTTAATTATTTAAAAAAAAAATTAATTATCGATAAAATATGTTGTAGATTAAAGAAGTTATACCTGTTCAAACACGCCAAACCCATTGAAAATTGCATAAGATTGGACTAATTTTTTGCCCATAAAAAAAATAAATAAATTAAAGTCAAACCGTCACTCCCTTAATTAACTTAATTTCTTTTGAAAACACCAAAAAAATTAAATAAAATTCTTAGTTATACCAAAAATAAATGGTGCATTTTAAACTACTATCAAAATAACGACAAAATTGTAGTTTGTTTCACTCTCAGAATTACTATATTATACATTTAAAAATTATAATGATGCAGTGTAACTCTGTCTCCTAAAAATTGTCAGTACAGGGAAGATAGGACGTTTGCCTTTCATTCGCACTATTTTCTTTTTCAATAAGTCTTTCTCATTTGAAAGCTCTTTGAAGCTCTTTCAGAGTTGACTACTGCGAACAATGAAATGGCAAGCATTTAAAGAAAATGTGTTCAGGGTTACCTTCGTTTAATATTGATTTTTTTTTTATTTATAAAAATCAAATAATATTAATCTTTTACACACCACTAAGAGGTAAGATAAAAGGCGCGTTTTTGAAGGGTATCCCCAGGAAGCCTAATCCCTTTTAAATAAATGACAAGTGGAAAATAAACATGTATTCTTACATTTTAATATAACAAAAAACTAAATTAAAAATACACGAAGTATCAATAAACCGAACGGACGGAACGAGAATCTACGACAATAATCATTTTCTATGCAGAAAAGAGCTTATACTTTTATAACTGCATTTAAACGGATTTCCCGCACATTGCAATGAAAAATGTTCAAACAAACACCAAGTAAACACTTTCTGGTTAAGAACTTTTTTAAAAGCCCTAAAAAGAAAAGCTCGTGAACAGAAACCATAGGAAGAACGACGATACAAGTTACCTACATTGGTAAGGCAACACTGCATATCATAAATATAACATGAGAGTTGAAATGCTATAGACTATACTCAGTCCACACTGACACTCAGATGTGTGGCAGAAAGGTCGTGTGGGAGTCGCGTCAGATTAAATGAGAAATTCAGTGGCGGGTAGTAAACATTTTGTTTAGCTTTTTCTTCCTCTGTTTACGGTAGTGAAAAATCTGTAGAAATCAATTATATTAAAATGAGATATAAATAAACGCTTTTTTATTTAATCTAATACTTATATTTTAATTCTAATTGAACTGAATCCACTTTAAAGTTTTTAATTTACTCGTCTTTTTCTGGTTTTGTATGGTCCATTTATCTTGATTGCCCGACATGTAAAGAGGGAGGAAGAAAAATGGATTGCCTCGCTAGTTATGCGAGAAACAGATTGACACAGCAACTTTGACTACCACTTTAATTAGTTAGAACAAGTGGTTTTAAATGACTTAACATCAAAATCAACATCGACCCTAAATTCGATGTTGCTGCTCAATTGCTGCCAACTTTAATGCGAGAAACAGATTGACACAGCAACTTCAACAGTTACAGCGACAGCAAAGAAAACTTCGACAGCAAAAGTCATGTGAAACAGAATACAAACAGCGATTCTGACAACAAATAAATCTGAAGAATATTTGAATAACACACAAAATAATTCAAATATTATAAAAATGATTTTGACAATTTAATCTGTTTCTCGCATTACAGCTCGGCAAAAAGACATTCGATGCTTGTTATACTTTCCGTTGCATAGAAGATTATACACAAGGCAATGGACCAACTATATCGAAATTAATGCTCTCGAATCTCCCCATAAGTTCATCGAATAGCTGCAGTGATGCTCTAGAATGCCGTTAAATTTTAGAGCGTTGCACGCAATGCAGTGCTTTAGAAAATTGAATGATTCCAATCGCATACTGGGCCTACATTGGTAAGGCAACACTGCATATCATAAATATGTCCGGTATTACACAGCGCATGTTTATCCTTGCATCAATGAAGTGCGAAAGAGAAAGGAAGAAATAAAAAATGAAATAGAAGTAAATTTGTCTCGGCATGCAGGTACAAGCTATTCCTTGCATGTTTTTGACGTTTCTCTTTCTACTTCTCCGTTGTTTTTCGAATTTGCTTTATTTCGTTTCGTTCGTTGTTAAGGAAACATCCATAATGAAGCTTTGACTAATGAAAATAAAATAAAATGGAATGAAGCCTTAACATACGAGTTTATTATTTAATTTATTTAAGTAAATCTAAATTGTTCAAATCATTCCCTGGTCCTATTTTTGGATTTTTATTATTTTTTTTCTAAATTACTAAACTGATCACCGAAACAACGAATGTGAAATAAAAGATATCTGTCAAAATAATGCACAGACTAAAACATGCGGAAAGTCTGTGTGTAATAATGCGCGCATCACCGAATGACTCTTCAAAACAAAATAGCCGATTAATGCGCATTAAATACATGCTCTGTGTAATACCGGACTATAAATATAACAAGAGGGTTGAATGCCATAGACTATACTCAGTCCATAAATGAGAAATTCAGTGGCGGGTAGTAACAATTTTGTTTCGACTTTTTTCAAGTCAGTATAGAGTGAAAATAGGGCGAGCTACTGCTTCAGAAAAAGCTTGTAAGGCCTGTACTGACAATTTTTAGGAGACAGAGTATAGTAGCCCTGTTTATTAAGAATGCATTAATTTTCAATTAGCATTCGAAATGTAAAAGTTATCGCTTTATTTGTAACATTCCAGCCGTTTTTTTGGCTGGCCACCCAGTCTTAAGCTGAATAGTCCAAGAGCCCAGGGCCACCAGACATAATTTATTTTCTGAAAGGCAAAACTTGAGATATTGAGCAGCTTTTATTATTTACTTTGAACCAGACTGGTGAGAAGTTAACATTGTTTACGGAAGAAACTTTGAAAAAGTGTGAAAAATTTTAAACCAGAGAAAGATGCAGAATCTAAAATTTAAATATTTAGTTTTACCAGCTAAATTGTTTGGAAGTGGTTATTACAGACAATGTTACTGTTCTATTTGTAATTAATTATATTTAAGTAAACGGTGTTGTCTCTTTCAAGTTGTGTTTTCCAGTGTCTATTAGAACAATTTTAAGTAATTTCACAATAACTGTTATACGTTAAATATAAATGTAGAATATAATAAAAGAATAGAATACACATATAAAGGCTTAGAAGGTGTAGAAATGTAGACCTACCCTTATTAATTTAACTTTATACACCAGTTATAAGCCTTTCTCAGGGTTGATGAACAAATATTACTCGGAAAAATCTGTAGTTACACAAAAATCTACTTTGGGAGTTAATTCACAAAATACTTCAGAAGTTTCATCTATTTCTGAAGAGCATTGTGTTATTGTGTAGAGATGGAATGTGTTACTGATGCTCTCTCTCAAAGTGATATATCTTTAGAAAGCAATGTAGATAAGTATGAACATGTCAATGGCGGATCATAACCCCCATGACCCCCCTGGGAGAATTTTTTTTTAAATGTCCGTAGGAATTCTGTTGATATCAGAACTAATCTTATTACTAAATAGTTATGACCCCCCTTGGTATTTCTGAAATGTATATCATTTTTATGTTATGGCATACAAAATTGTTTTCTTTTAATAACTTTTCTGTAATTCCTAGAAATAAAGTTTTTTCCATTAGGGGCAGGTCGATTTTAAAATTAAATAAAAGAAGTTGTGTATGAGATATCAACAAGGTTTTATCTTTATTTGAGAATTGAGAGCCCTAGCAATCACATTCAAAAGGTCCAGTTTTCGATGACTTTGTCTTTGAAGGCCGCTGTGTTTTGCGATCTACTCGCATATAGGTTAGGTAAGGTTAGGTTAGGTTAAGGTGGCTGCTGGAAACAAGACCAGCACACTTAGACCATCAATGGTCCATTGTGATACCACATGGATCATAAGATCCTCCTACTCGTTAAACCATTTGGAGCTAACAAAAAAGCGATTGAGACGGTGAAGGTCAATGTTAATTAGATCACTAGGATCATTGTTGTAGAAATCTCCGAGGTGTGATTTTCGTTTTTGTGCTAGTGCTGGACAATGGCAAAGAAGGTGAGTGATATATGCATATACCTTCGCAAGAAGTGATCAGCTACCTATAGCGATCGTCGTTGATAGTGATGCCCTCACCAGCATCATTTTCGAAGTACGGACCGATGACCCTTTCGGCCCAAAATTCGCACCAAACAGTAATTCTATTTGGATGCATTTGCACCTCGTGAATCTAGCGTGAATTGTTGTCGGGTCAAAGTGGGCCTCATCGATAAAGATGATTTTTCGACCAAAATTGGGATAAACTTCCAACTGATCCAAAACCCAAATTTTTATCAGTTGGGCGTATTGATCGATACACTTAATTGATGACGATGATGATTTGTCTTAAGTGATTGATTAAAAAATGATATTTGAACAGAAAGAAAAAAAAAACAATATGGCCACCACGAGATGTCAAAATCAACTAGTGAAAAACCAATTATAAAAGAAATCTCATCCCGTTTGACAGAAAAAAGAATTTTTAGTATTGAATTTCTCAAAAAAAGTTTTTCAGTCTTACAATTTAAAAAAATTCAAAGCGCATTTCAATGACGAACGAATAGTAAGTTTATAGTTAATAACCTCGTTTTTATATTCATAAGCAAATAAAGGGTTTTTTAATAAGAGCGCTGCAAAAGTTTTTTTTTAAATAAAATAAAAACGGTTTTGGATATCAATGAAATTCTTTATTCCTTTGAAAGAACGTTCGATGCCATTATGTATTGAACTCGATTTCTTTTGCATGGCCACCACGGGGATGCTTGCACAAATCCAGACGCTGAACCCAATTTTCGACTGTTTTCAAGCATAAATCGGCCGATACTGCTGCAATTTCACGTTCGATATTCGTACGAAGTTCTGAATCGTCGCTGGCTTGTTGGCATAGACCATAAACTTGACTTAGCCCCACAGAAAATAGTCTAATGGCGTCAAATCGCACGACCGAGCCGGCGAAGCGACTGGACCATTTCGTGAGATAACACGTTCTCCAAACGTGGTTTCAAATAAATTGATTGTGACATTCGCTGTGTGGCTTGTGGCGCCGTCTTGTTAGAACCACATGTCCTCCAAGTCCATATCATCCAATTGGGGCCAAAAATATTCGATTATCATTGAACGGTAGCGATCCCCACAGTAACGTGCCGGATCATCACGGAAGAAGTACGGCCCAATGACGCCGCCGCACAGTGGGGCAAACATGGAAATAAGTCATTTTCTGAAAGTGGTGTTTTTTAAGATCTGATAATGGATTCTTATAGTTACCTAGCGAAACCCCCGCCCGCTTTGCAGGGCGTTACAAAAATAGTTTTTTAACTTCTCATAGGAGGTTATTGTTATCGCTCCGATTTGTCAAACTGAAATTTTTGACATATCTGGACGTTTTAAGGTCTTACAATACCTATATGTATATCTGTCATTTTTAGAGAGATATCTGTGTGTGTGAGTGTATGTACGTTTTCCTACGTTCGTACTTTCGAGATATATTTTTCTTCGGCGATATCTCAAGAACGGGTAGAGATATCGACTCCAACTAAATAAAAACAGTGATTGAAATAACTATTTTGTTGCTATAATTGGATAAAAAATATAAAAAAGTATAAACAAATATAATTCATTGTTTGTCGTTTCCTTACCAAAACTTTGGTTCTGGCTATGCATTTTTATAAAAAAAAGTTGACAGCGACAGGAATCGAACTTAAGACCCCTCACGTCTAGAGCGGAGATATTTTTTTTTTTTTTTTATAAATTCAAATTTTGTATTCATTTTACCTTAAAACTACTTACATACTAGACAAAATTCAGTAAACTAGCCTACTTAATGATACTTAAATATAACTTACTGGCCCTAAACAGGCGCTCTAAGGAATTCATGAATACTTAAAACTAATGCCTTTCGGCCTATGAACTAATTTTTTTTTTTTTTTTTTTAATGTTTATTTTGTTAGAAAATTTAAAAAAAACTAACATCTTTGACTATTATTATTTTGTCCTTACATACTAAGTCCTTAAAATAAAACTTAAAACTACCCCTAACCTACCTACAAACTACTTAAAACTAGAACAACCACAGCGGCAAAAGCTATGTCTTTAAATTTGTTTGTCCATGTTATATCTGCAATTGTCTTTTTTTTTAGAGCGGAGATCTTACCAGGACACCACGATCTCTACTGATTTGGGTGTGCGCAAATTGCTAAATATTGCTAAATATTGTTAAAATAAGCAACCAAAATTTTATTTCTTTGTTTAACATATTTTACATATTTTTTTATAATTTTTTTTGCGTCCTAAACCTTCTACTCTTATTCCTCTTTAATTTAAAAAAAATTAGGAAAATCGGCCAAACGGTTTGGCTGGTTAGTTAACGAACACAAAAAAACAGACTTTCTTTTATACACTGCCAATCACCAGCATGAGGCCTCATATTTTTCAACCGATTTTCGGTCCGATACCTGTTGGAATTTGTTTAACCCGGAAAATTTTACTACATGAGAGTAGGTACATATTTTCTTAAAACAAAGTGATACAATTATAGGGTTAATTAGAAAAGACCGTTGGAATTTCCCTACATTTGTGAATGAGCTACCTAAAAAGGATATGAAAAAGTGCGTCACTAGGATGAGGCCATTGCGAATATTTCGTTGTAGAAGTTCACATCAGCAATTTTTTTCAAAATTTTGGTTGCAATATTTAAGAACGTTTTACAAATAACTCTTTTTATTAAATTTCAATTACAAATGGGTTCCGGAAAGACGTTGACAGTGGCAGAAAGAGGACAAATCGATGCTTTCAAGGAAATGGGACTCTCAAGCCGAGAATTAGCAAGGAAGCTGAACAGAAGTAAGACAGTTGTAAACAACTATCTTGCTGATCCTCAAAACTATGGAAAAAACCAAAAAGGACGCACAGCCCGAGCAACAACATCCCGAGAAAAGCGGTTAATTTTACGTATTGCTTCAAATTCTACTCAATCAGCTACTAAAATAAGGTCCAAAAGCGGAGTATCAGCCAGTATTTCGACAGTCCGAAGGATAATAAGAAAAGATGGTACTACCCAGAGAAGAAAACTCAAAAAGAAACCTGTTCTAAGGCAAGTACATAAGGAGCTGCGAATGAACTTTGCAACAGAACATGTCTCTTGGAGCAGTCAATGGAAACGCGATGTCTTTTCGGATGAAAAAAAGTTTAACTTTGACGGCCCCGATGGTTACAACTTTTATTTCCAACAAGACAATGCCCCCATCCACACTTCCAGGGTTGTCAAAAGCTTGATTTTATCAGAAAACGTAGAGCTTTTGCCATGGCCACCCTATTCACCGGACTTGAACATAATCGAAAACGTATGGGCATGGCTATCTCGAAAAGTTTATGAAGGCGGTAGACAATTTGAAGACAAGGACTCCTTAATCGAAGCTATCCGTGATGCCTGGGAGGAGATTTCACTTGCCTATTTAAAAAAAAACTTTATGATTCCATTCCCAACCGTGTAATAGAGGTCATATCTTAAAAAGGGGGGTATACTCATTATTAATGAAGAAAAACTTAATAAATAAATGTTTGAAAACCAAAAACTGTAAACATTTATTTCATTTTTTTGATATTTTATAAGATTTTTCATGTGGCCTCATTCAAGTGACGCACTTTTTCATACTGTTTTTAAGTAGCTCTTTAATTAATGTAGGGAAATTCCAACAGTTTTTTCTATTTAACCCCTTAATTTTATTACTTTTTTTAAAGAAAATATCTACCTACTCAAATGTAGTAAATTGTTATGGGTACGAAATTTCCAGCAGTTATATAAAGAACGAAAATCGATTAAAATATATGTGGCCTCATCCTAGTGATTGTCAGTGTATATATGTATATTGTCAATTAGAAAATTCTTATAAAACGTCGTCAAAGGAAGAAAAAACTAAAACAATTTGGCTCAACAAATATAGTTTTAAAATGGTCCTCTAAATAACATAACAAAACATTTAAATTAGTTTTGCAATAGCCTTTAAGCGTCTGGAAAAAGTTATGGCCAACGGAAACTGTCTGGCAGTGGGGATATTATTTTCTAATAATGTTTTTTATAAAGTACTATCGAACCCCCGCCCACTTCGCAGGGCGTTAAAAAATAGTTTTTTTAACTTCCCATCGGAAGTTATTGTTATCAGTCCCATTTGTCAAATTGAAATTTTTGACATATCTGGACGTTTTAAGGTCATACAATATATATCTGTAATTTTTAGAGAGATGTCTGTGTGTGCGAGTGTATGTACGTTTTAGTACGTTTTACTACGTTCGTACGTTCGAGAACCATTTTTCGTAGGCTGTATCTCAAGAACGGGTAGAGATGTTGACTCCAACTAAATTTTTTCGACAGGTTATAACTTTTTAAATAATAAATAGAAAAACTGAAAAACAATATATTGCTCAAATATACAATGACCGATAAATAATATAAACTTCTAAATGTAAAGTAACGTTTTCGACATTTTGGTGAAATTTTTGAAAAAAATAAAAAAACTACAACAAAAATTTACCCCAAAAGTGTCAAAAATTGTTTTTCAACTTGAATATCTCGAGGGCTCAAAATGTCATTGAATTTGAATTCATTTTATTTTTCAAAAAGTAATAAAATTTCTTAAGTCTGATGAAGTCTTTTTACTAAAATTGTTATTAATGAGCAAAACCAAAAAAAAATGGAATATATAGTTTTTACATAAATACAGAGACTAAGCATTTTGCATTTATGGTAAAAAAAATGTCAATCTGATCGTCAATGCTTTATAAGTTTTTAAATATTAACAAATGATTTACGTTGAAAATAAAATATTATTTAAGTCAACAGTAGTAGAGCTATGGTTATTCTAGGACAGGAAGTGATGTCATCAAGGTCAATTAAAAAGGTAATAAATAATGGTAATAAAATTTAATGGTTAAAAAAGCAATTAAATGTGTCCAGTATGCGTGGTGTAAGGACAAGGGGGGTCAAGATGTGAGGTAGTAGGGGGTTGTGTGCAGCTGCAACATAATTAAATCTGTCAATCATGCGTAGTGTGAAGATAAGGAGACCCAAGATGTGTGGACGCGTGCTCCAATTAAGCAATTAAATCTGGAGTAGAGCAATTAAATGTATAGAAAATGTGTATAGTGAAGATAAGGGGAACGAATATCTGAGGATCGAGTGATTTAGACTCGCTACTATTAAGAAACAAACAAACCATTAAGGAATGATAAGGGAGGGAGCATGATGTAAAGAGACGGGAGGTAAAGGTCATCAACATATGTCGTAAATATTAAGTTGGCTTTGGTATTAGGAGTTGTTTTGTATTTTGAAGAACCGAAAAATTGTGTTTAGACTGCATAGCGAACAGTATGTGTGTGTGTGTGTGCTATGTTTGATAATACTAGCAATTGACAATATTAGGAACAAAAAGTGAACACATTTTTTTATTTTTTCATATGTATGTATATCATTGTGACTTCTTAATCGAAGAATTGTTCTCTTTTGTTTAGCAAGTGTTTTTGGAAACTTTATAAAATATTTAAATAACTAAAAATATGGATGCAAAGTTCCTAAAAGAATTGCTTTCAAACCATGAATCGGTTTTGTTCAACATGCTCTATACCAGTTATTGCGAAATTCAATATGTGAATTGCATAGAGAATTGTGAAAAGGACATAAACTCACTAAAACAATGTTTGCATTGTTCTAAGTACGATTCCTGTCGCTGGCAACTTTTTTTTATAAAAATGCATGGCCTGAACCCAAGTTTTGGTAAGAAAACGACAAGCAATGAATTATATTAGTTTATACTTTTTTATATTTTTTATCCAATTATAGCAAGAAAATAGTTATTTCAATCACTGTTCTTATTTAGTTGGAGTCGATATCTCTACCCGTTTTTGATATATCGTATGGGAAGTTAAACAACTTTTTTTTTAACGCCCTGCAAAGCGGGAGGGGGTTTCGCTAGTTAATTATAAATAAAATTGCTGATAAAGAAGCAAGGTAAAGTTTATTCAATAAGGTGGAAAAGGTAGGATGGGAGAGGGAAAGAGGTGTAAGATTAGGTATGGGAAAAGAAACCAGTACTGGGTACTGGTACATGAAAAAATCAAATACCTGGTACTTGGTACTTGAAAATCACAAGTACAAGTACTTTTTCAAGTACTTTTTTTAAGTACCTTTACTGGGTACTTGAATACTTGCAAGTACATTCTCAAGTACTTGTCAAGTATAAGTCCATTGGAAATATTTCAAAGAAATGAGATAATTTTGGGACCATATGGAAAGTTATCTTAGGGGCCGGTTAGCTATCATTAAAATCGATCAGTAAAATTTTTGTTTTTAGTTTTTGAACATGTTACAGATTTATTTCTAGCAAAAGATTGATGCAATAAGATGAATCCTATATTCAAGTATTTTTTTCAAAATGAAACAACGCATTTAAAGTTTTATTTAATTTATAAATATATTTTAATTTTTTTAATGATGAAATTTCATTTTACTGAACAGCTGACTGCCAAAAGCCAAAAAAAAATCCATTTCGTTTTACTGTTTGTGTTACAATTTTTTACTGTTCCGATCACATCATTAAAAATTTTACTGATGAAAGCAACAGTAAGGGGCCGGTCGGTTATAGCTATCAGTAAAATCCATCAGTAAAATTTGAAACTCTTATATTTCACTAAAAGTAGTGTTGTGTTTAAGTCGACCTTATTATTTTTGTTTTAAGTATATATGTATGTATGCAATGTTCCCTCAAAATTTGAAAGCAATCGGTGAAAACTTTCTGAGATTGGCGATAATTAATAAACATACATTTACATTTGTATTAATATACATAGATACCAGTCCCTTCCTTTCCTGGAAAGATAACACATCAAACTATGTATACTGGGACAAAACAATATAAACTATATACACCTATGAAGTTAAATCTTTTCTCCCAAATTTAAGTAATTGATATCAAGCACTCAAGACAAATTGTTGATAAGTAGATATATCAATGTATATCATATCATTGGCTATGTACATTATCGGATCGGACTATTTTTTCTGAACATGGTCAGAATGAAAAGCAAGGATTATATAACTAACAGCTGATTAACTAACTAACTTAAGAAAGTTTAATTTTAATTTTTCTATAGCAATAAGTAAAATGAATTCTCACATATCGAACTTTAAAAACCAATTTCATTGTAGATTCATTGGGCCATTTCTTCAAAATGTCAATAAGTGGGAACGTACCTTGGCACTAATATATGAAATTGTTGATGAATGGATTAATGTTCAGCGAAAATGGCTCTATCTTGAGGGCATATTTTTGGGTGGCGATATACGTGCACAGTTACCGGAAGAAGTTAAAAAGTTTGACAATATTGATAAGGTTTACAGACGGGTAAGAAAAAGATTCCAGAATTTAAAATTTGCAGTGAGAAAATTATTTTCCTATGGTTTTTGCTGTTTAAAATACTTTTTACCCGCTATGGTCCAAATGCATTTCTGGGAGCAGGTGGAAAAATATTGGAATTAATTTCTCTAAATAAACAACAATTGTTTACAAAAACAAAAATAGTATTTTGTTGTTGTTGTGACCTGTTAATAGCTTTATTATAAATTTGTACTTTTGCGACCAATACAACAACAAAATAACATTTTGGTTTTTGTAAACAATTTTTGGTATATTCGCCAGGCAAAAGGCAAAGTTTGTTTGGTAAAATGAATTTAAGCAAATTCTCATAGAAAAATATAATGCGCAGCACTTTAGTGCAGTAAATTATATAATGTGTCATCGGATTGGTAAACACCATTACAGTGACAATGTTGCAATTGACTATACATACACATAGTATACAAAGATAAATATGGTATTAAATAAATTAAGGTTACAGTTTTTGAATTAACGGAAAAAGGTATAATTTATAATAAAAGCACAACGGTATGATGGTGAACTATAACTATTTCGTACCGAAAATCAACTCCTGTAGACATAGAGGATGTAGTACATAAGTAAATACTTTTTTTTTCTATTTTTTGTGTTTTGTAAATTATAACGGCTACATTGTCTAAAGGGAGGATGAGTACGATAACGCCAACAATTAATAACGATTTTCTGTAGAGGGGTCAAAAAAAAAATACTATAGAAGGGAGGGTTTTATTTTTTTCAGAAACTTGTTCTTATTTTTCAGATCATTACTATCTAGTGTTAGTTGCATCGATCACAATTCGTAATGCCCGTGACACACATCTAGTCTAGACATCATAGTTTGAAAACCAGTACTTTGAAAATAGTAGGTACTCTTTACTATTATAAATGATATAATAGAACCACAAATACATAATTATAATATACAGAAATGTGTCAGGCACTAAGAAAATAATGTCGTATGAAACTGAAAATCAACTAGCTTTTAACAAAGCTCTTTTCAAGGAATGATTTTTAAATCTATGTACAGAGCTTTTTCTCTTCAAAATTTGTATTCTCTCAAGCTCTCAACTGAAATAAAAGCATTATTTTCGTATTGTTCTCTTAATTCTGTCTGTTTTTGTGTAACTCCTTATTAACTTCAACAACATCGGGTCGCGCGACACTTTTTAAATTTTTCGTAATGAGCAAGTAAAAGAGTATTTTGTGTTTTGAATTCGCATTATAGATAGGTATGTATAATGTACATATTTTTTTTTTGTTGAAGGAAACTAAAATGTTTTGTTTACAATTGAAGGGTCCAGTGGAAAAACGGCATAAGTCACATCAAAACAATTCCGAGAAAAATTAATATTAAGGTTGACTTACTCACACAGGCTAATATAGAAGAAAAAATAAAAAATCAAAAACACAGTTTTTTAGCCCACCATTTTCTTAGATCCAGATACAAATTTAATATTTATTCAATGGATAAATAAATTAAATTAAAATAATTTAGTGAATAAAGTACGTGACTTGTGTCGTTTTTCGCTTTGTTGCACTTTTTCTTCGCGATATTATTATTAAAATTAAATTATTATTTTTATTACCGGGATTATATTATTAAATATTTTTGACGACGACGAAAATGAAAGCGCATGAGCGCGTTACCGAAGAAGAACCCGAATGACAAATTGACAACACGAAATGAGAATGAAAAGGAATAGAAAAAAAAGTGCAACTGTAGCTCGTTAAGAAAAGCTACCACCACGGCTGTCAACTGGGTTGGGTTCTGTGGAAGAATTTGCTAGAGAAACTAATCAACGCGAATATTATAATAGGTTTTATTAAAAGTACAGTGGGGCACTTGTAATAAAAAGTGGGCGCCAGGAATATTAGTTTGGTATACTTAGCAAAATTCCAAATCTAATTCAAATGTTCAGTAAAGAATTTAAGAAATATAATTTTAAATGAAACAAATGTTTTTATATGCCCCAATGGCGTTTAATGCAATTGTATTTGGGAAACCGTGGGTAAACCCTATATTAAAACCCAAAATTTTTTTAAAACAGAGAACATGTACAAGACCGTTTCGATGGACTTGCGGATGACCGCAAAGTCGAAACAAAGAAAACTAGGCCGTTAACAAACGAAATTACCGCGTTCCTTTTTAATTCGGGATTTATATCGCGAAGCGAAATTTAATTATTTAATAATGAACATTTTAAAGATTACCGAAGCCAAATCACACAATAGAAAAAGAAAAGACAAGTAGCAAAGATATATATACATATATGGTTGGACAAGATGTCCGAATCAAACAACTTATCTTTTTTTTGGTCCTCCTGCCTCAATCTCTCCTCTATCCCGACTTATCCTTTCCTTAATTATTCCTTTTTTTTGTGTTCACTCCTCGATTCTCCTCTGATTTATTTTCCTTTTCTCGATCTATCTATTTCTATTTCCTTCACCTTTTCTCGATTTTTATTTTTCTTCTTTAAAACCTTCCTCACTAGTAAAAAATCTGTCTGTTCACTTGGTTGGTTCTCCAAAGAGTGTCCTTCCAAGCTTTTATTACTCACTCACTCACTCACACATTCACACATTCAGCCATTCGCTTTCGTGATCATCGGTCACGGATTGTCGGCTTCCTGGAAAGCTACGTGCTCTCCTCGAAAACCACTATTGTTGAATCTCATAAAAACTCTCATTCGCTCTCACAAACATTAATTCAATAAGTTCTTGGATGTCTTTCCAAAACTTGCCGAATTCTAATGGTCGAGTTCAGACCCCTCCCAAAAAAACTTCTGAGAAAAATTTAAAGAATTTAAAATCGAGAAAAAGTTTCTTCTGAGCATTTCCTCAGTTAATCACCGAATCGAAGAGTAAAACAAAAATAAATAACTAAACCTTTTGAGAGAGAAAGAGGAAGGCATGGCCCACCATCGTTCGTCGACGTACGTTAGCTGCATTAGACTGTCCGTCTACATGCATTTGCAAAGTATTGGCTAAGTACATTATTGGTTGATGGAACCATGGTTGCACTCAACCTCACCCATATTTTGCAGCAGCAACGAAAGTGGAATGAGGAATTCGGGCATTGCAAGGCTAATCATTGTTGCGGTAAAATTTACCGTAACAAATCCCACCCTTACCTCCCAAGAGGTAAAGGTTTTCAAAAGGTGAACGACACAACATAAGGTTTCCATCATAAAAGTAAAAAATAAAAAAATGGCACGGTTAAGAAAGTTATTTAGGAAATTTAGTCTAATGACCATCAAAACTAATAGAGAAAAGATAAAGGGACTTAAGCATCAAAATCAACATAAGGTTTTAAATCCTTCACGTGCCACGTCCCTCGATCTTTACCCTTATCATCAATTAGTAAGTATGTCCAAGGTGCGACACATTTACTAATTTTGAACGGCCCCACAAATTTGGTGGCCAGCTTTGCTGCAAAATAATTCCCTGTGTCGGACAATGCAAAATTTCTTCTCCACCCGAGATCATCAGGTTGATACTGTCTGTCTCTTCTTCTCAAATTATAAGTCTTGGCGGCCTTCTTTCCCTCTGCCTCCAACTTCCTAGCTATCTCCTGTCTCTATCAATTCCCCCTCTATCTCGTTGCCTATCACTAACTATGAGCACTACATCATGACCGTTAGTAGTCATGTTCCTATCAAAATTTGCAAAATAAGGAGTAACACCTAAGACCTCATGTTGGGAAGTTCGAATTGCACAGGCCACTTTTGGCAGTTGTGAATCCCAACTCCTCTGGTTTTCAGAGACATACGTTCGGAGCGTTGTCTTAATTATTTGGTTTATGCGCTCCGCAGGATTTGCCTGTGGGTGATAATGCGCTGTATGCCTAAGTTGTGACCCGTAGGTACGCTTCGCTAAGCGCTTTCAGTTCTTTGCTACGGAACTGGGGACCGTTATCACAGACGATCCACTTTGGAACCCCGAAGAGAAGAAAAACATTTTCTTCCAACTCCCTACAAACCGCTTTGGCAGTTGCTGATCGCAACGCGAATAGAAGTGGGAACTTCGTAAAGTAGTCTACCACTGTCAAAATATAAATAAAACCCCTCGACGACTTTGGTAATAGACCCACCAAATCTACACATATCATCTCCCATAGTTTTGAATTCCCTACTCTTTCTGTAATAAGACCAGCTGGCTTTTCATTTATTGGTTTCACTTGATGGAAAAATCTTACAGTTCCTAACGTATTTGGTTATCCCCCTCATTTTCGGCCAATAATACTTTTCTGCTATCCTGTAAATGTTTTCTCAACACCCATATTTCCCGCTAATGGACTATCATGGTACTCATTCAAAATTTTGGGCCTATCTGTTTTTTTTACTACTAATTTCCATCCCGCATTTTCATCATGAACTATTACGTGGTTAATTTTAACAGGTTTATAGAGCCGCCTGTCCTCTACTCTCCAGGATGGGTATACTAGTGGGCTCTTTTCTACTAACTTTTTCGTTTTTATCACCCAAGGGTCCGAATCCGCTTCAGAGATGCCAGCTACTTCTGGAACTCCTCGCGATAACATATCGGGAACGACATGTTTTTTGCCCTTTCTATGGATGATTTTAAAATCGAATTGTTGAAGTCGAATGGCCCAACGAGCTAATCTACTTTGCGGATCCTTAAGATTACTCAGCCAGACCAGTGAATGATGATCAGTTACGACAGTAAATCGAATACCTTCGAGATACGGTCGTAACTTTTCGATCGCCGAAAGAACTGCTAAGCATTCCTTTTCAGTGGTAGAACAATTTTTCTCATTCCTATTCAATGACCGACTTAAATAGCATATGGCTTTTTCACCATCTTCAAATTCCTGCGAAAGTACGGCCCCGATATCAAAATCTGACGCGTCTGTTTGAACCACAAACGGCCGAGAAAAATCCGGACATGTCAAACATTCCAACCAAACATTCTTTGGCTTTTCTCCTCACATTCTTGCGTCCATTCAAATTTCTTACTTTTCTTTCAGAGATCGGTAAGACGCCTAACTAAAATTGCGAAATTTGGCACAAATCTTCGATACCAAGAAATAGTCCCTACGAAACTCCTAACTTCCTTCACGTTTTTTGGTGGAGGAATCCTGATGAATAAACATTCTTGAACACATCCGATTGAATAATAGATATCATCCTATGGAACACATCTATTGTAAAGCACATATAGATATATCTGTCATTTATGTATATATTTGTTCTTTTCTTGCTTTTTCAAATCTTTTGGCTCAACGTTCGTTTTGGTATTACTCCGCGCGTTAAGCTGACAGACTAGACACATCAATTTTTCGTAGAGCAATAAAATACTTTTGTAGTAAACGATTTTTATTTTATTTTACTTTTTATTCAACAAATCCTCATCATGCTTTCCACTTTTTCCGGGTCTGAATGAAGCCCGTTCCTATCGACTAGAAATTTCAAAGAAGGCCTACAAAAATTACATTTTCCCTACCTACTTTTAAACTTGCCTCTCCTAACCTTTTAAAAACTTCTTTGAGAATTTCTAAGTGTTTTTCGAAAGAATCGGTGACGATGATAATGTCATCCAAGTACACAAAGACAAATGGTTTTAGGTCAGGACCCACAACATCATCAATGAACCTTTGCCATGTCGCTGGTGAATTATGTAGCACGAATGGCATCCTACAAAATTGGAACAGACCCCACCCCGGCACGGTAAAGGCTGTGTACTTGAGCGTTTCTTCCATTGGAATCTGCCAATAAGCAGATTTAATGTCTAAGGAGGATAAGTATTTCGCATTACGAAGCTTGTCCAAAATCGCTGAAATAAACGAAAGTTGATAAGCATCCCTATCAGTAACTTCATTCAATTTCCCATAGTCAACACAGAACCGAAAGCTACCATCTTTTTTCTTAATAAGAAGAATCGGCGATGCCCAAGGACTCTTCGACTTCTCGATCACTACAGCTTCCAACATCTCCTGGAGTTTTTGATCGATATGTTTCTAAATCGCGGGCGAAACAGGGTAATATCGTTGTTTAATCGGTTCTGCGGACGTCCTAATTTTGTGCTCAACTAAGTTTGTGCACCCTAAACCTTCGGTCATTGATTTAAAAAGTTCTTCTCACACTAACTGTAACTTCCTATTCTCAAAATCGTTCAAATCCGATTTTTCCCTAATCGCTACCGTGTCTGTTACCGAAGCCACCATTTCCTGACTTGAAAAACTCCACTTACCAGATCTCAAATCTGGGATTATACCCGATAGTGCCAAAAAGTCGGCACCCAAGATCAACTGGTGTGGAAGGTTTGGTATAACCAGACACTCTATCAAAATGGATCTATTCTCAACCTCCACCGGTAGAGAAATAGACCCAGCTACTCCTACACCCGCCCCATCTGCTAAAGCTACTGACTTAACACTACTCGTCCCTAAGTTAAGCCCTAACTCTTTCAAAGTTTTCCACCCGCCACCACCCACAATGGTGCGAGAGGCTCCTGAATCAAGTAACCCCAAAAACTTGATTCCATAAACCTGAACTCCTATATATGGCTAGTGTCCCTACCATTTGCCTCTAAGGTGAAACTCAATTGAACTACATCCCCCAGCTGATGGCCAGCAGTCGACCTGGCTAACGACGACGAGTCTCTTGTTCTGCTGTCACAAGAGCCCGTTCCCAATTTCCCGAACATCGCCTACAATCCCTACGATAAACTCCTACTGTTCCGCAACCAAAACACCGCTTTGCATCTGAACAGGTATGAGCGAAATGCCCATCCTTGTTACAGTTGTAACACCTAACCGCCTGTCGGAATGGGTTACTCGGAGGCGCACTGACCACCGCAACTCGGTTCTACAAAAAAAAAAAATTAACAAAAAAAAAACATCAGTGCCGCAACAAAAAAAAACAACAACAACAAATAATAACCAAAAAAAAATGTACCCACCGCAGTGAGTATTCCTTTCTTTTTTCCTTCCCAACCTGCAATTGCTGGGCTTAGAAAGTGCATGAATTGTATTGAACTTATCTAAGCTCAAACAATTGATGTACTTGCTGAGCCAGCAATATCAGATGTATAGAGAAATACTGTTTTGACTGTTAGGGTTCGGATCAATTCACATCACTACTAAGGTATAACACTAGTAGTGTTGTGTATTGAAACGTACTTTATAATCATATTCAGTTTCTCTCTTAGATTCCGTCTGTTTTAGTCTTTTTTTTTCTTTTTTATTACAATGATTGGAAATTTCAGAGTTTCCTTTTCCTTTCCTTTCTTTGTACGCCCATTCTGTTACAAACAGGCCAGCTGTTTTGGCACTAAATGAAACCCAAGTAGGTGAATCTACTGATCCTGCTGAATTCCAAATTCATGGGTACAACTTAGTGCCATTATTCCTTTCCCACTATGGTCTCGCCGTCTACGTAAGAAATGATGTTGCTTACCAATTTCAACCACAATATGGTCTGAGTACCAATCCCATGTTCAACTTCATGTGGTTTAAATTCTCGTTAAACAAGAACATCTTACACTATTGTTTCCTCTATCGAAGCCCCAATTTGGACAGAGTTTCAACTTCTCGCGAATTTGATGCTCTGTCTGACTCCATCCAAAGAATTGTTTCCCTGCATCTTCACACTAAAATCGTTATTACGGGCCATTTCAATGTACACAATTCTTCTTGGCTTCAACATTCGGGCCAGATAACACCCGAAGGTATGTGTGCCGAGAACTTCGCTGAGCTTAATCAACTTACTCAGCTTGTCAACGAGCCCACCCGATATTCGGACGTTAATGGCCGAGCCGAAAACACTCTTGCCTCTAGGCATCTAGGCACATCTGACCATTGTATCATTTTGCAAATTTCTCGTGTCAATCCAGTTAGAGAAAGAGCCCCTGTGAGAACCGTTTGGCAATACGAGAAAGCCAAATGGGACGCCCTCAACAATTTTTTCAGGATCCTTAACTGGTCACTATGCTTCCTCTGTAGTGACGTAGACTCCAGCGCGGATATGATTACTAACATGATTCTTTTGGGAATGAGAACTTTTATCCCGAATAGGGCTAAGAGCATCAGACCCAAAGAGAAATCATGGTTCGATGCGAGCTGTAAAGAGGTTATTAGGGTCAAAGAGGCAAGCTTCCGATGTTTTAGAGCCAACCCAACTGAGGGCTGGTGCTCCAGTAACATATTTAAGCCTTTTGGACAGTATACAAAGACGAGCTTTAAAAATGATGGGAGACAGGAACATCATCGATACTTTCACGTCACTTGAACACCGGCGTAACGTTTCCTGTCTCTCACTCTTTTATCGTTACTTTTACGATAAGTGCTCTAATGAAATAGCCAGTTGCATTTCTCCCCTTAAACAATTCAACCGTAATACTCGCGCTTCCAGGAATGCTCATCAGTTTACTCTTGAACCCAATTTCGGGCGTACTGTCAAGTACAGAGATTCGTTTTTTAGCCGTACTACGCGAATGTGGAAAACCCTTCCACGTTCTGTCTTTCCCTCTCATTGTGATATACAGAAATTTAAGAATAATGTTCACCGACATCTCTTTTCAAATCCCCTCCTTCTTACCTAAAAAGCTCGCACTGTGCCTCTGACATATAAAGGGTACATAAAAACCCCTTGTGTGAGCGCTAATTAAAAAAAAAAAATCCTTCACTCTGACAATGGTTCCGATAATCTTCGGAACAATGTCCTCATCGTGGCCAGATACGCCCCGAAGGTTTCATCCTTTCCTTGCGAACGACGATTTATCTCTTCCAACAAAAGATCATCGTAATTCGCAGGAAGAAATTCAGCCTTGAGTTCCTGCATGAATTCCTGCCAACTCCCTATATCCTCCATAACCGTCCTGAACCACATTAGCGCCCTATCACTTACATTACATTACATTTTATACTACACAGCACATAAATGTACAGAGTAGAAACCCTTAACCTTGAGCTACTGAGGCTATTAAGGCGATACAACACAAGACATTAATACAAGACAGAAGGACAGAGAAGCGGATCTAAAAAGATGGTTTTCCGGAACTTCGTTAGCCAACCGAAGTTCCTCCACCCTCTCCAAGAAAGAATTTACTGATGCTCCATCTGAGTCACCAGTAAATTTCACCCCCCACTTTCAGGGTAGACCTCAACCCTACACTCCGGTACATTTAAAACTACCTCTCTTGCTATATGACTGCTGTCTCCCCGCGATGGTGCAGCTACAGTCTCTAAAGCAGGACTTAGTAAAACCCTAGTCACATTATTTGAAGTAGATGGGAACCGCGGACTAACTACTTCTGTCCTACCAACTTTCAATTGGGTTTCTATCCTAGCTGGAGTCTTCTTTTTCGGTGATTCTTCTTCCCTATCACTGATCTCACTATCCCCAGTAAGATCACCTAACAAAAACAAAACATCATTCCTAATTGAACTAATTTCCTCTTCTTCGTCCTCCGCTTCA
Source organism: Scaeva pyrastri (assembly GCA_905146935.1). Lineage (NCBI taxonomy): Eukaryota > Metazoa > Arthropoda > Insecta > Diptera > Syrphidae > Scaeva > Scaeva pyrastri. The sequence goes on from LR989929.1 coordinate 47,960,144, forward strand.
CAATCTAATCAACCTATACACCATTCTATCTTAGTAAGTATTTTAATATACTCAGAGGACTTCGGATTTTTTGGTGCATCCGTCAAAAGAACTCTTCTATTTTTGCCTCGATGACCTTAATGCCTTTCGCATTTCCTCAACTGTCCCTATCTTCAAACTCCTGACCTTCATCTCATACCTAGGCCAGTTCGTCCTGAGCTAAACGACATATATTCATTTTTTTTTTTTAATTTAAAAACAGAAAAACAAAACAAAAAAAAGCAAAATTAAGCCGATTTCCTAATTTGAGTTCTATCACATTTTGTTACTTCATCTGAAAACTCGACTAATCTTCTTTCATATTTGTATTTCTGTAAGTTTGTTTTTTTTTAAATAATATCCGAGAAAATTGAAATTGGATGAGAATTTATCCAAAATTTATGGTGGAATTTATTAATTTATTGAGTTTTTATTTTACTTTCAGATTATGGTAGATTGTGCTAAGAATCCTTTAGTTATTCAAATTTGTACTATTACTGGCCGTTTGTCAGAATTTAAAAGATTGAATTCCGACTTAGAAGATTGCCAAAAATCACTTAACGAATATTTAGAACACAAACGTCGAACGTTTCCAAGGTTTTATTTTATATCTACTGATGAACTGTTATCTATTGTCGGTGGTAGTGAACCAACAGTAGTGCAGGATCATATAATAAAGGTAGCCTAATATTATATTTTGTTATAAATTTTGTATAAAAGTTTATTATTTTGTTAAGGTAGTCATTTTGGGTCAGTCTTAATTGGAACGAATTTACATATTTAAATTTTTCTTTTATAAAAAAAAAAAATATTTACAATTTTTATTAAAAAATAGTAAAATAACAAAGCAGTAGACAACGATCACAAATAAAATAGGTTTTTGATCAATTTTTTCCACGATGGATATATTGTTTAAAAGTCATTTTTTTCATTCATTTGACTAGATGTATGACAATATTAAATCGCTGAAATTTTCAAAAAATTCAATGGACATCAACATAATATTGGGAATGATTTCAAGTGAAGGAGAAACTATGATGTTTCAAAATATTGGTAAGGTTTATAAAAAATTAAGACACAATCATTAAGGTTAATACTTTACAATATATTTATGAGTTTCTTACTACATATTATTTAAAAGATATATTTCAATAGCTGTTTTCAGTGGACGACTTAAAAATAAATGATCTTACCAAAATATAGTATCTACATATGAATACAGTTCTTACTTTTAATATATATATCTTATTGTTTCAAACAAAAACGTTGAAGTCAAATTATTTTAGACATAAGATCGGAGACCTGTTTTGAGTGGTCATTGTTATCCGTTTTGGTTAAATAATACTTGAAATTTATAATTTTAAATAATTTTTCCAGTAATAAGATACTATTTTGCACAACAAGCTAAAGTTCCTCTATAGCTTTTTTTGGTAGAACTCAAGCTACCAATGCAACAATGCATAAAATCTATAAAATAAAGTCGTGTTAGTTACACTATTATCAACTCAAGAACGGCGGAACCGATTTGGCCTAAATTTGGAACAGACATAGATTATAGACTGAAATACATAGTCTATAGACTACTTTTTATCTCAATAAAATGTTAATGTATGGTTTTAGTGGCATAACCAGATTTGAATGAAATTTTTCACAGAGATATTTTATAGTCTATATGGCGCATAGGCTCCTTTTTATCCCGATAAATGTATAGTTCCCGTAGGATATATTTCTTTAAATTTTTTATTCATTCAAAACATTTATTTATTTTATTTTTTTGTCTTCACATTTTGCAAATTGTTTTTTTTTAACACATCAGTAGTAGAGCTATGGGGATTCTAGGACAGGAAGTGAGGTCATCAAGGTCAAAGGGGTAATAAATAATGGTAATAAAATTTAATGGTTAAAAAAGCAATTAAATGTGTCAATCATGCGTGGTGTGAGGACAAGGGGGGTCAAAATGTGAGGTAGTAGGGGGTTGTGTGCAGCTGCAACATAATTAAATCTGTCAATCATGCGTAGTGTGAAGATAAGGAGACCCAAGATGTGTGTGATGGGGGGTAGAGCAATTAAATGTAGAAAATCTGTATTGTGAAGATAAGGGGAACGAAGATCTGAGGATCGAGTGTTTTAGACTCGCTACTATTAAGAAACAAACAAACCATTAAGGAATGATAAGGGAGGGAGCATGATGTAAAGAGACGGGAGGTAAAGGTCATCAACATATGTCGTAAATATTAAGTTGGCTTTGGTCTTAGGAGTTGAAAAGCAATTTGGACGCGTGCTCCAATTAGCATCTGGGGGTAGAGCAATTAAATGTAGAAAATCTGTATTGTGAAGATAAGGGGAACGAAGATCTGAGGATCGAGTGATTTAGACTCGCTGCTATTAAGAAACAAACAAACAAACCATTAAGGAATGATAAGGGAGGGAGCATGATGTAAAGAGACGGGAGGTAAAGGTCATCGACATATGTCGTAAATATTAAGTTGGCTTTGGTATTAGGAGTTGTTTTGTATTTTGAAGAACCGACAAATTGTGGTTAGACTGCATAGCGAACAGTATGTGTGTGTGTGTGTGTGTGTGTGTGTGTGTGTGTGTGCTATGTTTGATAATACTAGCAATTGACAATATTAGGAACAAAAAGTAAACACATTTTTTTATTTTTTCATAACAGTTGTGATTTATTTATCCATGAATTATTAGACGTTGGAAAACCAAGCCATTTAACAAATACATTTTCCCCTTTGCTTTTGAGTACTTTTTCAACAAGGAAAATATTAGGGTGTTTTGTTTTTTGTAATTCTTTCTCATAAAAGCATCCACTGATAGGTTGACCATTAAAATCTTCAAGCATATATGTTGCTGGATTGGTTAAATTAACTTTTCTTATCCTAAATATTTCTGTTGTCCAGTTAGGTGTATAGCCTTTCTCAAAAACATGTTTGAACTTGCTTATTCTCACATTGTTTCCAACTCTTAATTTTCCTTTAGGAGCAATTTTGATTCTATTATAAACAGTCGATAAGAGTTTTTTAGAATTTTCCAAATTCACATCGATTGGACACATTTGTATTGTTCTATGGAAAGAGTTATTGTATGCATTCAACAAGCCATCAAGAATAAATATCCATTTGTAGTTCCCATTTACACTAAATTCCTTCCACATTTTCTCTTTAATTGTACGATTGAATCGTTCCACAATTGATGCTTTAAGTGAACTATATGTTGAGTAATGATTAATTTTATTTCTTTTCATTAAATCATGAAATGTCTTATTGAAGAATTCTTTTCCATCATCAGTTTGCAGGTTTTTTGGTTGACGTGAGGATTTTCTGAAAATCAACTTCATTGCTTCACAAACGGATGAAGCTGTCTTATTTTTCAATGGCAATGCCCATGCATATTTTGAAAAGGTATCAATTACCGTCATAAGGTATTTATAATCATTATTTTCTCTGCAGTAGGGAATCATTTCAACCAAGTCAGCTTGCCACAGATCATCAAATCCCTTTATAACCACTCTTCGTCGCTTAAAATTTTTCCTCGCTGGCTTGTGAAGCTCTTCAACTACTTCTCGTTTACTCATTTCTCAAAAGAATGAAATAAAAAACTTTTTATTTTATAGTTTTATAAATACATTTATTTTAATCTATGATACAATAACATTAATTTTTTTAATCTAACTAAACGTTGTTCAATCAGAATACATCCACAAGTATCTGGTCCTTCTTTACATTTATTTGAAGACCACACACAGTTTGTGAAATGACATCCATACATAGATTCAACTTGATTGCTGTTTTTATAAGTACTAAAAAATGAAATGCTTCTTAAAAATTCATCAAAATGTTCTTCAAGCAAGTCATGCTTATGAAGCATTAAGAAATTTGAAATTTCTTTTAAAATTAAAGTTATGTTGATATTTGACATGGTTGTGGTGTCGTTTTGATTGGCATTTAACAAATGATGTAGTGATTAAATACTTATGCTTTCCTATTTGAAAAATTTTGTTGATTTTCGCTAATTTTTCCAATCTCAAGAAGAAAATATTTTCGAAGATCATCTACCAAGCGGAATATATAAAGATTTTGTTGATCTATGTACTCTCTTAATATGTTTTCTTTATTTTGCAATTTGTCATCTATGTATGATTTGCTTACTGCTTGATTAGGCATTGTTGGATTTCCAACATTGTTTAGATGTTTTCCTTCAATATCAAAGTCACCACTCTCAGTTTGCTTAAATCCAATACCAGGAGGCCCTTGAAGACCAACAATTAGTCTTTGAGATTTCTTAGAGCTTCTTCCGAACTTGTCAACACTCATTATGTTAATAAATTATATTTTTTTCACGCAACTCTTCAACAATTGATATGATTTCATTTTTGTGATTGTTGTGCCCAGATTTTTTAGATGCAATTAAAAGTCTCAACCTATTTACAAGCTCATTGGGGTTGTCCCAATACACATAATCAACAGGATTGGTTGAGTACACCTTCATAGGTGAATTATTTATGTAGGCATTTCCGACTTTCTTTTGTTTACTTTGGTTAGTATTCTGAATTAAAGGTTTTATGATTTTCTTATACTTTGCTCCCCTATTTCCATTAACCTGTGATCCGATCTCATGATTTCTCAAGTAAACACATGTTTTGTGCAATATTTTCTGATATTCCTTTAAGTCATCAGTGGTATACATACTCTTTCGAGGGTTTTTATGAAGAATTAGTTCAAGAAGACCATCAGTTCCCAAAAAAATTTCTTCATCAACAACAATATTGTTTTCATCATCAATTCGAAAATTTGATCTTCCTAATTTATTTGAGTTTGATTCACTGTCAAAGTATGGACCATAAATTTTATCATGATCTGAATTTGAAATTAATGTACTTTGAGAAATTGGAATATTATCAGCAAAGCTTTTTTCAGGTGTCATAAATAAAAAGTCGTTCTCACTATCAACCAACATTGAATTCGATAGTGATAGATTTACATTTTTCTGTGGAGAAATAAATTCATTTTCTTCTAATTCTTCGTTTATTTCTTTTTCTTCTTTAGATTTCTCGTCTTTTCCTGGATGTTTTTTACCATCGAGCGATTTTATTTCTTTTAATTTGTTATTCATAGTTTCATTTCTTTCAGCATTGTTTGCTATTTTCATTAAGGGTTCTACAATTGGCTTGAATGTGTTTTCAATTTCAGTATCTTTAATGAATTTTCCAGTTTTAAGGAGCATATACTTTTTCTTTAATGCTTTTTTTGTTCTTATAAGGTTTTTCAGTGTATTGACATTGGTATCCATGTCTATACAATGGTTTGAATATAATAAAAAGGTACAAAGAAAAAGATAATAGGAACAGATGAATGTAGAGCAGATAAACAGCCAAAAAGCTATTGTATACAGATCAGCTTACATGCAGTTCAATACAGGACAGTTCAAAACAGGGGCAGTTCAATACAGGACAGTTCAAAACAGGGGGCAGTTCAATACAGGGCAGTTCAAAACAGGGCAGTTTAATACGGATCAGTTTTAAGATAGGTGTATCAATATGAGAAGCAGTTTAATGACTGTACGAGACAAATAAAACTTCAAGTTCATAAATATTCAACTATTTTACTATTTATTTTCCTTTTATAAAGTTTAACATTAATGACTATTTAAAAACATGTCTAATAAGAACACGTTTTGAAGGGCACAACATTTGTTATGCGATAGACATCTTGCTGTATTTGGAAACATTCTTTTTAATTCTTTGAAAGAAGGGCAGTTTATATTTTCAACGTTTATTACATCAACATTTTCACTAAGAAGTTGATTTATCCATTCCTGTTTTTCGTTTCCTTTGACATGAACAGTGTGATTTAGAAGATTATCTCGAATAAATTCTTCAACTTTATGATATTTTGTGAAACCTCCATTCCAGTGCAATCCATGATGGTTTTGATACAACCATTTTGCTTGTCTTTGCAATGATGTTGGTAAATGCTTAAAATCAAATGGGGGTGTAACTATAAAATGATGATGATTTCCTTTATGTAAAATAGCAATTTCTTTAACAATAAACTTGTTATTAGGTCCTCTGAATCCTTGAACATCTATTATAAATGACATTGTTGATGATAATGTTGATGTTGTGTTGCTTAAAATTTTTATTTGACTGAATCAGTTAAATATTTCGTGAAACTATTTGACTTAGAGGATTGTAGTTTATAATTCGATCATGCAGCATCAAACAATATACTGAAGTGTTGGAAGGTAATACTTTTGTTGTTTTAATTTCTAAACGTATATCAACAGGCCCAGTTTTAATAATTTCGTTCTGGTGTCTGCAGTCGATTACAAAAATTGGAGCTTGTGACTTAAAGAGATTTCTTGTCAACAACGGTTCTGCAACTGAACAATTATAGTAGTTTCTTTTAAAATCAGTATACATTTGATAAGGAATACTAAAATTGTTTTTTTCAAATGATATGTTTTGGTCTTCATAGGGATAAACGTCAGAGTTCAAATATGCTTTTAGGTTGACAACATCACAGTGATCAAAATAAGTAGGATTCTCTTTGAGTTGATTTCTTTTGTTGGTTTGTAGAGCAACAATTATGTATCTAGGCTTCTCAACTTGCGAAGTTGTCTTAATATTCCAAATGTGATGGTCACTAGTAGGTAAGGTTGGATATTCATATAGATCCCAATTACGAAAGGCAATTTTCATGGTGGCATTATCACTTATTGATTTAAAGAGTTTCAATTTCAAAGAATCTGTTAGATGGACATGTGGAACTTTCCATTGAACTTTGAGCAATGTTATCGTCGCATTCTCGTCTTCATCAGCAATAAGTGAATTTTCATCAGTACGAGAACGTGTTAAAATTAAATCATGTCGAGCGTTAGGAAGAATTTTTTTAAAATCCTCAGCAAAACCTAAAAGTTTGTTAAGTGGCAAGCAAAAATTAAAATGTAATCCATCCAAATTTATTGAAGATGACGAATTTGAACACCAGCCCCCATTATGCATCATTACACTTTCATTTTGACTCAAAGAAATATAATTTTTTATAGAGGTTGTGATTCCAACATTACGATTACTATCTATCTCAATACCGTTCAGCTCATATCGAATTTCATCAAATAAGAATGCTATACTATTGTTTACAAGTTTTGTTTTTTCGACTTCCGAGCCATCAGCTTTCGATACAGTCCCTTCAACATAAATGTAACTTTCCGAAGGCAAAATATTGAGATTTTGATGCTGCACGCAGATGTGGATGATGTCATTTTTACCAAAATTATTTAAATACGGTGAATAGGAATGATATTCGTATTTTGAAATACTATCATCAAAGGTCAGGTCTTGAAAGATATTCAGCATAGTCTTCCTTGTTTTTTTTTTTTTGCTAGTAACAAGAACTATTTATTTTTCTTCAATGTTAATCCTAATGATAACAAAAACAATTGGTTTTCTTTTGTAAGCGTTTGTATTTTCGCTTTAGGAGTTGATGAATTATTGATTAAAGAGCACAGCGAACCTTCTCTTTTATAGAAATGGTAAGAATTGGGGGTGGTATTATAAATTATCATTTTTTTTGATTTAGATGTAATCTTATCGTTATTAATTCACCTCGAAAGTTTATGAGGTTCCCGTCTTGATCTAGCAAATTTATTGTTATTGAACTTATCTTCTTCACGTTCACTGGTAAATAAATAACATTTGTAGGGACTTCAATTATTTTATAACCCGGACTGACTTTAATAGCAAATTGGTGCAGTATATGTGCAGGTTGGTTATTTATAAATGCCCCATCAATTAAATTACACTCTACTCTTACTGTGTTAACACGATTAATATCAACGTAAAGGTCCGATTCATGCATTTGTCTAGCAATTAGTTTTCTTTTACTGAATCCCAACAGTGACCCAATTGAACAAGATTTTGAAAAATCTATATCTTGAGTGCAGAGTATTTCACATTTTAATGAGTTATTATTTGCTCGAATCTTTAAATTTGCTATATTATTTTTTTCCTCAAGTGCTTCTTGAATATAATCATTTATATCTTCAATTTCATAAGAACCAACAGGAAGTACTACGACATCATCACCTATATGAAATAAGTTATTCGAAACATCTACGTTAGGTATAGAATTGTATGTTTGAAAATCCACTAATCCACACACATAATTTGAATCTAATACTATTGGAGGGAAGTACTCTGCGGTGAGAGTAGACTTATTTCCGCTTAGTGTAAGTGTTATCGACATTATCGGAGCAATAGAAATAAAACAAATTTAATACTGTACAGTTTATTTATTTATTTTGATCAACAAGAAACTCTAAACATAAGTGACCACAGTTGAATGTGTTAAATTGCTGTAAACATTTATGATTATAGTAAATATTATTTGGATGCAAGTATCTTACTAGTTCCTGGGGAGGTCTTAAATTACCAAAGCTATCAAAATATTTAACATTATTTTTATTTTTGCTATATGCTACCCAATGTGTACCAACCCCGCTATTATTATCTAAATTTACTACACCGCTTTCCATTTTAAATGGTTTGGCTGGCAATGTATCTCGCATGAAAACACCACGAAAATATGGAATATAGTTTTTACCAAAATTCAATATATCTATGTTGGTGAGAGGTCGGTTGGGTAGCATTTCTAATAGTTTTTTGATTCTTGTGGACTTAAAAAAAGCCCCAAACCATTTTTATATGGTTTTAAAAAAAGACCTTTCCCTTGTTTAAGTTTTATAGTTTCCATAGCTATATTGTGACGTTTGTTTTCTTCTAGTTTTTTTCTTCCAATCATTGAATCATTTATTGCCTTCGCCATTCCTGCGACACCACCAGTTAAGGAACCGACAGCAGATAGCCCTGCTAAAATAGGAAGCAATGGTAAAAGTCCTCCAACTTTTGGAATCGGTATCACCCTTGGTAATGTTATATTCCTTCGTTTTCCCTTTATGACTTGTCTAGCTGCTTTTAAAGCAGTTGTTGCTAGTTCATTTGCATCTTTAGTATTTAGAGTTTTAATTGCTAGCTTTGCTTTTTTAATTGCATTTTTAAATAAATTAGTTTTCTTAACCTTAGGGCACTGATGACTTTTCTTGGTTTTTGTTTTAGACGAAATACCCATTCCAAGAGTAGATTTGATTTTCATCATGTTAGTAACTAAAAGACTATTCAGTTTTTCTGATAATGTTGAATCTTTAGCTTTGAACCTCTGCCACGATTTATCGGATAAAATTTTATCAGCCGCGTGTCTATATTTCAAATTATTGCTTTTATTGTATGCTATATCATGTTCACGACAAGCTTCATCTAATAAATTGATTCCTCGATCACCTCTAGCAAGTCGTTCCTTTAGTTTAGTTCCAGGACCACAAAAATTATAAGACGGTAAATGCAACTCAAATGGAAGCTTATTTATTAGTGAATTAATCAATCCGTATCCTTGAATAGGATTATCCAAACTAACTGAATGCGATCCAAAATCAATCATTATATAAGTGTAGCATTATACACAAGGAACGGTTATGAAAGTATAGATATAAAACACAATGATTTATAGAGAAAAAGCCCATTCAATAAAATGAAGTTTATAAGACAGCATGAACCTATTTGTGTGCAAAACTTTGATGATGAGAATGCAAATCAAAAAAAGAAACATGGAGCATTATTTCCAAACAGTATAAGGGGAATAATAGTGGGTCCATCAAATTGCGGAAAAACAAATGTTATGCTTAGTATTCTTTTGGATGTCCATGGATTAAAATTTGAAAATATTTACATATACTCTAAGTCATTACAGCAACCAAAATATACATATCTAAAGAAACTTGTTAAATCTATTAGAGGAATGCAGTATAATGAATTTTCAAATAATTGTGAAATAATGCCTCCTTCGAAGGCAAAATCTAATTCTGTTTTTATATTTGATGATGTGGCATGTGAAAAACAATATACCATAAGAGACTATTTTTGTATGGGTCGTCATAACGATGTAGATAGCTTCTATTTATGTCAATCATATACACACATTCCAAAACATTTGATTCGAGATAATGCTAACTATATAATTCTCTTTAAGCAAGATGATCTTAACTTGAAGCATATTTATAATGATCATATAAATTCGGACATGTTATTTAAACAATTCAAACAGCTTTGTATTGAATGCTGGAAAGAAATGTACGGATTTCTAGTCATTGATAAAGATAGTTGCATTGAAAATGGACGGTACAAAAAATCATTTAAGGAAAGAGTTATCTTATAAAGATAAGTAGATCATATTCAATAAATTTGCAAGCATTTACATACTTTCAGTTGGTACTCTGAAAATGAATAATAAAAGAACAATTTTTCATGTATATATCAATATTTATTTATTTATTATTATTATAATTTTTTTTTTTTCTTATTTATAATATTTACTGGTTCTCAGCCAAATATTTCTGAGTATTGAGAAACTCATTAATAATTTTGTAGATATTTTTGTTTTTATTTTTTGTTACATGTAAATAAATATTTTCACAGTTTTTATTTAAAATATTTATTGCTTGATCACTCAAGTTTTCTACCATATATGATGGCAAGAAAAATTGAGTTTTATCAAATTCAAGGACTATTCTAGCGCCATACCTTGTATTCACTTTTTTGATTTTTTGAATTTTATAAAATTTCTCATGCAACATTTCTGTTGCATATAAAGTTTTCTTATATTTAGGTTCAATAGGGGAAGAATGAGAAGCATTCTCCTTGTTAAATTTCTTTATAATTAAATTTATGTCTAAGTTTTCTTCATCTATCTTACGTTTTTTTGGATTTTCGAGTAGATCCATCAATGGATTATTTTGTTGTTGTTGTTGAGGCTGTTGGTGGGGGTGTTGTTCCTGTTGTTGAGGTTGTTGGTGTGGGTGTTGTTCCTGTTGATGATGTCGTTGTTGTTGGTGTGGGTGTTGTTCCTGTTGATGATGTTGTTGTTGTTGTTGATATTGTTGATATTGTTGTTGATGTTGTTGTTGTTGTTGTTGTTGTTGTTGTTGTTGTTGTTGTTGTTGTTGTTGTTGTTGTTGTTGTTGTTGTTGTTGTTGTTGTTGTTGTTGTTGTTGTTGTTGATATTGTCGTTGTCCTTGATTATAATATTCAAGTTCATCCTTATTTCTCCCCAAAAGTAGATTCTCCAATAGCATCTCTTGGTTTTCTGGAGCTTCAACTAACAGCATATTCTCTATAATGCGCACTTTCTCCATGTTGTTAGAATTGTCACTACTTTTCTCAAACTGAAACATTTTGATAAAAAATCATCCCTTTTTATACTTTTTATTATAGCTAGGACTAACACCAATACTTACTTCACAAGGCGATCATGATTGTCTTCAACACACACCGAATTAGATAATAATATTATCTTGCTCCTCTGATACTTACTTCATAAAACAATCATAATTGTCTCAAACACACATTATATAACATAACATAATGTTCTCATAACTTGAGGAAAGTAATGTCTTTTCACTCCAAATGAGTGTATGTGAACACATTTCTTTTCAACTTCCATGATAATAATATTACTGTGCATCTTTAAATTCTGAAATTATCAAACAATAAATAACAACAACACATTTTTTTTTTTTTTTTAACATATTTTGTCTTTTATTCATTAATTTTTTGGAATCTTGTAGTGACCCCACGGTAATGTACAATATGAATTTGATATTGCATACCGTTTGTCGTCTTTGGAACTTAAGGCTAATTTACTTTGTACAATACTACTTACAACATGTTTCTCAGATTTGATTAAATGCTGTTCAACAATTTTATTATTACTATTGTTTAAACATTCTATGAAATCATCAAAAGAGATTTCTTTTTTTACAATATTTTTTTTTATTCCTTTAATTTTTTTTATTTCTTTATTATTTTCTACTTTTACAGTATACATTTTTGATCTTAATCCTACAAAGTGTGAAATAATGCTTCCATTCATTTCATCTTTCATTAAGCCTACTATTTTTTTATTTACTTGAGGTATTCCCCAGATATTATTTTCTTCATAGTTGCTCGTATCAAAGCGGTAATTACAATCCGATTTAATAGTGCTATAAATATTTGAACACACAATTTCGTAAACGAGACTGTCTGTATCAGTATACATAGCAGTACAGTTTTCACCAAATTTTATTTTCATATAATCGTAGTGGAACTCATATATTAATGTTTTCGCAATATCAAGTATGCAAAACCCTACATAAATTGGTTTGTTGAAGTATACTTCAGCTTTCTGTAGCTCGATTGCTACGAGATTTTCATTGAAAACTGTTGTGTTTTTGAAAAAAGGAGAAGCAATCAAAGCCTTCGCACCATACCTTCCTTCCCAACTTGACACCAATTTAACATTGCTATATTTTCTCACGTTTTCCATACATTTGCCAAAAACAGCATTGTTATATAACTTGTAACGTTCTATATCAAATTTGTTTGTAGCGTGAGTTCTCAATTGGGTATTTAAATCAATATATGGCTTAAGCCATGCAGATTGATCAAATTCGAGTACACGATGAATTTTTTTCAATTGGAGACCATGTAACAAAGCTTGTCGTAAATTTCTACAATGAACTACATATTTGGTCTTATCATTCAGAGTTGCCAAGAGTTTCTTTTGTTTCGATTCAGGAGGACACATTGATTCAGGACAAAAAGGTATATCACAATGTAAATCATGCAACTCTATTGGATAACTTAAGTCAACCTCAAAAATATAACCATTAGGTGAATCATCTGAGATGGAACAAATTCTATCTTTAGTGAATTCATGAATATTTTCAACCCATTTAAAATTACCTGTAGGTAATAACTGACTCATTGCATAGCCATATTGGTTATTTATATCCCAATACATTAAATATTTGTTTGGTTTGTTCACATCATAGTTGTCCAAGTATTCATTGTTCGCCTCAGAATATTTTTTTGAACATTGACTTAATCCTCCACGAATTCCTCTTTCGATAAACATAAGCATATCAATATCGTCAAGAAGTTCAAGTTTAACACCGGTGTATAGAAGCATTGCATCCCATGTATAACCTGGGAGAGAACAATAATGAGCTGGATCTAATTTATGCGTAAGGATGGAGTTTGTGCGAAATTGTTCGAAAATATCTGCTAGTAAAAGAACATCAGTTTTTAAATACAAATCAGAATATTCGCCCAAATTTTTTAAGTCAAAATGACTCCATACACTTTGGGCATGCATGTATTCTTCATTGCTTATGCCAGTTTTATTTAATTTATTATAAAATAAATGTTTTTCAGGTAAGAACTCTTCAGAGAATGTTTCGAAATCTTTAAAATAGTCATAGGGGTAAACACCTTTGCGTTTAAGAAGATTTTTTTGACTCTGTGTAAGATGAGAACATTCCGATTCGAGAATAGGAAAAGTATTTAATAGACCAGATAATGAATCTAAGCTACTGCCCAAAAACCTAAAAGAGTCAATAAATTTGAAATTGATTTTACATTTGGTGAGAAATTTCGAAAACGATATATATTTTTCTTTATTTATTGGAAGCACATTTACGCTACCTTCCCCAATTTTATGAATCTCTTTAATTATAAAATGTGAATCATAACCACTAAGGTTATGAAAAACTATTGGTATTGTTAAATCAACTTTATAATTTAAATTACAATTCATATGTGCAGGGCCTCTATAAACACCTGTAAAATGACAGTGGTCTCGTACCTTTACATCACTATCCAAAATTTCAAGTTCACATATTGAACATTTGTTTGCTGATTTAAAATGTCTCTCTTCTTCTAAAGAAAGATTTCTCATAGGCAATATTGTTGAAACATCTGAATCAAGTAAACAAGATAATGATTTTAATTCATTCATAAACCAATTGATGCAATCTGGACCTCGGTATGATGCGTAAGTTGAATAACTAGATTTGAACGAACTTTTTAAGTAAAATCCAACAGAACATGGAGTGTGCTCTTGATATTTGTTTCCATCTTCTATTTCCCTTAAAATACACTCTAAATCTGCATATATTATGAATGGTGTCATAATTTTGTTTCTGAAGTTCTTGAAACTGACTATTTTATTTTCAGAAGTTGGTAGTCTAATCTTATAATTATTTTGTACATTACAATCTTCTTTATGTATGTCCAATTTCTCAACAGAGTAAAAATAGTGCAGACACCTATTGCAGAAATAAATAGAATTTTTATGTTTTGTTAAATCGTTGCGCAAAAGTCGAGAAATATTTTTAATCCAAACATAATGTTGATTTATTATTGTATGTCCATCGATTCCAAATTCTTTTAACAATAATAAATCAACATGTTTTCTATCCTTACATGTAAATTTAGATAGTTGAAGTGGGTATATTTGTTCTGTCTTATCACTTTTCTCCTTATTGAATGTAAAAACGTTCACAGAAATATTATTATTCTTTTCAAATAAAGATATTGAATTTAGGGGCATTGGGAAATGAGAACCCGCAAGATTCAATACATTTGAATAATGTGGATAGCTTGAAGGTCTTGATACATTCATATTTATATGTGCGGGATATAAAGCAGATACAATAGCCCATGCAAAGCAAGCATTATCTGAATTTTTCACATTTACACAAGCTTTTTTTTTTTGAATTTTCTTAGGTGTTTCAATATATGAGCTTCCCACGATTGGTGAATATTTATTTATGTTAACAATTATGTTAATTATTGATGACAATGCCCATCCACTATTTTTTTCTTGAAATTCTTCAAGTTTACATAAAAGAGGTTTTTCTAAATATTCTCTTAAACTATGTTCTAAATTAGTATCGCAACTTACAATAACATTCTTAGTGTTCATGTGTTTGATGTCCTGTTCTTGCTCTTCATCTTGGTATCTTCGAAAAACTGCACAAAAAATTATGTTGACCTTTAAATGCAAAGATTCTTTTAAGATCTCCGTTAATTTATTGATGGTCAGTGGTCTGCAATCTTCTAAGAATTCTTTAGGATCTGTGTGTTTTAAATTTGTTATCACACCAGACCTGATTCTTTGCGAAAATGCACTATGTGGTAAATCTTCCCATATTAAGGAAAAATTTTCCTGCTGCTGTTGCAGATATTCGGATTCATTTTTCTGTTGTTTTTGTTGATGTTGTTGTTGTTGTTGTTGTTGTTGTTGATGTTGTTGTTGTTGGTGGTGTTGTTGTTGTTGGTGGTAATGTTGTTGTTGCTGTTGCTGTTGTTGTTGTTGTTGTTTTTTTCCCAGATCCGAAACTCGAGATGATTTTGCAATCATCAACATTTTAATTGATTTAAGTTTACTTATTATTGTTATCAAATTGTATTTTTTCCCGGTAAACTTAGAACAATGCAAATATTGTTTTAGTGATTCTATGTCCTTTTCACAATTCTCTATGCAATTCACATATTGAATTTCACAGTCATTCGTATAGAGCATTTTGAATAAAACCGATTCATGCTTTGAAAGCAATTCTTTTAGGAATTTTGAATCCATTTTTTTTTTTTTTTTGTCTTTTTAAGATTGTAATTTAGTAAAAGCTTTTAAACAAAAACTGTTTAAATCACTATATAAAAAAAAAAAATCACAAAACGATAATCGATTTCAAAGAGCGAAACAATTCTTCGAGTAAGAAGTCACAACTGATATATCTACATATGAAAAAATAAAAAAATGTGTTTACTTTTTGTTCCTAAAATAGCTGTCAATGGTATAGTTTTATCAAACATAGCACACACACACACACACACACACACACACACACACATACTGTTCGCTATGCAGTCTAACCAAAATTTTTCGGTTCTTCAAAATACAAAACAACTCCTAAGTCCAAAGGCAACTTAATATTTACGACAAGTGTTGATGACCTTTATCTCCCCTCTCTTTACATCATGCTCCCTCCCTTATCATTCCTTAATGGTTTGTTTGTTTGTTTCTTAATACCAGCGAGTCTAAATCACTCGATCCTCAGATCTTCGTTCCCCTTATCTTCACAATACAGATTTTCTACATTTAATTGCTCTACCCCCAGATGCTAATTGGAGCACGCGTCCAAATTGCTTTTCAACTCCTAAGACCAAAGCCAACTTAATATTTACGACATATGTTGATGACCTTTACCTCCCGTCTCTTTACATCATGCTCCCTCCCTTATCATTCCTTAATGGTTTGTTTGTTTCTTAATAGTAGCGAGTCTAAAACACTCGATCCTCAGATCTTCGTTCCCCTTATCTTCACAATACAGATTTTCTACATTTAATTGCTCTACCCCCATCACACACATCTTGGGTCTCCTTATCTTCACACTACGCATGATTGACAGATTTAATTATGTTGCAGCTGCACACAACCCCCTACTACCTCACATTTTGACCCCCCTTGTCCTCACACCACGCATGATTGACACATTTAATTATGTTGCAGCTGCACACAACCCCCTACTACCTCACATTTTGACCCCCCTTGTCCTCACACCACGCATGATTGACACATTTAATTGCTTTTTTAACCATTAAATTTTATTACCATTATTTATTACCCCTTTGACCTTGATGACCTCACTTCCTGTCCTAGAATCCCCATAGCTCTACTACTCACATCCTTTACCCATTTGAAATATTAGAATTTTCCTATGTCAGTGAACTTGAAAATGTCTCTGTATTTGCTAGCATACGCCGCCGCCGCCGCCGCCGGCCGCGCGCCGATAATATACATATGTTAGCCACTAATCAGAGGCAGGCTAGACCTTAATTATCACCGTTGCATTGTATTAGAACTCTTTGTTATTCACTATTTATTTTGAATAAAGATTTTTTTTACTTTCTTTAAGAGTTTTTTTAATGAGATTAATTTGTACCTATGTTATTATTTCTAATACGAATTTTTAAACAGTTTTTGCACAGGGAAAAGTTGAAGTTTGGATGAATGAGGTACTGAAGGAAATGAGGCATACAAATTGGAATATAACGAAAACAGCAATCGAAGACTATGGAAGAAAAACTGAACTCACGAGGTAAGTCCGATGTTGAGCACATGTTGAGTTTTGCATCAATGAAGTGCGAAGGAGAATGAAAGAAAGAAAAACGAGACTGTGCGACTTACACTGATAACTTTCTAGTATGTATAATTTAAAAACTTCTGATATTAATCGATTTACTTTTGAAGCTGAATGATAACAATTTTACTAACAAAAAAATTATCAGAGAAATTGAGGCGGAAAAACAATATTTACCAATTTTTCTTAGTATACTTTTGTAGTTTTGCATTTATTGTAAGAAAAATTTAATTTGCCATTCGTCAATATTTTAATTTTTTTTAGGTATTGACAAATGCATTATGTTAAAAATAAAATACATTCGAAGTCAATAGCATTGCTTGTTGTGATGATATTTAAGCCGAAAAACGATTTTGGACACTTTTCGGTAAATTTCAGTTTTGTTTTTTTATTTTTCGTAAAAAACTGTCAATTCGATATTTGTCAAAATTGTAGCATATATTAATAATTGTATTTTTTATAAACGTAAATAAGTTTGAAGTCAATATCGGTGCTCATTCTGTAGATATTCGAGTCAAAAAACATTATTTACATTTTTGCAGAAAAACTGAGAGTTGAATTTTTTCAAAAATTTTACCAGATGTTGAAAACATCATTTCACATAGTAGAAAATTGTTTTGAAGATAATATCGTTTCGTTGTATCAAATACAATGACGAGTATTTGAGCGCCAAATTTTGTTTTGTTTTTCTATTTTCAAAAAATAACGGTATGTTGATTTTTTTTTAAATTTATAAGTCAATAGCAATATCCGTTCACGAGATATTTGTGAACAACCAAAATTTTGACTTTTTTTTAAATGCTATAGTGGAAAACCCGTTGGACAATTTTTTATAAAAGTCCCTTAGCTTCTTTTGACAAATCTGGGCGTTTTAACGTGTCTAAAATATAAATCCTCCATTTGAAGAGAGATGTCCCCGTGTGTGTGTACATACGTTCGTACGTTTGGGATACCTTTTTTCGTCCATGGTATCTCAAGAACCAGAAGAGATATCAACTCCAACTAAATTTTGTTTGACAGGTTATAACTTCAAAAGATTCAGGAAGGACTTATTAAAAATTTGCCAAGCGATTTTTTCCCTATAGCAGTTTACAACGGTAGTGAAAATTTTGGTTGGTCACAAATATCTGAGGAACGAATAACGCTATTGACCTCAAATACATTTTATTGCGTGCAATGTGATGTGATTCAGATCTAGTATTAATTTGGAAAAAGTTCAAGATACCGTTATTTTTTAAGTCAAAAAACATTTTTTACCAACTTTTGGTAGAATTTTTTGTATTTTTTTATTTTTTGTAAAAAAACTGTCAATTCAAATTTTGGTTGGTCACAAATATCTGAGGAACGAATAACGCTATTGACTTCAAATACATTTTATTGCGTGCAATGTGATGTGATTCAGATCTAGTATTAATTTGGAAAAAGTACAAGATACCGTTATTTTTGAAAAGTTGAAAAACTAAAAAAAATGTTTGGCACTCAAATATACATTCCAGAAACCAATCTACAAAATTCGTGAATGTGCGATCAATCCTTTTGCGAGGCGTAGGTCTCAGGACCTAAGTGAGTAAGTAAGAACTCAAATATACAATGAAGGAAAAATGTAATTACCTGCAAAATAATAAATTGCTATGTGAAATGACGTTTTTATTTTCTAGTAAGATTTTAGAAAAAAATCAATCAAAAGTTTTTTTGCAAAAAATAAAAAAGGAAAAAAAAAATGTTACCAAAAATTTGAAAAAAAATGTTTTTGACTTGAATATCTCGAGAGCAGGCAACGATATTGACCTTATATTTATTTTATTTTATACATAATATCTACCAGTGGCGAGGCGTGAATACTTTCAAAAGGTAAGTCGGAGAAAAATTGGTCACCAAAATATTAAATTCCAAATGATTACTTGAAATAATTTCGTGTAATGTGTATCTGCGTATCAAGCTAAGTTGAATCTTAAAAAGTTCCAACTATTCCAACTGAAGTTCCAAATAAAAATATAATTAAATAATATAGATACCAATATATTGTGATACAATAAATTAGACTAAATGGCTGAAATATAGGCAGTAGACTGTAAACCAACACATAAGAATTACTCTTTTAAATCAAAATTATAATAAATATACATTATATTCCGTAATGATATTAGCTTGCAACTCGTTATAAGAGTTTTAAATTGAAATTTAAAAGATTTTTCTTATATTTATGATGTTGAAAGCTACCTATTCATTTTAGTTAACAT
This sequence comes from Scaeva pyrastri, assembly GCA_905146935.1. Classification (NCBI taxonomy): domain Eukaryota; kingdom Metazoa; phylum Arthropoda; class Insecta; order Diptera; family Syrphidae; genus Scaeva; species Scaeva pyrastri. The sequence continues at coordinate 47,979,490 of LR989929.1, forward strand.
AAAGTCTTATATTATAAATATAAATTAATCAAATTACTAAAGTTTTCTACCGAAAAACATTTCACACTTTAAGTTTCAAGCTTTCAAATGTAAATTTTCAATAGATATTCAATTTCACACCGAGTGTTGCACTGCGTTCTGCTTGTAATTTGAATTTTTAAAAAAGAGGCTGGGTGCGACCCACACTGATAACTTCCCATTATGCATAATTTGAAAACTTGGCGTTCGTGATAATAATTGATTCACTTTTGATGTTAGTTGATAACAATTTTATTAACATATAAAATCTCAGATATATTGAATCTGAAAACAATATTTACCAATTTTTTTAGAAATATTTGTAGTTCTGTATTTATTGTGAAAATTTAAATTTGATATTCGTCAATATTTTACCATTTTTTAGGTATTGACAAATGCATTACGAGTAGGTTGAAAATAAAATACATTTGAACTGTCATTTCGACATTTGTCAAAAATATACCATAAGTTTACAATTCTATTACGCAAAAAATAAAATAAATTCAAAGTTAAAATGATTGACCACTCTGGAAATATTCAAGTCAAGAAACTACTTTTGACATTTTTCGGCAAATTTTTGTTAAAGTTTTTTATTTTTTGTAAAAAAACTGTCAGTTCTATATTTGTCAAAATTGTAGCGTATATTAATAATTTTATTTTGTTTAAGCTAAAATAAATTTGAAGTCAATATCGTTGCCCATTCTCGTGATATTCAAGTCAAAAAACAATTTTTACCAACTTTTAGTAGAATTTTTTGCACTTTTTTATTTTTTGTAAAAAAACTGTCAATTCAATTTCTTCAAAAATTTTACCAGATGTCAAATATCACATTTCATATAGTTAAAAATTGTTTTGAAGATGATATAATTTTTCCTTCATTGTATATTTTCGCGCCAAAAATTTTTTTTTTAGTTTTTACTTTTTTTAAAAATAACGGTATGTTAGATTATTTTCAAATTTATACCAAACCTGTGTCACATTGCAATCTACACAATAAAATTTATTTGAAGTCAATACCATTACTCGTTCCTGAGATATTTGCGACAAACTAAAATTTTAACTTTTTTTAAAAACTGCTATTGTGAAAAAACCGTTAGACAAATTTTTGTAAAAGTCCTTTCTGCATTTCATGAAGTTATAACCTATTGAACAAAATTTAATTCGTGTTGATATCTTTATTCATTCTCGAGATACCGTTAACAAAAAAAGGGGTCTCGAACGTACGAACGTACATACGTACATATGTACGTACATACGTACGAACGTACGTACACACACACACACAGACATCTCTCTACAAATGACGGATTTAGATTCTAGGAACCATAAAACGTCCAGATTTGTCAAAAATTTCAATTTGACAAATGGGACCGATTACAATAACTCCCTATGGGAAGTTAATAAGTATAATCCTGTTTACAACTTCCACATTTATTAGGGCCAAATGTTCGACTTTATGAAAGTTGCAGTTGTTTTCTGGACTTTCTGCCAAAAATAAATTAAAGCTAATATTCACGCTAATGGGAAATGAAGTTACAACCTTAACCTTTGAGATATAGGATCCACTCCAGTGGATACATTCATAAAATAAGTCGGAAAGAAGCGAGTTATTTTATTGCAGAAACATCTACAACGTCAACCTGCGTGATACATGTTGGTTCATCACCGCAGTGATTAAAAGATATACAGACACACATTTTTTAAATAAGTCGAAGGAAACCGAGTTATTTTTGTTTCTACGAAACCCACCACTACCTCAAGCAACATTGACATTTGACATGCGCACTGCGCATTGCGCAACACACAAGATTCATCAGCTAGACTCTTGAGTCTTGAGTCAGGTCAAAAGCATGGGGATGGGGATACACAAATTCACCAAAAAATAAGTCGATGAAAACCGAGTTATTTTGTCCCATAAGAAAGCGTGTATTAAACAGAGAGGTGTCACACGCAGTGAACAGTATATGAAAGAAGAGGAAAGAAAACAGATTTGTTCTATGCAGGGATATGTTTTGTAACCCGACATATTTCGGGTTATTTTGTTGCTGGTATAGTTTTGTGTTTGTTAAGGAACAAGTTGAAAAGCAAACATGTGTATACATTGTGTATAGAGTAAAATTGAAAGCAAAGTTGTTAAAGTAATGTTGACAGCGTGTGCAGGTGTGGGATTAAATTATATTCATGTCGCCAGAAGCTTAAAAGGTAAGTCGGAAATAATCGACTTATATGGACGCCTCGCCACTGATATTTACAACTATTAACATATTTTTTTGTAGATAATTTTATGATCTACAATTTTGTCTGAGGTATTTTATGATAAATCTTTCCGTTTTGCTGAAAATCGCGATAAACTCATTTTTTTGACCTCTGACCTCGAACATATTTTTTTTTTCATATCTAAAGGGAAAGATGGGGAACTTAAAAAAACCATTTCTTCCGATTTTTGGTAAAACTTTTTGTATTTCTTTAATTTGTTTGTAAAAACAATGTCAATTTAATATTCGTCAACATTTTATAATTATGTTAATTATGTTACAAAGAAAATACATTTGAAGTTCACATCATTCATTTTTGTGAAGATATTTGAGTCGACAAACAATTTCTGAAACTTTTTGGTAACTTTTAGTTTTATTTTTTATTAAAAAACTGGCAATTCAGTAATTGTCAAAAATATGTTAACAGTTGTATTATATTAAAAAAAAAAATTGAAGTTAAAATGATTGACCACTCTCGAATTATTCAGGTCAAGAAACAACTTTTGACATTTTTTGATAAATGTTTTTTCTTTTGTAACAACACTATCAATACGATACTTGTAAAAATTGTAACACATGTTAATAATTGTATTATGTATAAAATAAAATAACTATAAGGTCAATATCGTTGCCTGCTCTCAAGATATCCGAGTAAAAAAAAAATGTTACCAATTTTTCACGTTTTATTTTTTTCAAAAAATACTATCAATTGATATTTTTCAAAATTTTACCAGATGTCATTTCAGAACTTCTTTTCTTTTTTTTTCATATAGCAAAAAATCATTTTGAAGGTTATATCAATTTTATTTCATAGAATAGTTGAGCGCCATTTAATTTTTTTTAAAGATTTTTTAATAAAAAAAAAAATAACGTAATTTTCGACTTTTTCCAAATTTATACCAATCCTGTATCACATTACATTATACACAATACAATTTATTTGAAGTCATAGCATTATCCGTTCCTGAGATATTTGCGACGAACTTAAATTCGTCTCTAAAAATATCTTAAGTCTGATAATTTTTTGTCTGATTTCTAAGGTCTGATAGTTAATTTAATTATTATCAATCAACATCAAAAGAAAATCAATTAACATCAAGAATGTCGCACCACAGCTTTTTAACACGCTTATATTAGTTTCACTTGTATGTATGTATATGTATGTATGTATGTATGTATGTAACCGACACCTTTACACTCGATTTTGACCCACTTTACACAAACCGATTTTAATAAAATTTTGTACACATATCAAGAACTGGTGGCAAAACAATAATTTTATAAGTTTATCTCAATATCCTTATCAGGATTACCAGGATTAAATATTTTAATCCCACAGCTCCTGCTTTTTCCTGATTTTATTATGCACTTATAAATATTAATAGACTCCCTCATTTTAAGTGCTGCGGTGGCTCAGTTGGTTAAAGCGCGGTCACGTTTCAGTTTGAGCGTCAAGGGTCGTGTGATCAAGGTGATATGGGTAATTTTTTTAGTTAAAATTACGAGATTTTAAATAATAAATAAATAATTCCAATTTCATTTACAATTTCAATCAACTAAATGGGTCAATGAAATGTTTCAATGTTTTCTTAAATCACAAAAAAACATCAAATCTGTGAAAATAAATACAGTTTAAAAAAAACTAAAAAACACACTTTTAAAGCACGTTAAACTAAAAAGTTAAAAATAAATATAGTTTGAAAAAACTAAAAAACACGCTTTTATAGCACGTTAAACTAAAAAGTTAAAAATAAATATAGTTTGAAAAAAAACTAAAAAACACGCTTTTAAAACCCATCATACTAAAAAAGCGGAAAATAATTTTTAATATAAGCTGAAAACAATAATGAACTAAAAATACAAGTGTTATTGTGAATAAGCGTGGGGCGCTCGATATATGAAAAAAATATGGCCAATGCGCCCAACGCTTTTTCACAATAACACTTGTATTTTTAGTTCATTATTGTTTCGGTGTCGACACCAGCCCACACACAGCTCACATTTCCGCACACCGACAGAAGTGTGCACACAAGTGTGGTGTCTATGGGCCGCTTTACATAGCCTCAGTAGCTCAAGGTGCAAGAAGTGTCTTTACTCTGTACATTTATGTGCTGTGTAGTTTATGTATGTAAATGTAATGTAATGTAAATGGGAGTGTAAAAAATGAATTTTCAATTTTCACTAGGATGAGGCCACATATTTTTCAACCGATTTTCGGTCCGATACCTGTTGGAATTTGTTTAACCCGGAAAATTTTACTACATGAGAGTAGGTACATATTTTCTTAAAACAAAGTGATACAATTATAGGGTTAATTAGAAAAGACCGTTGGAATTTCCCTACATTTGTGAATGAGCTACCTAAAAAGGATATGAAAAAGTGCGTCACTAGGATGAGGCCATTGCGAATATTTCGTTGTAGAAGTTCACATCAGCAATTTTTTTCAAAATTTTGGTTGCAATATTTAAGAACGTTTTACAAATAACTCTTTTTATTAAATTTCAATTACAAATGGGTTCCGGAAAGACGTTGACAGTGGCAGAAAGAGGACAAATCGATGCTTTCAAGGAAATGGGACTCTCAAGCCGAGAATTAGCAAGGAAGCTGAACAGAAGTAAGACAGTTGTAAACAACTATCTTGCTGATCCTCAAAACTATGGAAAAAACCAAAAAGGACGCACAGCCCAAGCAACAACATCCCGAGAAAAGCGGTTAATTTTACGTATTGCTTCAAATTCTACTCAATCAGCTACTAAAATAAGGTCCAAAAGCGGAGTATCAGCCAGTATTTCGACAGTCCGAAGGATAATAAGAAAAGATGGTACTACCCAGAGAAGAAAACTCAAAAAGAAACCTGTTCTAAGGCAAGTACATAAGGAGCTGCGAATGAACTTTGCAACAGAACATGTCTCTTGGAGCAGTCAATGGAAACGCGTTGCCTTTCGTATGAAAAAAAGTTTAACCTTGACGGCCCCGATGGTTACAACTTTTATTTCCATGATTTAAGAAAAGAGGAACTAATTTTGGGAAGACATCACAGCCGTACATCAGGTGTTATGGTGTGGGGAGCTATCACCTACTATGGCAAAATCGAGTTGGAGTTTCTTTCTACAACAATGAACGGAAACAGCTACAAATGCTTATTGGAACGAAGACGAAGATGAAAAATATTTTTGGACCTCTGCCTTGGATTTTCCAACAAGACAATGCCCCCATCCACACTTCCAGGGTTGTCAAAAGCTGGATTTTATCAGAAAACGTAGAGCTTTTGCCATGGCCACCCTATTCACCGGACTTGAACATAATCGAAAACGTATGGGCATGGCTATCTCGAAAAGTTTATGAAGGCGGAAGACAATTTGAAGACAAGGATTCCTTAATTGAAGCTATCCGTGATGCCTGGGACGAGATTTCACTTGACTATTTAAAAAAAACTTTATGATTCCATTCCCAACCGTGTAATAGAGGTCATATCCTAAAAAGGGGGGTATACTCATTATTAATGAAGAAAAACTCAATAAATAAATGTTTGAAAACCAAAAACTGTTAACATTTCTTTCATTTTTTTGATATTTTATAAGATTTTTCATCCAAGTGACACACTTTTTCATACTGTTTTTAAGTAGCTCTTTAATGTAGGGAAATTTCAACAGTTTTTTCTATTTAACCCCTTAATTTTATTACTTTTTTTAAAGAAAATATCTACCTACTCAAATGTAGTAAATTTTTAATGGGTACGAAATTTCCAGCAGGTATAAAGAACGAAAATCGATTAAAAAATATGTGGCCTCATCCTAGTGATTGTCAGTGTATGAAAATTGTATCACTGCAAAACACTACAAACACACTCCACAGCCCGACGGTACTTACCAGTCCACTTTTACTTTTTATTGAAAATATATAAAACATATTTATAAATTCAATTGATGTATTGTCTTTTAGAAAGTGAGATATGCAGATAAGCTTATAAATTAAAAAAAAAAAATACGAAAGCTACCAAGCCAACTAGATCTTCAAACGCAAAAATCAACTAAAACTACTCTCTTCTAAGTCTTAATATCTATTAAAGAAACAGTTATAACACTCACTAAAATAAATTAAAAAATCACAAACACCAAAATATATAGAGATTATTATGGTACTTGTAAGTACCGTTGGTCAACAGAACCAAAATTTACCGCTATATAGTTTTTAGTTCATGTAAAAAATTGTGGTACTTCAAAGCTTTGTATATAAACTAAATAGTATTCTCATGGAACAGAAAATTTTAGTACGGAATCGGATCCACTGGGGGCGCTAGTTGGACGAAAATTTCTCAGTTTAAGAGAACGAGAAGAGCCAAACTTCATATAAAAAAACTAATGTGCGAATGAAAGGAGTATTTTATTTTCTGTCATAAGAAATAGGTTGTGTTTTGAATTGATTTTTCAATTTTTGTAAAAACTGATTCGTTGTTGCCAAATTTGTAGTCTGGTGCATTGATGTTTTTGTTGTTTTTATATTGCAAATTGTTCGAAAGGGAGTAGGTGGGTAAGTAAAAGTAGCTTTGCAGGTAGGTGTTGCTACTTGATATTTAAGTTACGAGAAATCAAATGAATATTTATTAATATTTTATTTGGTTGAAGCAAACTTAATTTAATGAAAATATAACATCACAACTGAAATTATAATTTTCAAGTACTATGAATATTTTCCACGAGTATAGTAAAGTTGTAAGGTTCAAGTGAACTAAATAAAGTTCACTTTGTTTTCACGTGTAATGAAATAAAATTCCAGTATTGACGTAATTTACATTAATATTTGTGAGTTCAAAATAAGTTTAATGACATTTTATTGTATGTGACTTGGAATAAAGTTTTAATACATACTTATACTTTCATTTAAAATAACCTTTTTGTTTAAGAATTGTTTGAACATTTATTTTGAATTGAATACTGTTGAATAAATAACATTCAAATGCCCTACAAATTTGACTTGAACTTGATTTTTTATGTATTAAGTCTTCAAAAGCAAATGTGTATCTATTTTTATGAAGTTCTTAAAATGATTCCATACATTTATCAAAAATATTATATTCACAAAAAAGTTAAAATACCTAATTGAATTTACTTCATTATTTGGAAATTTCTCAATGATTTTTCAAATTGGCAACTCCATAACAATTCGTACTTCTGTTTACTTTTTTTTGCTTCTTCGTTATATTTATAATTTTTCCTCCCTTCCAACTCCTTATAACACATTGAATAGAAAAAAGCAATATAAATGTTCACAAAAGTGCCTCTTAACTATCTCACTCGAACCTTCCTTTTATTCGTATATATTCATTTCAGATGTTTTGGTTGACGTTTGAAAATCAAATTAATTTTTTTTGTCTGAATTCTCTCTTCTTCTCATCTCTTAAATATTCCTGAATTTGCTTAAATATTAGTTCGGAATCACTTCTACAGAGGGCTCACGTTCAGGGACGAAGCGTCCATATATTGAGTGGAATGAGTGCTTCCGTAAAGCAATTCAAAAAATTATATGATTAAAGCAAAGACATTTTAATTCGAAACTGACCTAATCGAATTTTATTTAATCTCTTCTGAAAATTAATAAAATCTCATAATAAAAGTCATTCAGGAAAAACAATGCAAAACTATAACTACAAAAACTCAAACTTCAATTCCACGGGGAATGCACAGTATGACTCCATTATACACTCACGCTTGCAAACAAATATTTGGAATGCATACCAGCTAGGCATTCTGATATATCGCCTACTCTCAACTCTCACTCAATCTCGTTCAAAGCATTTTTTTTTTATTTGTTGGAGTTCACATAAGAAGTGAAGATTGAATTGAGTGAACTCATTATGAAAATTTGTGAAAACAAAAGTAGAGCAGGAAAGGAGAGATATGAGTTATTTGCTTCTTCTCATTCATTGAAATAGGGGTTGAAAAGTTCATTTAACACTTGTGTGTTCCGTGTTATGTTTTTTATCTGTGTGTGTGCAAATCGCATTGTCAACTGCTAATGTTTTGTGATCATGATCATTTTCTTAAAAAATGAAACTAACATTTAATTTTACATTAGTTTTAACTATATATGTATGTATATGTATTACTCGATTAAATATTTTAATAAATGAATTTTATGAAATTTTCTTTTACATTTGTGTAATAAAAGAAATATGATCTTGATAAAAACTTTTTATTAAAGTTCATTCATAAGTGCTTCCGCTTCCATAAAAGTCACGCCTCGTGTCTGCTCACGTTCTGTTCCCCATCATGATTGTACTATTCCATTTTATATACAATGCTTCAAAGTTCCGTCGGTCAACAAAAATAACCGCTAATTTCGCAGTGGAATTTTAGGGAACTGAAACTTCTATGTGTGCGTGTAAAAAGATAATTTCAAAGGGAAAAAAACCATCACCGCAATTAGAATTTTTGAATTGGAGAACAATAGAAAAAATACTGAAGGAAAATAAAAAAAATAAGAAAAAAGTGCACAAGCATTATTTTCTCTGGAAAGCTAATTGTTATTTGGGCTTTTTCAATGAACATTTAAAGTGTTAATAATTTTTTGTCCAAAAAGTCCATCCGTCACTCCCGAGGTAATTAACTAAGCTATTCAATAAAATAAAGAAAACAAATAAAGTTCAAAAGGCTAAATAAACAATGAGGGATATTTAAAAGTCCCAAAAAAAAGTTTTTTGCGTTTTTTTAAACTTTAAAAGTGAATTATTTAAAAAAAAAATGTTACTCGTAATAAAAATATTTGAGACTGGCTTTACAATACTTTTTGTTTCAATGAAATATATTGTAGACTAAAGAAGTTATACCTGTTCAAACACGCCAAGCCTATTGCAATTGCATAAGATTGGACTAATTTTTTGCCCATAGAAAATTAAATAAATTAAAGTCAATCCGTCACTCCCTTAATTAACTTAATCTGCTTTGAAAACACCAACAACATTAAATAAAAACCTTAGTTATACCAAAAATAAAGGTTAAACTTAAGTTTAACTTTTAGTTAAATACGCTAGTTGTTAAGAATTTTTGTCCAGGTTTAAGTAGTTTTAAGATTGAAGAAAATAAAAATAAATTTTCAAAAGAAAGAACACAATTCTTAACCACATTCCACTTCGCTCTATGATATTTTGGGTTGGAAGTGGATGTAAATCGTAAACGTGAGAATGACATAATATCTTTTAATTCCGCAGCACATAAATTCTAAGCTAAGATATTGGCTTCGGCGTGGTGCAAATTTTGCGGAATCGGTATATTGGTTCGGTGAGGCGACGGAAGTGTAACGCTTCGTTACAATAATATCATTAATTTTTTCTAGAATAGGCAAAAATGCAACCGAAATTAAAAATGTTTGTTCTTGCTTCGGTAGCATTTAATAAAATTGGAACGAAGCAGAGAACTTTAGCATGGCAAGGATGACACGTAAATTTGTGAAGCGTGGGAAAGAGGAAAGGCAAAGTTACCTTTTTCTCTGCAAGTCTCTCAGCTTTAAACGCTGTACTCAATTCTCAGCATAAACTGCAATCTGATTCTGATCGTCAATAATTGCTACATCCCATAATTTTATTCAACAGGCTATAACTTTTTAAGATGCAAAAAGGGCTTTCATAAAAATTTAGTGAGGGTTTTTATGAGAATAATGCTATCTCTATCTATATATATAAAAGAAAGTCTTTTTTTTTGTTTTCGTTCACTAACAGCCAAAATTATAAAAAATATGGAAAATATGTTAAATATGTTAAACAAAGAAATTAAATTTTGGTCGCTTATTTTAGCAATATGTATTTATAAGACGTGAGGGGTCTTGAGTTCGATTCCTCTCGCTGGCAACATTTTTTATTTTTAATAAAAAATTTCATGGCTTGAACCGAAATTTTGGTAAGGAAACGACAAACAATGAATTATATTTGCATACTTTTTTATATTTTTTATCCAATTATAGCAACAAAATAGTTATTTCAATCACTGTTTTTTTTTTTGGAAATTGTATTTTTTTGCATTTTTAAGCTAAAAATATCCACTTCAGTCTTTTAGTGTTTTCATTTTTTTGTAACCGCATCCGTCGAGTATGGGTCATTTCATATAAGATTAATAATGATGAAACCAATAGATATTTTCGTTTATAAAAAGGCATTGGTATGAAAAAATATAAAACAAATAAAAAAGAGGATCAGTGCGACCCACACTTTCCATTTACTTTGAAAATTTGGCAGTTTTTGATTTTGCATTACACATCGCCTTTTAACCTTTTTTTTTGTTAAATTTAACTTCTCATAGGAGATATTGTTGTCGGTGCGAGTTGTCAAATTTAAATTTTGGACAAATATCTCGAGAAAGGGGAATGATATTGTATTCAACTGTATTTTATTTTCAACATACATAATGCATTTTCCAATACCTTAAAAATGATCAAATATTGATGAATATCAACATTTTTTGTATAAAAGCAATCTATTCGATTTATTTTTGATTTTTCTAATTAATAACAATTTTAGTAAAAAGACTTTATCACACTTAAGCCCTCGGATATTCAAGTTGAAAAACAATATTTGACACTTTTTGGTAAATTTTTGTTGTAGGTTTTTTTATTATTTTTTTTTTTTTCAAAAATTTTACCAAATGTCAAAAACGTTATTTTACACCGTAATAAAATATTTTGAAGTTTATATCATGTATCGGTCATTGTATATTTGAGCAATACATTGTTTTTCAGTTTTTCTGATTAGTATTTCAGAATTTATAACCTGTCGAAAATATTAAGTTCGAGTCGATATCTCTACCCGTTCTTGAGATATCGCCGAAGAAAAATATTTCTCGAACGTTCGAACGTATAAAAACGTACGTACACTGACACACACAGACATCTCTCTAAAAATGACAGGGCGCGATTTTCGCTAGTTGACTTAGAAATGTCTTTGATCATCAATTAAAAAAAATTAAATTAATAGTTCACTCATTATCTTTTTTTTAATTCTAGAAATGATTGGATAATGAAGTACCAAGGAATGGTAACATTAGCTGGCAGTCAGCTCTGGTGGACAACTGAAGTAGAACAAACGTTTGCAGCCATACAAAAAGGAAATAACCAAGCAATGAAAAATTTTCTTCTACTGCAGAATGATCAAATCACAGAATTGATACTTAAAGTGAGATCGGAACTCTCTCGTAACGATAGACTTAAATTTAAAACCATCACAACTGTTGATGTTCATGCGAAAGATATAATTGAGACATTTGTTCGTGATAATATTTTAGATGTACAAGAATTTGTATGGGAAAGTCAATTACGATTTTATTGGTTCAGCCAATTTGATGACTTATTTGTCGTTCAATGTACCGGGCGTTTCAACTACGGTTATGAATACATGGGGCTGAATGGTCGTTTGGTAATTACTCCACTGACTGATAGGATATATTTAACGATTACACAAGCGCTTGCTATGAATATTGGGGCTGCACCAGCTGGACCAGCTGGTACAGGAAAAACCGAAACCTGCAAAGATTTAGCAAAAGCGATGGCCTTATTTTGTATAGTAACTAATTGTGGTGAAGGTATGGACTTCCGAGCTTTTGGAAGTATTCTATCAGGCCTTTGCCAATGTGGAGCTTGGGGATGTTTTGATGAATTTAATCGCATAGAGATTTCTGTATTAAGTGTAATCTCTACGCAAATTCATACAATTAGAAGTGGTTTATTAAGAAAATCTAACATGATTAAGGTAATTTCTTGTACGAAACTGTTGTTAAAAAAATATAAATATATATATTTATAAAGTTTGATGGTGTGGAGTTTCCGCTTGACGTAAAAATAGGAATTTTCATTACAATGAATCCCGGATACGCTGGACGAAACGAGCTACCAGAATCCTTGAAAGCATTATTTCGTCCAGTGACTTGTGTTAAACCTGATCTTGAGTTGATATGTTTGATATCTCTATTCTCCGATGGTTTCTTAACATCGAAGGTATTATATAAATTAAGCTACTAAAATTCATTATTCAAAAAAATATATTGTGTTCTTAGATTCTGGCAAAGAAAATAACTGTTCTTTATAAACTCGCTCAAGAACAGCTATCAAAACAATGTCATTACGATTGGGGTCTACGTTCTTTGAACTCTATTCTTAGAATGGCCGGTGTAATACAAAGGCAGTCCAGTGATCTTTCAGAGGCGGTTATTCTTATGCGTGTTTTGCGTGATATGAATTTCCCCAAACTTGTGCTTGATGATGTGACATTATTTTTAGGTCTTATTAAGGTAAATTCCACAAAGTCATGTGTTTTTTTCGCATTGAAATCGTAATATAATTTCTTTTTTATTTTATATTATATTATAATTTATGCACATGTAAATGTTCCAATATGTACATACAAGGTAATTTATTTTTTACTTAGGACTTATTTCCTGGTATTGATTGTCCTCGTGTGGGATATCCAGATTTTAATGAAGCGGTCAAACATGTTTTAAAGAATGATGGCTACATTTTACTCCCTGACCAGGTTTGTTATATACTATAATATTTATATACTAAATATATTTATAAAACTTATTTATTCCCATTGATCTCTTTTTAAAGTAAACACGGACTGAATTGCAAATAAATTTACTTTTATTTCCGCCCAAATACAAAACTTGTATATACACTGCCAATCACTAGGATGAGGCCACATATTTTTCAACCGATTTTCGGTCTGTATACCTGTTGGAATTTGGTTAACCAGGAAAATTTCACTACATGAGAGTAGGTACATATTTTCTTAAAACAAAGTGATACAATTATAGGGTTAATTAGAAAAGACCGTTGGAATTTATCTACATTAATGAATGAGCTACCTAAAAAGGATATAAAAAAGTGCGTCACTAGGATGAGGCCATTGCGAATATTTCGTTGCAGAAGTTGACATCAGCAATTTTTTTCAAAATTTTGGTTGCAATATTTAAGAAAGTTATACCAATAACTCTTTTTATTAAATTTCAATTACAAATGGGTTCCGGAAAGACGTTGACAGTGGCAGAAAGAGGACAAATCGATGCTTTCAAGGAAATTGGGACTCTCAAGCCGAGAATTAGCAAGGAAGCTGAACAGAAGTAAGACAATTGTAAACAACTATCTTGCTGATCCTCAAAACTATGGAAAAAACCAAAAAGGACGCACAGTCCAAGCAACAACATCCCGAGAAAAGCGGTTAATTTTACGTATTGCTTCAAATTCTACTCAATCAGCTACTAAAATAAGGTCCAAAAGCGGAGTATCAGCCAGTATTTCGACAGTCCGAAGGATAATAAGAAAAGATGGTACTACCCAGAGAAGAAAATTAAAAAAGAAACCTGTTCTAAGGCAAGTACATAAGGAGCTGCGAATGAACTTTGCAAAAGAACATGTCTCTTGGAGCAGTCAATGGAAACGCGTTGTCTTTTCGGATGAAAAAATTTAATCTTGACGGCCCCGATGGTTACAACTTTTATTTCCATGATTTAAGAAAAGAGGAACTAATTTTGGGAAGACATCACAGCCGTACATCAGGTGTTATGGTGTGGGGAGCTATCACCTACTATGGCAAAATCGAGTTGGAGTTTCTTTCTACAACAATGAACGGAAACAGCTACAAATGCTTATTGGAACGGTCATTTCCGAAGATGAAAAATATTTTTGGACCTCTGCCTTGGATTTTCCAACAAAACAATGCCCCCATCCACACTTCCAGGGTTGTCAAAAGCTGGATTTTATCAGAAAACGTAGAGCTTTTGCCATGGCCACCCTATTCACCGGACTTGAACATAATCGAAAACGTATGGGCATGGCTATCTCGAAAAGTTTATGAAGGCGGAAGACAATTTGAAGACAAGGATTCCTAAATTGAAGCTATCCGTGATGCCTGGGACGAGATTTCACTTGACTATTTAAAAAAAACTTTATGATTCCATTCCCAACCGTGTAATAGAGGTCATATCCTAAAAAGGGGGGTATACTCATTATTAATGAAGAAAAACTCAATAAATAAATGTTTGAAAACCAAAAATTGTAAACATTTATTTCATTTTTTTGATATTTTATAAGATTTTTCATGTGGCCTCATTCAAGTGACGCACTTTTTCATATTGTTTTTAAGTAGCTCTTTAATTAATGTAGGGAAATTCCAACAGTTTTTTCTATTTAACCCCTTAATTTTATTACTTTTTTTAAAGAAAATATCTACCTACTCAAATGTAGTAAATTTTTATGGGTACGAAATTTCCAGCAGGTATAAAGAACGAAAATCGATTAAAATATATGTGGCCTCATCCTAGTGATTGTCAGTGTATTAATTACTACAAAAAATATGTGACACTTTTAGTTCGAAGTTCGAACTTTATGCTTTCACTTTAAAAATTAAACCTTTGTATATGAAAACTGGTGAAACAATAATGAAAGAATAATATCTACTATACTCAGATTTGTAAGGTACTTAAGTACCTTTGGACTTGAATACTTTCCAAGTAGGTACCAAGTACCGGTTACTGGTACTGGTTCTTGAAAAAATCAAGTACCTGGTACTTGTTACTTGAAAATTACAACTACAAGTACTTTTACTGATTACTTGAATACTTGCAAGTCCATTTTCAAGTACTTTCCTTGAAAAACACCTAAGCATACATACTGACATGATCGTCAGTCGCATCACGGACGAACTGTCCGAAATTCGTTCTGGGTTCTTTGCTAGACTGGAACAAACCGAAAATAAGTGGGACGGAAAACTTCAACAAAGCAATTACAGAGATTGTAAGTCGCATTGAATGCCTCGAATCCAATTCCTCAAATGCACTCGCCATTGACCAGCAAGTTGAATGAAGCAAACACTACTATTGCAAACAAAACACTATGAGTAGAATTAACCAAATAGAGGATAACACAATCGGTATGACTTCTTTCGTCTTTAAGATCTTATCTTTGCAACAACAAATTGATGCCATGGAAAAAAGAGATTGCATCAAGTGTTGTATTGTTTGAAGTTCCATTTTTACCGGATGAAAATCTTACGTTACTTTTTAATCGTCTCAGTCTTAACGTCAAATACAAAGCCCCTAGCCTGAAGAGCAATTTTCGCTCTCGCCCTATTATCGCCCTTTACCCTATTATACCTACCTATTATACTAAAATTTATGAACACAAGAGCGGAATTTTAAATTGAAATGGATTTGTATCTACCGCAAACAACAACAGGAGCATTCCAATGTCACGTACGGACAAATTCAACTATATTTAGCACACTATAAGTCGTTTTATTTTTGATGCATTAATGGAATATGTCTTGTATGTACTTAATTTATATATTGCTTCATATATTAGTCTTATATTATGTACACACATTTTAAATGTATTAGTAACCTTTAAAAAAGTGAGAAAACCTGTCACGTAACGTAACTCTTTACATTAAAATTTTAGCGAAACTATGAAGAAAGAGTCATAAGTTTGTGAGAAGTAAATGAAGTGATAATAAAAGTTGGTATTAAGAAAAAAAAAAATATCATTCCCTCATAAAAAAACAAAAATAAAAATTTATTTTGTAACGTACAGACAAACTACGTCGCGTGTCAGACAAAGTTGAAAGAACACATAACTTTTTATACATTTTTAATACTAAAACAACATTTTTCATAAGATTTGCAATGATAACGTTTTGTTATCCATTTTAACTGAATAAGCACACAGTTTTTCTAAGTTATGTTGTCCATTTTTTCTTAACTTTGAGCGTTAATGCATCATTTGATGAGGCTTACTTACCTATGATATTCAAAAATTAATGGTGCATTTTAAACGACTATGAAAATAACGACAAAATTGTAGTTTGTTTCACTATCAGAATCACTATATTATACATTTTAAAATGATGCAGTGTAGTAGCCCTGTTTTTTTTTTTAAATGCATTAATTTTTATTTCAATCAATTAGCATTCGAAATGTAAAAGTTATCGCTTTATTTGTAACATTCCAGCCTTTTTTTTTGGCTGGCCACCAAGCCTTAAAATAAATGTTTAAATGTTTAACAAATTATTTCAAAAACATGTATTTACTATAAACTTAGTGCTAAATAAAAGAGCATTTCGGAATGTTTTGGGTATTGTTTTTACTTACATTTTACTAAACACAAACAAGAAAGACGAACCATAAATGTAAAATCCGAAACTTTTTATATGCGGATCTGAATTATATGTAACAAATTCGTTCACGTGAATAGCAGAATACCGCGCAGTATTACCGATGTTACCGACTTTAATAAAGATTCACTTCGAGTAAATAGCAGAATACCGACAAGTGAACATTCAAGAAAAATTCCCACTGACGGATAGCAGAATAGGGCTGGTATTTACTTTCTTGTTCACATAAAAACAACACGACAAACGTCATCATTCAATTTTGGGTTTAGTATGGCACCAAAAAGAATAAGAGAAATGGTGGTCTAATTTTTTGATAAATTTACTATTTATCTCCCTTCTTCCACTAGTTGCTTATGGAATAGTAATAATATTCTCTTCTCAGTCATTCAATTTAAGAGGGATGTAAATCTCCACTCGGGGACACTAGCACCAAAGCGGCATGTGTCGCCGAAAAAAATCATGCCCATGAGACTACTATGGTTTAAATATACAAAGATAAAACTAGCAACTGATGGAGAGAATTTTGCTGTTCACAACGTGGGAGAATTAGAAGCTGCAGGAGCGATTAACTAAATTTGTGTATGCCTTAACTTTTTTTGTTATATTTGGTATACATTAATAATAATTTATTCTTATCTTCATCTTTCCTTTACTCTATTTCATTTTCTTTTCTTATTAAAATAGTTTGTAAATGTTCTTTCTCTTTAACAAACTTTCCATATTTAATTTATTTTCTTGATTTCTTAATAGTTTTTCTATTTATTTTATTCTATACCTACGTTCTATTCTCAATTTTTACCATTTATCCTTGTGCTTCATATTCTTTATATGCTGTCTTTTAAATAAAAACTATAAGTGCAGCTAACAATATCAGAGGGTTCATTATAGGCAATGACATGAATACAAGCACAAATAATCATATACAGATGTCTCATCCCCATACAAAAAAATGTCCTACTGACAAAATGTAAAGCTTTTCAATGAATTTCTCCGTCTCATAAGGCGTTTTTCTTTTTAAGCTCAGAGCAGAGAACTGAGTTGTCAAAAAAAGATCTGTGTTTCTTTTTTAGCTCAGACACATCAGAGCGCTCAGTTTGTGTTTCTTTTTTCAATCGGAGCTAGCTCGGAGCGCGCTCTACGAGCTCTAAATAAAATGACCGAGCGAATGGAGTAAAAAGATGAGCGCGACTATGTCACTTTTTTGTTCATGTGGTATGACAGAGACAGACTGCTTTTGGCAGTTCAGTGCTTAAGTGTGTTTCTTAAATATATCGGAGAACTCTGATCAAACTCTGCTCAGAGCATACTCGACGTGCTCAGGCTCTGCTCAGTGCTCTGTTCAGAGCTAAAAAAGAAAAACGCCTATAATGTGGCACAAAAAATATCACACATCCCTTTTTCTCTCATTGTTATTTTTGTTGATTCACTTCTTTTCCGACATAATGTTTATTTCTATTCTTTTTTCCTCCTATTCTTGTGTGAATATTGTTGTTGTATTCCTGTATACTTTTTTGGCAGGCGCCTGCTTGGCTGGATAATTCTACTTGTAGGTATTGCATTTTGTAGGTATCTATCTACGTCAATGTGGGGAAGTATTTTGGAAGTTGATGTTTTGGATTGCAGAAAGCAGTGTTGCCTCAGGGCAAGTTATATATGAATTGCTCACGAAAAAAAATAAGTCCTTTTAGTAAAAATATTTATTTTCAAAACAAAATGTAAATAGGTTTATTAAACTTTACAATTTGATGCATTGCCTTTTTTAAGGAAATAATTATTTTAAGGTGAAAGAACTATGGAACAGTAGGTCAATAAAAAATTTGTCCTTAAATCAAAAAGGAAAAAAAGAATATGCAGGGATAAAATTGTGTTACTGTGGCAACTCCGGTATAGAGATCTTTTGATATTGAAGAATATTTCTTTTTCTTGATAGAAAAAAAATGTTTTCTATTTATTTGTATTTCTTCTATTGTCTGGGATCTTGGGATGTATTGTTTTTTTATCACTAGTCGGGTTTGTTATTTTTTGCAGATGTGTACATTGTAGATACCTATTTCTTATTGGGATGTACGAGTATGTAACTGCATATTGAAAAAAGAATTGCAATCTTTTGGTTCTGATTTAGTAAGATTTTTTTTTCATTTTTAAGCAAAACGTCCTAGCTCATAATGTAAAATATCGCGTAGGCATGTTCATTTGCACACAAGAAGAAAATATATAATTTGAAGTCAATTGTTAGGTATATGGGTGTGTTACACATGTTGAGTCGAGGTAGTGAAAAAAATGTTTTTTTGGGATATTTAATTATGTTGGTAGAAAAGTTTTTTACGCAATTCAAAAATAAAGCTAAAAATGTTTTCCCAATTAGAATTTTCCTTTTATGAACATGTCCTAAACAAAAAATAAAAAACTCCAAACCTTAATGAATGTCTAAAATATAGTGTTCATTTGTATATTATACATGTACTTAATCGTATTTAAAATAAATAAAGCTGGTGGGAGGGTGCTTGGTGGGCAAGTTTCTGCCACGCCCACATTCGTGTCCCCTGGAAACTATTTCATTGAAGGAAACTGTTGATTGATACATCTTATTGTGGGCGATTTAGTTTTTTTCAATCATTCGTTTTCACGCTTGGATGTAAAATTATATTTTAACACCATTACACATCTAAAATACAATTTTAATAAGTTCTTAATGAATTCATACTTCATCTTACTTAATTTGTTTGTAGTTACATAATACAAAATGTGTACATACATATGTAAGTACGTTTTAATTCCTTAAAACAAATAAATCGTAACACATGTAAAAAATGAATTCCAACCGAATATAAAATTGTTCAAATACACTAACATATGTATTAAAATTAGTCCCCAATGCATTAATTGCCATCAATGAACATTTTTAAAATTTATCAATATAAAAAAATAAAACTCTTAAAATGTTAAAATCACCTAAGACATTTTTTCGCTAATCATATTTCATTTCGGTACCAACCTATGTACATATGTGTATCAACATTTAAATTGTCTACATTTTATTCATTCAAAAAGGCTAGGAAATATTTTGACCTGATCACTTCTGCATTCGTATTTTTTACATATGTAGGTACCTATTTATTTTAAGTAGCAAGATCGCTACCAACTTTTTTAAGTTAACCTACCCAAAGGCCCTATCTACTTATGTATAACTTATGAAATACCTACATACAAATGTATGTACATATGTTTGCATGTGTTTACATGCATATGTACAGAGGTACCTACTTGTAACTATTTTTTTTGTATGAATTATTGTTTATACAGAAAAAACTTAAAAGACTTTAAAAATAGCTTCTTTGGGATGTTTTAAGACGTCTTTTATTAAAAAATCAGAAGAAATTATGTTTAAATAATAAGAATAGAAGCCAACAAATACATAGGTATTTCATATGAGGAATGGAATTGACCAATGACTATCCTCCATAAAAATTACGCGGTTCCATTTTTCTAACCAAAAACAAAATAGCCTAAAACAATAATGCACATCACGAGAAGAGATTAGGTACAAAATAAAATGTGGAGGTAGTTTTATAAACCCTTGTTGCATACTAAGCCAAATATGGGTTACAAAGTCTTACTACTCAAACGACCAACAAAATATTTTGTTTTAAATAAATATCCAATCACAAAATATTTTTTTTGGTCACTTAACTCACCTTTCAATAAAGTTATAATTTTTTAAAATTAGAAAATTTTTCAATCATTCGTTTTCAACCACAACAAGCTAACCACTGGCCTACAAATAGTAATGACTAGGTACCTAGATATTTTAAAGAAATTGTGGATAAACTAAAAAAAAGTCAAAATTAATAGGTAAATAAAAAAAAAATTAAAGCATACATACATGTGTGTAAATCAACACATTCAATCGCTTCTCCTTTTATTTTGTCTCAAATCTGAGACGACCTTACAAATTATAGACGCTAATACAACAACAAAAGCATAATAAAAAAACCATCACTTGGCTTGCCTTGGTCGTAGCACATAGAAAAATATACCTGGGATGGAAGAGTATACAAAAAGCAAGCAACGAATCCACAAACAAAAACAAATAATCTCGAAAGGGGTAAAAAGAATAGAAAAAAGTGGCAGAGAGTAGAGAAACAAAATATTTCAGAACGAGCTTTGATTTTGTAGGAAAAGATCTTATTTAAAGCTTTTAAAAATAAAGCTTTTTTCATTTCATAGGTCATTCTTCTCCATAAGCGTGAGACATCTGTATATGATTATTTGTGATACAAGCCTATATATCACATGATAGAAATTTTACGATGCCAAAATAACAGTTTGCGAATTTGTCATCTTAATGCACAAAGCTTGAATAAGAAATTAGAGGAGTTCAGATACTTGTTATAGATTCTCAAATCGACATTCTCTATGTCTCCGAAACTTGGTTCCAACCAGATATTTTTGACAATTTTTATCGAGTTTAGGGCCATGTATTTTTTAGGGTTGATCGCATTTAAAGAACTGTTGGGGGGTGCGCTCTGTACATTCGGAAAGAGTTGAATTGTAGATTTGTTTGTAAATCAGATGATGGATGTTCTTTTGAATTCATATTTGTCAATATCAAATTTAACTCAGAAAATTTCCCCGTTAGCTTGGTTTACCGAGCCTATAATCAGCTTAGTACCATTAGTAACTACACTAGAAACACAAATAACCACATAATTATGATTATTTTTGCTTATTATTATGTATCTTTCTACGCTTAAGACCCACTTTGAATGAACTGGTTTTCGGTCCGTTGGTAGCTCAACTAAATACCAACTTTTGTTTAAAAGGGCCCGATATTCAACATCCATTGCATCCTTCCATTTTATGAGCAATTGAGCATCCCTTGAAGCCAAGGCATCTTTTATCGTTATTGGAATCACACCGTGCTGGCCTTTATAATTTAATTGGCTAAATATTACGTTCGGGTTATATTTTTGAGACCTTAAAACCCTACACTTGGCCGATGATGTAGCTGGATAGACAACTTCTTCTTCATCTTCTGGATCTTGATACGATTCTTCATCAGTTGTATGACTTGCAGTTGTGAGGTCGAGAATTTCAGGCTTATCGCCCATGTCAATCTATGAACAGCTGATTCTTTATTATAAACGAAAATTTGTAATTCGGGTATAAGGAAACATAAGTTTTTATTGTCAACAAAAGCAACCTTTACAGACCCAACAGAAATTAATAAAAAATGAAGTGCGACCATCGATTTCGTATTTGAACAGGAAAGACAAATTGTTGCTGTTCGTTAGAATGATATTTTTATAGTGACCAGTTGTGTCAATTCATTTGATTGATCAACAAATCGAACAACCAAAACAGAGAAGGATGTGATCATTCTGATGCCAAATGCAATCCAACATTATAGTATAAAAAGCGATGGAGTTGACTTGTTTGATAACGCCACATCAATTGATCCAAATTAAGTGGTTCGTTTCAATGGCATGAAAAGTATTGTCGCCGAAAATGAAATAGAAAAATGTCTTAACTGTCTGAAGTGTTCAATTCATTTTTTTTTTTTTTTTGAGAAAAAGTTTTACGTAAGGCTTCATCGAATATGCTCTGATGAAAACCATACAAAAATAATATTTTATAATCATACAAATACATACTTATATAATAATTCATTTATTATGGTAGCCGCCTGTTCTTATAGAAATCTTACGTGTTTTACGTCGATAAATGAAACAAAGTAAAGAGCGCCACCCATAGAAGAAACCCCCATCGGCCCACAAACATCACTGTGGATCAACCCCAAAATAGAGTCCCTACGATGTGCCTGATCAGTATCGTAATTCTTCCTTCCAAACATGTCACACAATTAAATTTTTCAGGAACCTTTCCCAGATAAAAACGACGAACCAAATCCTTTCTATATATCAAAGCCACATATCTTTCGTATTAAGATGACCATATTTTATATGCCATTGCATAAAGCATCCACCCGAGGATTTCGCTACACCCAACATTGTTTTTGCTTTTGGTTCACTATTTAAAATGTACAAATCACTTTTTTTCTTCGCATGCGAACCCACATTGTAACCTTTGTCTCTAACTACAGCTAAATCATTATTGAACTCAATCGTATGTCCATTTTCTACTGCCTTATATCTAGAAACAAATTTAGCTTTCAACATAGGCACCAAAAGCACTTCACAGAGTTTAACCTTGGAGTATTCCGTTACAATTAAAACCTCTCCCTTGCCAGACCACACAATGTATTTATTCGAAGCTAATTCGATTTTTTCCACATGCTCTTGATCTTGTTGGTTAATAAAATAATTTTCTTCGCAGCACATGTGTGACGTTGAGCCACTGCTGTCAAAAACCCACGTGTTTCCATCAAGAATGTCATTGCCAACAGAATTTAACATCGCAAATGAGCTTGTCACTTAAGCCCTATATTTTGGGCGATCTCGACACCTAGATTCCAAATGGACTATTTGATGACACTTATAACATTTACCATTGAATCCACTGCTGCCGGCTTTTGGATTTCCATCTGAAGTGTTCCTATGTAATTTATCAGGTTTAACTCTGGCTTTCGCTAAAAAAGCTGTTTCACCTTCTTCCCTTTTTTCGATCCTTCTTCTCTGCCCTAGAGACTAGAAAGTCTCTCGATTCTATTGATACTCGTATCACATTTGCCATATTTTTTTTTTCATATATCGAGCGCCCCACGCTTATTCACAATAACACTTGTATTTTTAGTTCATTATTGTTTTCAGCTTATATTAAAAATTATTTTCCGCTTTTTTAGTATGATGGGTTTTAAAAGCGTGTTTTTTAGTTTTTTATCAAACTATATTTATTTTTAACTTTTTAGTTTAACGTGCTTTAAAAGCGTGTTTTTTAGTTTTTTTTAAACTGTATTTATTTTGTGATTTAAGAAAACATTGAAACATTTCATTGACCCATTTAGTTGATTGAAATTGTAAATGAAATTGGAATTATTTATTTATTATTTAAAATCTCGTAATTTTAATTAAAAAAAAAAAAGTCACCCCTAGCTAGGATTTGATCCCACGACCCTTGACACTTAAACTGAAACGTGACCGCCCTTTAACCAACTGAGCCACCGCAGCACTTAAAATGAAGGAGTCTATTAATATTTATAAGCGCATAATAAAATCAGGAAAAAGCAGGAGCTGTGGGATTAAAATATTTAATCCTGGTAATCCTGATAAGGATATTGAGATAAACTTATGAAATTATTGTTTTGCCACCGGTTCTTGATATGTGTACAAAATTTTATTAAAATCGGTTCGTGTAAAGTGGGTCAAAATCGAGTGTAAAGGTGTCAGTTACATACATACATACATACATACATACATACATACATACATACATACAAGTGAAGCTAATATAAGCGTGTTAATAAAATCGGTTTGTGTAAAGTGGGTCAAAATCGAGTGTAAAGGTGTCGGTTACATACATACATACATACATACATACAAGTGAAGATAATATAAGCGTGTTAAAAACTGACAGAGAAATAAGGCTTTTGATGAAAACTAGGCTGGGCCAATAACCTTTGTTAGGGAAAATATAGCACATTCCAGATAACCCTAGTGAAAATGCTTTTTATTCAGAGGTTATCAAGAGACTGATTTCAAAGGTTATGTAAATCACTACATAGTATAAAACAAAGTCGCTTTCTCTGTCCCTATGTACCTACGCTTAAATTCTTAAAACTACGCAACGGATTTTGACACCGTTTTTTTTTAAAAATAGATAGAGTGATTGAAGAGGAGGGTTTATATGTAGATACATAATATGTATAACTAGATAATGTTTTTTCACTTGAAAAATTATTTTTTTAAA
Organism: Scaeva pyrastri; assembly: GCA_905146935.1. Classification (NCBI taxonomy): domain Eukaryota; kingdom Metazoa; phylum Arthropoda; class Insecta; order Diptera; family Syrphidae; genus Scaeva; species Scaeva pyrastri. The sequence continues at coordinate 48,003,778 of LR989929.1, forward strand.
TTTCATGCTAGCCTGCGTTTCATTCCATATGCATTAACTCCTAATAGCGATAGTTGAGGTTTGCAATATATCTATGTGTATACCATATTTTTAGGTGGCGCAATTATCGTTTATTATATAAATTCATTTTTAAATATGTATACGAGTTGTATACTTCAAGAGAAAGACTTCAACTCAATACAATTCAAAAAAATGTTATTATAGATACACTTTTCTTGTAAGTTCCGTGAATAATGAAAATGTTGATCGGTTGGTGAAATATCGGCTAATCTTAAAGCAAGGCGAGACAAAGTTCGCCGGGTACTCTAGTAAATATATAATTTATTTATATTTTTATTTCAGTGAACTTCTCAATGTTGAACAATCACCTTCAGCTAATTCGTTTAGTTTTGACAGATTATCTGAAGAAGATGTTGTCGAGGCTATACTTTCTATTAAATCAGGACTTGACTTAATTAACCCAATGTTTATTAAACTTTGGCTTCCCTATGTTCTGAGATTTTTAACATACATCATTAACACTATTTTGACAACATCTGAGTTTCCTACATAATTAAAGAAAGCAAGTTATTCTTATTCCCAAGAAATGTACAGGCTCCGCATTAGATTTTTGACCAATAGCCATTCTACCTTTTCTAATAAAAGTATTTGAAAAGACAATCTCCAAACAAATTCAAAATCATCTTACTTCTACCTTCTTAGTATATGTCAGTCTGGGTTCCGACCACAACTTAGTTTTAAATTGGCAATAGTTCTCGTTGCTGATGAAATAAGAGTTGCCTTAGATAAATACTTTTTTGTCCTGCTCACGCTATTAGACTTCTCCTAGGCTTTTGATACAGAGAATCACTCAATACTTTCTAGAAGACTGCACCAAAGTTTTGAGTTTTCAACTAAGTCGTGCTAACTGATCCACTCATGTCTTAATAGCAGGCAACAATGTGTTCTAGCAAATGGCAGATCCTTCGACTTTGGTTATGTACTTCACGGGGTCCCACAAGGATCAATATTGGGCTCACTGTTTTTCTCCAAGTATATTAATGATTTACCACACATAGTAAAAAACTGTTTTATGCACTTGTAGGTATGCTGACGATTCAGCTCTTGATCAGCCGGTCCTTGACTGCGAAGGACGAAGCAGTCTCTCTGATGAACACGGACTTGGAAAACATCACACGTTGGTCCTTGATAAACAATCTCCACCTAAACCCTTCTAAGTCAAAGACATTAACTATCTATCGGATGATTTTCGACAAAACCTTACTCAGCCTCCTGCAGATAGAGAATCAAATCATCTCTTATCTTGACTCGTAATCTAGGTACGGTTTTCAATCGAACTCTTACCTGGAACAACCATCTTCTTCGAATCGCTCAAGGCTTCATTCCTCAGAATACTAAGCTCTTGTTAGCGAAAACGCTTTTGCTTCCAATGCTGCTTTACTGTTGTGAAGTTTTTGGCGATTTGAACTATGCAACATCTAGAAAATTGAATGTAGTCTATAATAACATTGCTCGGTTCTTTTAAAATTTCGGTCACTTAAATACCTTCAACTGTTTATACAAAACAAAACAACCGATTACCCCTCATTCAAATAGGTCTCTCATTCCCATAACACCTAGATTTGAATATCTCAATACTCAACGGCAGGTTTATATTCATGTCATTAACCTTTAGAACTCTCTGCAAGTCTCCTTAAGAGGAATAGGAAGCACAAAGAAATACTAATTCTGACTTTTTAAGTATTTGGTAAATCGTTAAAGAATTATTATTATTATTCTCTACTAGCTGTTTCCCGTGACTTCGTCCGCCTCAATTTATTATTATAGCAATTAAGATTAGGTAAGTTTAAAAAAAAATATATTTAAAAGTACTTCGTAAAGGATATTTAAGTTTTATTTTCTTATGGCAGAAGAACATACGGATTTTCTCTGCATCCTGATTTTGACAATGGGACGGAAGCCCTTTAAGATGAATAATTTTCTTTACTTTCGCAACATTTGTTACTGATGCTTGGCTCCTATTGGTCGTAGCGTAATTTTATATAGCTTAAAACCTTGCTCGACAAATGGACTATCAAACACAAAAAGAATTTTTCAATTCGAACAAGTAGTTCCTGAGATTATCGCGTTGAAGCAAACAAACTCTTCAGCTTTATATATTAAGTAGTATATAGAGTACAGATAACATGAATATTGTTAATCATATATTTTTATACAATAAATATATCTATCTATCTAAGTTTGTTGGTGGTAAAACGTGACCAGTGTATCTTTTTGTAATTGTAAGAGTTCACCGTTACATACTCCTCCAATTCCACCAGCTTGTGCGACAGTAATCACTGTCGTACTCCATCGTAAACAAACAGTTTTTTGTTCCTTGACCCACAGTGTCAGTAATTGTCACTCTCATTATTTAGGAAAAAAATACTTTTTCGTAGTACACTCCATAAACCCTAACCTTATTTTTTTCTAGTTCAATTTCTGCTAAGCACGAAATTGTTTTGAATGTTTTTTTTAAAGACCGAAAAGAACAGTGTTCTTATTTAAGATTATTAAAAAACAAATGGTTAGCTTTCACAAAAAAAAAAACGTATATAAAAATCTTCAAGCTAGATTTTAAATACCTACAAACTATACATACATATGTACATACATAATACATAATATGTATGTCACACACAAAAGTAAAACTTATTTTTGTTTTAACAAAATAGATTTCTTTGAGGTTATCACTTCCTCAAAGAAATCTATTTGAAATAAAAAAAACTTAATAAATATATGTAGGTTTTTTTTGTACACATAAATATACATACAAACAAATTGGTTATAAGATTCAAATGTTTTGCAATTTTTAATTATGTTGTCAACATTATGTATACTAAACAAACAATAGAGATTAGAGATATCTCTACTTTACTTTCTTCTGACTTAATTTTATTTCTAAATTTATGTTCTTATTTTCTAGGGAGATAAAGTAGTTCAGATGTATGAAACCATGATGATTAGACATTCAACAATGATAGTGGGGCCAACAGGAGGTGGTAAGACAGTTGTAATCAACACACTAATAAAGGCACAATGTCATCTAGGACTTACTACTAAATGCGTAACGCTTAACCCAAAGGTAAAAGAATTTATATTACATAGTACATAATATCAAATCCAAAACCAAAAGCAACTTCTATGATAACTTAAATTTCAGGCGTTTTCTGTCATTCAATTGTATGGATATCTTGACTCAAATACGAGAGACTGGGTTGATGGCATATTTTCAAATATATTTCGAGAAATGAATAAAGCTGTTACTAAGGGAGTACGTTTAAAATTTTTTACTGAAAAAACGATACGATAGTAACAAAATTTGCTTCGTAAGAGGAAATGTAAAGTAGTTAGAGGTTGTTTCCTGTTTCTTCCGTATGGATCAAAGCATTTATTAAAAATAAGATAATGAAGGATTAGGTCAAAAAATCGTTTTTCTAAGTTGTTTCCGTTTTAATACTTTAGGAAGATATGACGAAAATTCAAGCCATCTTTTTGAAATTATAACTAATTATTTTTACTTACACATTTTTAACTTCCCATAGGGAGTTATTGTTATCGGTCCAAATTGTCAAATTGAATTTTTTGAAATATCTGGACATTTTAAAGTTTCTTGAATCTTATATTACATATTAAATAACATTACATACTACACAGCACATAAATAAACGTTCATACCTTCGCACGTACGTTAATTTCGTACGTTTGTACGTTCGTGCGTTCGTACATTCGTACTTTCGAGATACCATTTTTATAAATAAATATAGTTTAAAAAACGCATTCGCCAGTTTACTCCCTAAGCCAAGCGTGCCTAAAGAAGTTTTACTTCAAAAATGTCGGGGAATCGAATTTTGTACATTACATTATACAAAATTGACGGCAATATCAGTTTAAATCACAATACCACTTTTTAGAATTTCAAACAAATAAAAGACGTAAGAATTTCGAAAAAGAGGGCTAGATTTTTTCAATTTTGGTCATGTTTTCTAAAATTTTAAACATAGAGGTCAAAAAAATTAGAATATTATTCCAAACAAAAAGAACAATCTGTAATAAACTTGCTTTTCAAGAAAATTGGAACAATCCGAAATACCTAACCTAAAAAAAACAGGAAATTGAAGAAGTGGCCTGGGTATATTAATTAACTGACTGGGCTGACACACGACTGCACGATTAAATCGGGCAATTAATAGATACATTTTTATTCTACTTAGACTGCTGTATCAAATAATTATTTATTTTACAAACTAAACCAATAAACATTTCCTAATATTTATGTACATTTATGTACCTACCAGTTTCCGTGTCTTGATGGTAAGTGGAGGCATAAAAATACTTATAAACTAGATTTAAGTCTGTTTTTATTAGGCATTGTAGTTCTTTTATCTCAAAATTTTAACTTTGGTCCGCCTGTTTTGAGTATCTTTTTATATTTTTGTTTATCTTATGATAAACTTAACCATAAGATGTGATAAAGAGCTACAAGGACAACGAGTAGCTTGAGTTAAGACCTAAACAAATTATGTATGGCAATGTCACCTTTTCATTTGAAATTAAGTTGTATTTGTGAATATTTTTTTTTAACTAATTTTCAAACTCGACACTTAAAAAAAACGGAGGGAGATAGAGGTCTACTTCCTCCCATATGAATAATTTCTTTTCTTAAGCCAATCTACTAGTTGTAGCTCTTTGTCGCACCTTGTCTGTACATTATTTACCTACATACTTATATATGAAGTAGAGTGTATGAAAACTATAGAATTAGTAGCAAAACTTTGTTGGAAAGTGGAAGTGTTTATTTCGAAAATTACATACAACCTTAATCTACTATTCCTTTAAAGTGAATTAAAATTTAAGTCGGTAGTGCTGAGCGGTATTCTGTTATTCACGTGATAGCATTCTTTCCTTACAATGTAGCCGGAAATGTAGATTTTTGGTATATGACAGTTCAATTTTTTTTTATTTTCAAACATTTCTTCGAAACTCTTTCTGCGAGGATTCTCGTAATCCTCTGCTCACAATTGAAAAAAGTCCAATGCTTTTCATTTCCAAATTCAATTATGAAGAAAAAAAAATTACGAAATTACTTCTGTTCCGGTGGTGATTGAACTTAAATTTTGAAATCAAAGAAATGTATTCAAGGTTCTCAATGGATAATGTTTTCTCGGGATAATATGGTTCACTCAATGGATAGCAGAATTCAAAATCAGTGTGTAAGGAAATCATATGGGTGGATCGGATATTCGATTCACGTGAATTACAGAATAGAGCTCATATTCTTCAACAAATTATTATTTATTTATATGAATAAAAATATTATTCGCATAGTCTACAGAAAATTCGTATTCTTTTGATATCTCATTTTTTGAACCAGAAAAGGGGCTATATATAAACTATATAATATCTACATACATATTATTATTTTTCTTCGAAGGAGAGACGGTATATTTGCTTTGACGGAGATATCGATGCTCTTTGGATTGAGAATATGAACTCTGTAATGGATGATAACAAGCTTCTAACGTTAGCAAATGGAGAACGCATCAGACTTGAGCACCATTGTGCACTATTGTTCGAGGTATATCAACTCGTAGTGCTTTACACATACATACATATAAGTATATATATTTTTTGATAATTTATGAACCAAAAGCCGAAATCAAGTCTTGTCATAAACGTATGTATAAATAATTAATTATTTTACAATACATGTGTACATATACGCAAGAATATACTCATCATATTAATTCCGAACAGTAAATATATGTATATGTATATATTGTAATATTTCGGCTTGGTCCGATAATTAAAACTTATTTACACTTGTAAATAAAACAAAATTTACTTTATTTAAATCGCTCACAAAAATTCTTTATTTAACACTTTCAATTATCACTTTTCAAACACAGTCTTTACTATATCGCAATTCACAATCAATAATAATCCGCTTTGCTTCCGAGCGCCTATTTATATACCTCAAATCGGTTCAAGAATCTGCTAGGTTGTTCTCGAAGCTTAACGAAGCAAGTTCCCCTCTTAACCACTAGATGTTTCTCGATGCTTAAAGAAGCGAGTTCTCCTTTATTCTAGTATAACACGATTTTAAAAGAGATAAAGAGTGTATACATTTATAACAATATTATACATACATATTGTTATATGTATACACTCTTTATCTCTTTTAATATCGTGTTATACTAGAATAAAGGAGAACTCGCTTCTTTAAGCAAATAAAGAATTTTTGTGAGCGATTTAAATAAAGTAAATTTTGTTTTATTTACAAGTGTAAATAAGTTTTAATTATCGGACCAAGCCGAAATATTACAATATATATATATATATATATATATATATATATATATACATACTACATACATATATATTTTTAGAAATACATAATTAATCATTTTTAAATCACACACGTATTTGATGTTTTAAGTGTTCGCAATATCAGCTGTTCCAAAAACAAAAATTGAGTAAAAAATTCTTAAGGTAAATTTATTTATAATAGAACGAAAATTATACTATTTTACATTTCTTCTCACTAAATTTAACGAAATTTAACATCCTATAATGTATATTTGAGTTGAAATCTGTTTAATATTCTAATGTTCATATATAAATATGTATGTATATACATATATCCACATACATACATATATAAATACATATGTAAGTATGAGAAATTGAATCCATACTTCCCTTAGTCAAGCCATAACTTGAGAAGAACTTTATCGATTTAATCCATTTTATTTGTATAAGTTTACTAATATTTTGTATTTATAAGATCCATACGTAAAAATTATATTGATTAACATAAAAATACTTGTGATATTTGAAATTTTCAAGTGTCTATAAATTCATTTTTCATGTGTTGATACACGACCGAGCTTTAGACTCTGTATTTAAAATAAGCGTTTCATACTTAAGAGATAAGCTTTTAGTACTTTAAAAAATAAAATGGACGGCCTCGGATTGTATAAAACAGTATTTATTTTTCTGAAAGACTCAAACAGTCCACGAAATATTTACTATTTTTAGTTGAAAAAAATTACAAAAAAGTCCAAAACGTTTATCAGGTCTGTCCATTATAATTTGAGCTTGAGCATTAGTAGAGATTATCCGAAGAAGAGTATTTATTTGTAGAGAAAACTCGATTTTTTCTTAACCATCAGAATTATATACTTACATATTTACAATAAAATAAAAAGTGTTACGTATCAAAAAGGATGAGAATAAACACTGTTTTTGACATATTGTTTTTAAATAATTATTGCGGTATGAGAGTATGGTAACTAGGTAATTCACCAAAATAACGGTTTTTTGTAGAAGGGTCAAAAACCAGCATATTTTACAGCATATGATTTAAAATTTAAAAAAATATAAAAAAAACAATGGCAACAATGAAGTACTACAAAATTTTCAAAAGCCAAAAGTATATAATCCTAAATTTAAATTGTATTATTATTTATGTTAATAATTTTTTAAGAAATCGTACGTGTGTCAACGCAATATGAAACATCTAATGGGTGAACCTAAAATATTCATCATTTTCCAAAGATGCAAATCACCGACGGCATCGGCAATGTCATATTTAGTCACCGACGTCAAAAATACCTACATAGATCCAATGATCATAGATCATAATAGTCTTTGTGTAAGTTAGTATTTTCCTCGCGTAGGAAAAATAAAAAAAAATATTTTTTCTTCTGTGCGTCTGCACAGTTCAAGCACTTTATTGAAACTCAAAAACTTAAATCTAATTTACACTCAAGTAACCTATGGGTAACACCAACAAGTGCAAACGTTGCAACCATTCGGTTGCTTACCTCTATCGATTCCCACGAATCCAACACCTTCATCCTCAGTGACCTGTGTAGAGGAAACTTGTCAGCATATTTGCCGGCGCGTGCATCCGCAACACCAATAGAGGTTGTGGGAACATTTGTCAGCATATTTAGTATTAACTTATTTATTGGTAACTAGGTGGTGGGAACATTTGTCAGCATATTTAATATTAACTTATTTAGTGCTAACTCCTCCCTTCTTAAACTCGAGCGTCCTCGGTCGATTCCATGAAAAGTACTGGGATTCTGTTTCGCCCTGGTGAATCGATATGCGATTTGATCTTCGGTTTAATCTCGGGCTGATGATCTCTTGTTTCTTTCTGTCCAATAATGGTGTACTTCAGGACTACGAGAACTATGGTCAGTATGATAATGAACAATGTAAAGGTGTAATTAACTATGATATGAATTCTTCCTTGATCCTGGATTTCGTCTATATGTGCGGTGTTGTTGACGTGCAATTCTTTGAGCATTTCCAAGGTTAGGAGCTCTTTGTAGGTTTTTGTTGATAATTTAGAATGTAGGATTGCAGGCAATGGTTTAGCTGATGGTACTTCTTTTGATACGAACTCTTGACCATTTACGGTGATTGATGAATTATGATATTGGATGATGAAAGTTCCCGTCATGTTGACCACTTCATTTTCTACGACGATTGATCCATCGAATTGATTGAGAAAGAGGGTTCCAGACTGGATTTCTTCAACTGTTGGCACGTGTTGATTATTAACTTCTTCGCAACTTGAGGGTTTACCCAAAATAAGATTTTGAATACAATTTTCTGTTCTAAGATTTACAATTTTATTTTTATTACAAACTGTTAAATTATTAAATGTTTTACAATTTCCATTTAAGCCATACATTTCGCTTTCACAAATAAGTACATCTTCGTATTTTAATTTAATTATTTTATTGTTATATTTGACAGGCTTGATTAAGAGTTTTTTACAAATACATTTTTCAGTTGTAGGTATACTAATAATGTACAGTATTGTTTTTTTATCTGATGCAATTTTTATTTCTGAAAAATTAAGTGCTTCTTCTAAGTTTATAAAAGGTATATTACTTTCTTCAAACTTTTCTTTTACAATTTTAATTTCTGAATTCGAAAGAATGAATGAACTGACAACATCATTTTTTGCCCATAAAAGTGCATACTCTATATTCGTTAATTCTTCTTTAATTACATCAAGTTTATATTTTAGATCTAGAGTGTATTGATTTTTTAGTTCGATATTTGACCTTACTAGGTTCAAAACTTTATTTGTTACATTAGTTAACTTATTGATTCTTTTCATATAAGCCTGGTTAATAACTACTTGCTTATTGCTATTATTCAATAGTTTATGTGACTGGGATTTTAGGATTTGAAAGTCGTCGTGATCGGGGCTACCAGCAAGCCACTTCCACGCGCTTCCTAGGAAATTGAGGGATCTAGGATTTCTATTTATTCTTGGTTTAAGGATGCTAAGTTGATTAGTAATTTGGGTTATTTGGTGAGATATTATGGGATAATTGGGATCGGATTCGTTCAGTTTCTTCGCTTGTAACCTAATGTCTTCTAATATGGTTTCATAAGCCTCTAATTTTATCACGTGGATAATCCTAAACGCACCGGTTTGTAACTTTGCAGTTCCCATATTTGTTGATACGATTTTTGAATTAGAGTAATCTAGTATCTGGACTTCGGCGAGGCCCTTAGATAGAATTGATCTGAAAAAATGAAAATTAATTCCTAATGTTATTTTTATGGATAATTTTTCCGGATTCTGTTGTAACAACAGTGGTTTTGTCCTCCTTCACTACTTCTTTTTTATATCTTGGTGAGAGCTTTGTTCCTAATCTTTTGTTTACTTTAACAAAAATAATCTCTCCTGGGGAATATGTTTTAATTTTGTGTCTATTTTTATTATGGTATTCCAAATCAACCTTTTGTTTTTCTGCTATTTGATTTGTTATTTCCTGTCTAGCTTTTTCATATTGTTCGGGGTTGGTACTAACCGTTCTACCGAAAAAAACTTCGATGGGCCGCTTTCTAGTGGTTGAGTGTATGGAATAATTATATTCGTACACTGCTCTGTCAAGAAGTTCCAGAAAAGATCTATGAGTTCGATCTGTCTTTAGGCAGCGCATTATTTCGGAGAGGGTCGAGTGGAATCTTTCCACTTGTCCGTTCACAGCACTTGTATATGGAGGTGTTTTATAAATTTCGATTCCTAATTGGTCTTGTAGCATGAAACATATGGAAGCTGAACTAAATGTCTTTTCATTATCATATACTATCATTTTAGGTACGCCAAATGCAAACACAATTTGTCTTAGTGGTTCCCTTACATGCTCTACTGCCCTAGACTCGATGCTTCGCACTTGAGCGTACTTCGAAAACTTATCTATTGCTGTGAGCACTAATTTCTTGTCTGTGGAGTAGATATCAATATGAATTATCTGACCTGGATATTGTGGAATAGGAGAACTTCGAAATTCAGGTTTGTTCGGCTTTCTATCATACTTCTGCTCTTTACAAACCCTACATTGTTTTACTAATTCTTGGATTCTGGCTTTCATTTTCGGAAAATAGTATGTTTGAAGGATTTGTATTTTATTCTCATTAACATTTCTATGCGCTCTGTTATGTTCTTTAAGGATCAACTCCTCTTGTTCTGTCCTATCGGTTAAATCAGTTACTCGTGATTGGGTAAAGCGTGTTTTGTAGTTTCTGAAATGGTTCGGATAAAAATTCTGAATTTTTCCCATAGTTGGTTCATTTGTATAAATTCCGTTAACGACACTGGGGTTAAGATATCTCTTTAGAATTGAACAAAGATCTTCTTGTGAATAGTTTGGTTGAACAAAAATGTGTCTATGATAAGTTTGGAAAGGAATCTCAAATTTATATGATCTCTCTTCTCCTATTAATAACATTATTTGATTTTTAAATACGTTAATTGGTGTTTCAACCGATGGTATAAGATCATGGGATGAGCTTTGATCACTATGCTGAGACGCTGATAGTGAGTTTACTTGTGAAAATTGTGGGGAGCGGGAGAGTGCATCCGCCACTACATTACTCTTTCCTGGTTTATAGTGTAATTCATAATTATACTCCTCTAAGATAGCCTTCCAACGCTTCATCTTGGAATTGTTGTTCTTTTGGCTCAAAGCGTAGGTCAAAGACTGGTGATCTGTAAAAATCTTTACGCGAGCCGTACCATAGAGGTAGTTTCGAAGAGAGTTAAGTGCCCATATAATGGCAAGCATCTCCTTCTCATTCGCTGCAAAATGTTCTTCTGATTTACTTAGCGACCTTGAAATGAAAATAAGAGGCTTGTCATTTTGTGATAGAACAGCACCTATCGCTGCGTTCGAAGCGTCTGTTGTAAGTTCGAAGCATTCTTTGTAATCAGGATAAGCCAGGATTAAATCTTTCGAAGTTAATGACTTCTTTACTTTTCGAAAAGCATCTAGTGCCTCCGCTGTGAGAGTGATGGGAACTCTTTTTGACTGCGTCTTTGACACTCTTCCTTCTTCGCCGCGCAATAATGTTGTTAGCGGTTTTGCTATCTTCGCGTAATCCTTGACGAAACGTCTATAGTACCCAGCGAGACCTAGGAATGATCTTAATTCTTTGAGAGTAGTCGGAATCGGGAAATCGTTGATAGCTTTTACTTTATTGGGGTTTGTTGTTAGGCCCCCTGAGGATACAATAAAGCCCAAAAATTCGACTTCTTCTTTAAAGAAGTTGCATTTGTCTAATTGCACCTTCATATTAGCTTCCGCTAACGTTTGAAAAATCAACTCCACATGCTTAACATGTTGCTCTTCCGTTTTACTAAAGACGATAATATCGTCGATGTAAACGTAGCAGATTCTTCCGATATGTTCCCGTAGAATATCATCGAGGGCGCGTTGGAAGATTGCCGGTGAATTTTTCATCCCAAACGGGAGACGGAGAAACTCATATTTCCCGTTATTGATAGAAAAGGCGGTTTTTTCAGTGTCTGATGATTTTAAAGGAATCTGATGAAACCCGCTTTTGAGATCCAATACCGTAAAATATTTACATTGCCCTAATTGGGCTAGGACTTCGCTAATTTCGGATATTGGGTATTTATCAGATACCACAACCTGATTCAACTTTCTGTAATCAATAACTAGTCTGTATTGCTTGTTGCCTTTTGCATCATCTTTCTTTGGAACAATCCATATGGGAGAGTTATATGGCGAGCGAGAGGGTTTGATGATTTTGTCATCGAGGAGTTTTTGAATTTGTTTTTCTACTTCCTCTCTTAGTGATGCAGGGTACGGATAATACCTAGAGTACACCGGAGAGTCTGTGTTAGTACGTATTTCACCTACCACCTTGGTAGTATAAGTAAGCTTTTCGTTTGGGTCTGAGAATAAGGGTCGGAATTTTTGAACTAGAGCATGAACAGTTTTTTTCTGTAAGTCAGACATATGATCAGTTTTTATTTCTATTGAATTTGTAGATTGTGATTTTAATTGTTTTATTCGAATTCTAATCTTACCTAGAATGGACATAACGTTATTCTTAGTGTGGATAATTGCATTCAATTGCTTAAGGCTATCATTACCCAATATTCCATGAAAAGACTTTAGAGTTGGTAGGAGGTAGAATTTAAGTCTGACATCGTTCTGATTGAAAAGATTTATAAAAATGTGTTCTGTTATTACTATGTCACCAGCAACTGATCTGGCTAAAAAATTTTGTTCGTTCGGAATAGGTTTGTCTACTAGAGACGATTGAATAAAATTTTTGCTAGATCCAGTGTCAATTAAAAAATTTAGAAGTTTTCCGCTCTTCGTTCTGCACTGGAAATATGGCAACGAAGAGTCGTTTAGCCTAAAAAATTAATATCACATTCATCTATAGTGGGTTCTGCATCGAATTGCATCTCATTAATTCCCTGTGATTCTTCAGCATGTTGCTGCATATAATTGTTCAAATCGGGATCATACACAGCTTCTTCCTCGCATGGTTGTTGGTAATAGCGATATGAATCATTTGGGAAGCTGTAACCCGTTGGTTGCAGAGAAAAATCTGGAGGCTCATTCGAGGTAGGTGTGGAATTTTCTAAGTTTATGTGAAAATTCCTTTGGACCTTTTGTGGAACCATATTCTGAAGAGAAGGACTTTGGCCTTGTGTCCTTTTTCCGGCATATTTTAATGGCTGGGGCCGATTTTGATAGTTTATTTTCGATGATTTAATGGTCGATGTTTCCATCGGTTCGGGTTTAGGCTGTGGCCTAGGCGGTCGAGGAGGTGGTGTATTAGTGTTATTATTATTGGGATGATTGTAATTAGGGTAACCGGAATAATTACCTTGAAAAAGTGCATTACGAACATTACCAGCAGTCTGTGGCAAATAAGCAACCTCTGGAAAAAAGGTATTCTGCATATTCTGCGGCATTTTCCTATTTTGTGTGTTAAGGTGTTCGTATAATCTCATAGGTTGTTGCTGTTTAATCTGGTATTTCTGAAAAGAATTGTTCGGATAATGCATTTGATATCCTTGGCAACTGTTTGCATATTGGGAACGAAACTTCTGATTTTGAAGTTTCTCACACAGATTCAGTGCCTCAGGAAGGTCTGTAGGTTCCTTCATTCCTAACAGCCTTGGTAGGTCACCATTTAAACCTCTTATAAATGTGTCTAATGCTTTACCTCTATAAGTATCTGTCAGTAATGTGAGGGCTTCCTGACCAACATCCATACAAGCAATCTTGTTTAGCACAAGCGACAAATGCTTATAGACGGATTGATAAAATTCTTGTATTGAGGATTTGCCTTGCACAAGGGACGTCATCTGGTACTCTAAAGTACCCAGATCTCTTTTGTCCGCGTAATGTAGAGTCAGACACTTGGAAATTGCTTTCCAGTCAAGTGGAGTATTATATGACTCCAATACAGCGTCCGCTACGCCAATGATCTTGTTTCTAATGATGCTCAAAATACCGTAGTATTTTGGGGTTCCCTTGAGTGACTCATAAATTGTTAAAATTCTCTCGACACTCTTACGCCAGGAGCTAAATTCACTTGGGTTACCTGAGAAATCACGCAGAGATCTAACGACATCCGGTATCTTATCAAGCTCATCAATCCTACCTCTGAACTCGGGCTGAATTTCTTGATCCCGCGTCGGGATAGATTCGAGTGGTTTGATAATTGAATTCACAACGCCTGCTATTATACTTATAAGTTCGGGGCTTGGAATTATACCTGTTTGGGTCGTACTTGGTGGTAACTGAAGGGGGTTCACTTGTGGATTTGGAGGAGGAATGTTAAGGTTAGGGGGATTTACTATAGGGCGACTTCCGTTACTTGGGGTTGACATGTTTAAAAGAAAAATATTTTCTGTTTTCTTTTTTTTTATATTCTAATTCTTACTTTAAGTCCACAAATATTAAAAAAGAAAAATGTTAACGGTATGCGTATGTACCTATGAAAGCACTTTCTCTTAAATATAAATAAACTTTTTGCTGAAGCAGTGTTTCACTTTTGGTTTTTTATTTTTTGATTTTTAATTTTATTTTTTCTTAAAATGCAAGTAATGCAAAAATATTCATATATTTGCTATATGTAAATTTAAATATAACTGTCAATTTATAATATTATTTTTTAACAATTATTTATTTTAAATTAAATTCAATTCAATAATGGATTTAAAGAGGAATTAAACGGTTTACGGTATACTTATGTACCTAAAAACACTTTTTCTTTTAAAAATACTTAAATTAAGCTTACAGTAAAATCAGGATAAACCTCGTCATCTCGTTTTGTTACTGGATTCTGGAGCGGCTGGCAGCGGAACTGTCTCCTTTTTGCTTTTGTAGCTACTCAGGGGCCTTAGTTTCTCCAGAGGAGTTTCACTTTGTAGCACTTGGCACTCGGTATTAACGAGGTGTATTTTTCTTCACTTTTTTTTTTCGCTTACTCGGTATTAACGAGTTTTTTTTCGGGATTTCGCTTTTATGCTCGGGATTTCACTTTTAAGCTCGCGATTTCACTTTTATGCTCAGGATTTCGCTTTTAAGCTCGCGATTTCACTTTTATGCTCGGGATTTCGCTTTTAAGCTCGCGATTTCACTTTTGTGCTCGGGATTTCGCTTTTAAGCTCGCGATTTCACTTTTATGCTCGGGCGCCAGTTAGTATTTTCCTCGCGTAGGAAAAATAAAAAAAAATATTTTTTCTTCTGTGCGTCTGCACAGTTCAAGCACTTTATTGAAACTCAAAAACTTAAATCTAATTTACACTCAAGTAACCTATGGGTAACACCAACAAGTGCAAACGTTGCAACCATTCGGTTGCTTACCTCTATCGATTCCCACGAATCCAACACCTTCATCCTCAGTGACCTGTGTAGAGGAAACTTGTCAGCATATTTGCCGGCGCGTGCATCCGCAACACCAATAGAGGTTGTGGGAACATTTGTCAGCATATTTAGTATTAACTTATTTATTGGTAACTAGGTGGTGGGAACATTTGTCAGCATATTTAATATTAACTTATTTAGTGCTAACTTGTACGCCCACTATGCGATGTTTTTTGTTAGAGGGACCTGCCCTCGATGCGATGTTTTGTTTTGTTTTATGTGGGTGAATGGTCAAGCAGCAGTGGATGATCGATCGATGGCAACGAAGAATATGAGAGGTGTGGGATGATCGATATACAGAATGTACATAACCTACCACTCATTTTTATTTTATAAAAGGAACTTGATTTTATTTTTTTTCTGCCTTCGATCCTTTTGTGGTTTACCGCCGGCAACCTAAGGATTGGACTCCGCAGCAATTGGACTGCGGAAAATACAATCCATTTTTTTAAATCTAAGGTGTAAGCTATTGTCCTTACGGCAAACATGACGCAAACTCAAAATTTTGATTTAAAACAAAAAAATCAAAATTGTTAGATGAATTGCTAAATTCTCTTTTTGTGGTCATTGCCACTATCAATTCGGAATTGAACACAAAACACCGGCGCGCGTATAAACAGTAAGGTAATGTAAGGTTGGCATGCTGCCTTCCTGCAACCCTCCTGATAGGCTGCTCAATAGAAATTGGGGTATTTTCGACGTTGGGTGTATGCAATGTTTCTTTTGCATTTACAGAATCTGGATTCAAAAAAAATATACATACGTATATGTATGTACATATGTATAGTGTTGTAAATCTAATATCATGTTGATAGACCTATACATATATGTACATATTTTATATACATTGTATCTATTCTATATTCATAGAATCACAATAAGCTTCTGAGAAAAAAATCCATTTAGAGAGTAGGTATAAACGGCTGGAATGTTACAAATAAAGCGATAACTTTTACATTTCGAATGCTAATTGATTGAAATAAAAATCAATGCATTCTAAATAAACAGGGTACCACACTGTATCATTATAATTTTTAAATGTATAATTTAGTAATTCTGAGATTGAAACAAACTACAATTTTGTCGTTATTTTCATAGTCGTTTAAAATGCACCATTTATTTTTTGTATAACTAAGATTTTTATTTAATTAACTTCCCATAGGGAGTTATTGTAATCGGTCCGATTTGTCGAATTGAAATTTTTGACAAATCTGGACGTTTTATGGTTCCTAGAATCTAAATTCGTCATTTGTAGAGACATGTCCGTGTGTGTGTGTGTACGTACGTTCGTACGTTCGAGACCCCTTTTTTGTTAACGGTATCTCGAGAATGAATAAAGATATCAACACGAATTAAATTTTGCTCAGTAGGTCATAACTTCATGAATTGCAGAAAGGACTTTTACAAAAAATTTGTCGAACGGTTTTTTCACAATAGCAGTTTTAAAAAAAGTGAAAATTTTAGTTTGTCGCAAATATCTCAGGAACGAATAATGCTATTGACTTCAAATAAATTTTTTAGGTAGATAACAATGTGACACAGGTTTGGTATAAATTTGGAAATAGTTCAATATACCGTTATTTTTTTTTTAAACTAAAAACTAAAAAAAAAATTTTTGGAGTGCAAATATACAATGAAGGAAAAATGATATCATCTTCAAAACAATTTTTAACTATGTGAAATGTAATATTTGACATCTGGTAAAATTTTCGAAAAAATTGAATTGATAGTTTTTTTACAAAAAATAAAAAAGTGCAAAAAATTCTACCAAAAGTTGGTAAAAAATGATTTTTGACTTGAATATCACGAGAATGGGCAACTATATTGACTTCAATTTTATTTTAGCTTAAGCAAAATACAATTATTAATATACGCTACAATTTTGAAAAATATAGAACTCACAGTTTTCTTACAAAAAATAAAAAACTTTAACAAAAATTTGCCGAAAAATGTCAAAAGTAGTTTCTTGACTTGAATATTTCCAGAGTGGTCAATCATTTTAAATTTGAATTTGTTTTATTTTCTGCATAATAGAATTGTAAACTTATGGTATATTTTTGACAAATGTCGAAATGACAGTTTTTTTTACTAAAATAAAAAACTTAAACTGAATTTTACAGAAAAGTGTCATAAATTGTTTTTCGGCTTAAATATCATCACTACAGACAATGATATTGACTTCAAGTGTATTTTATTTTCAACCTACTTGTAATGCATTTGTCAAAACCTAAAAAATGGTAAAATATTGACGAATATCAAATTGAAATTCTCACAATAAATACAAAACTACAAATATTTCTAAGAAAATTGGTAAATAATGTTTTCAGATTCAATATATCAGAGATTTTATATGTTAATAAAATTGTTATCAACTAACATCAAAAGTGAATCAATTATTATCAGGAAGGTCAAGTTTTCAAATTATGCATAATGGAAAGTTATCAGTGTGGGTCGCACCCAGCCTCTTTTTTTATTTTGTGTTTTAAAAGCAGATTAAGTTAATTAAGGGAGTGACGGATTGACTTTAATTTATTAAATTTTTTTATGGGCAAAAAATTAGTCCAATCTTATGCAATTTTCAATGGGTTTGGCTTGTTTGAACCGGTATAACTTCTTTAATCTACAACTAAATTCATGTTATTATATTTGGTAAAAATAGTTAAAACTATGATTATAATGTTTTTAAATAAATACATAAATATGTATCATATCTTTTTCTTACTATTGTAAAAATGCATATGGTCAAGGCAACCGTCTTATAACGTTACATTGTACGTGTTTTTTTATTACTCGAAAAACTGCAATGCTAATTTGATTTTTAAACATACGTGTGAAAGATCTCTTCAAAATTTAATTTTTGTAGAAAAAAGTTTTTAATTACATATGTAGCTATCTCTTATAGATTTTTATATATTGCCCTCAGAATTGGCTGATAACATTACATTTTTTGAAAGTTTCTTTTGAGGTTGCTGGACATATTTTAAAAACCAGTTATGTTTGTATGTGTTATTTGAGGTCAAATGTGTGTCTTATAACATTACAGAAAAAAGTCTTATAACGTTACCTTCCGAATGAAAATTGGTAATAATATGACCGAAAGGAAAAAATCTAGTAAAGTATAAACAAGAAAACAAATTTATATAAAAAAATAATTTATTTACCATAAGGTACTTCATTTTTTGTTGTAACGTTAATGGGCAGGTCCAAAAAAATAATTCAAGACATTTTATGATTGGAATCGACACCGAACCATTCTATGCAACACAACAAAAACTCCTCAAAAATTCTCATTTTTGTAAAATCGAATTTTAAGGCGAGAGGTTGGGTGGTGGGGCATGTAAAACAAACTCATTAATTCATGTTTGTACACCCAAAACATATGATACATGATTTAGGGTAGAAATTGGAATGTTGTGTTTTTTTAGAAAAACAGGTAAAATATTTTTTTAAATTCCCTTCAAAATAAATTTTTCTTAATCAAATTTGAAGCAGAAAAATAATAAGGCATACGAATAAAGAATAAAGACAGTTTACTAATATATTTGAAGTCTAAGAAAGTCTAAAATATCATCTTCATTGTTTGCAGCTGAAAATGTTTTATAACGTTACACATCCTTTACTAGTGATTAAAAGAAAATGGTCACTATTTTTATTGATTTTTTGATAATTTTGTTAAATAGATACAAAATACTAAATAAAATTCAGAAAGCTCAATTTCGAAAACTTTCATATTAAAAGTGAGAAACTTTTTTAGAAATTTGGTCTTATAAAGTTACATGAAATAATATCACGCTCGTTGTTAATATTAATTTTAATTTTTAAAGCATTTTGAAATTTTATTGTTTTATTATTTTTTTTAGAAAGGAAAAATTAATTTTGGATGTAAAAGTGAATTACAAAGAAATTTAATTTTGTAATTTGACAATACAAATTTTGACTAAAACTAAAAAACAATATCTTCTTAATAATATACTCTCAATAATATTAAAGATTATTTTAACATATGATAGACAGATTTTTATTTTTTCGTATTTGAATTTTTTGGTAAGCTATCGCACAGTTTACATATGTATACAGAGATTTGATATAGGATATACATTATATCTTTCTACTGATTCAGTATTTATAATTTTAAGAATTTAACTATGTGGAGATACAAATTTTTTTGAAGGAAAATACAAGAAAAACCTTCACTTTGACAAAAGAAAAAAAAAATAAATAAAAATCAGGTACATTGTGTCTTAAAATATTTATTTCAAGTATTTCAGGGGTTGGCGTTAGCTTTTTTTTATATATACGAATCCGCGATTCGTTAATTGGCGCCCGAGCAGGGACCGCGTTGCAAAACAGTATCCTTTTTGCCCGTTGATCCTAGTTAATTATACCAATGCGCTCTATTTGAGTGAACGTCGCTGTTACCATGGGAACACAGTAGACTATTTTGGATAATAACTAAAATTTTCGCATAAATATGGGAACATGCGGATATCTGTTAGGGCTAAAGGATACGACGGTGATGGTGATCGTTCCATTAGTAGGCTGCTTGCGGCTAAACGGGACTCAAACGACACCTCCCACGCAACACGGTTCCTTGGAAACCCTATTCCAACGGCTAAGGGGAGTACTAAAACTAAAACCCTTTCTTTTCTGTTACAGAGGAAATATCGCTACAAAAAAAAAGACAAATTTTTTTGAAAAACTAAACCAAAGAAAAAAAAGAAAAAGAGCGGAAAACTAAATTATGCTCATCGTGTGCATTGTGTGAGTGCAAGAAAAAGCTCATAATCTTTTATAAAAATATTATCCTTAATTTGAAAAAATATAGTCAAATTAAATTGATTAATTGTGCTGGTGTGTCTGCGTTATTTAAAACAAAATTTCATATATAAAGTGAAAAACAAATTTTATAATTTTCTCTTGTTTAAAATTATCTGTGCCTGGTGTCTGTTGAGGTAAGCTTGCATTGTACTATTTTTTTAATAAGTTAAAAGGAATTTTTCTGATATTTTAAAAATGGATCAAGTCGCTGAACAAATCGTTGAATTGACTGGGGCAGTCAGTAGCTTGATTTCCCAACTGAAGGGTTTTGAGAGGAGAATCGAAGCTGTCGAAGGAAGAGTAAGTTCGACAGCCTCCTCAGCTGTACCTTCTTCAGTCGTTGAGCTCAGTCCTCCTCAAACAGAGGCTGATCTAAGGGAAATAAGTAAGCTGCCTGACTGTGTGAAGGAACTTCAGGTCTTTAACGGAAATCCTACTCAATATGTATCATGGATACATAGTGTAGAGGGAATCCTTAAAGACTACAAAATAGTGAAATCTTAACCTCTTTACCGTGCTATATTACAACACATTCGGGGTAAAATCAGAGGCCCTGCTGATGCCGCTCTAGTGAGCTACAATATTTTCGACGCTGACTGGCTCGAGATGAAATCTTGCCTATCGTTGCATTATGCCGATAAGCGAGATTTAAGGACTCTCGAACATCAGCTGAATCAGCTTGCTCAGAAGGGCAGTAAGCTGGACGACTTTTATGCTGCTGTTAACCACCAATTATCGTTGATGGTTAACAAAATAAAAACGGAGTCATATAGTGAAGAAACTATACGAGCTTTGGTGGAAACGTATAGGAATAGAGCACTGGATGTGTTCGTGCGAGGCCTTAACGGTGACATCTCGAGAATGTTAATGATTCAAAGACTCAACTCTTCCAGAGGCATATTCTGCTTGCCTAGAAATACAGAATCTTAACTATAGAAATAGTTCTGTACATTCCTCTACCTTTCAAAATAGCATTACGTCTCCTATGAATCAAAATTTCAGGAGTCTTGAATTCAGACCCCATATTCCTCCCGAAAGGTCTCAACAAAATCAAATAGGGAGAAATAACAGGTTAGCCTGGCATTCGAATAACGAAGATGTTCCTCCACCAAAGCTCGGACCAAAGCCCGCAGAGAAGATGGAAGTTGATCGAAGCGTTCAAAGTAAACAGGTCAACTATGCTAACCGCCAAAAGCTCCAAGGCAACCCATTTAAGCGTAGAGCGGCCTCTGACAACTTCCCTAGCAAGCAACAACGTCTATATAATATAGAGACAGAAGATAGTGAGGATCTAGAAAAATACTCTGCTTCCGCAGAGGAGGCTACTTCTGATGAAGTAAATTTTATAACAGGAGTAAAAGAGTAAATTTTCAAAATATGGCTAATTTCAGAATTAAAGTGAATCAAGAACTTAGAGAAAAAATAAGAAATAAACAGAGAATCAAAAATGCATGGCACAATAAGAACAAGTCAACCCCAAAGAAATTTAAAAAGGGTGACATAGTCTACACTTCCTTCAAAAGGATTCAGGGCAAACATAAGCCGCTGTATCGGAAAGAAGTAGTAGACAAGGATAATAAGGTCACCATTATTACAGACACCGGTAGGAAGATACATAAATCCCAATTAAAAAATATATAATCATAAAACACACACCCGCACCAAATAGCCACACATTTAAAAAATGCACATATGTATATATAGTAAGAAATTGCTTAAAGTAATGCAATATAAATGTTTAACACAAACATAGAAATTATATATGTATATATAGTAACAAATTGCTTAATGTAATGCAATATAAATGAAATCATTGATCATAACATGTAATACATTCATACCACGGAAGTGGAGAGAAAAATACAGAAATTGTAAAATTTTGTATACATAAAATCATATATAATGAGATACAAAAATAAAAAAAAAAAAAAAAAAAGGGCAATGGCACCACGCCTGAACTAAAACTAAAATTAATATATTAAAATCAAATTAATTGATTAATAACCATTTCTTTTTACAGAATATATATATATATTAATTTTTCTAAATATTTTAATTATACAATTATAATTTTTAACTTTTTATAGATACATATACAATTTTGACTATACTCTACATATTAATTATTAAACTTACACTTAATCTTAATTGTTACAAATTTAAAATACTATATAGCTTATTATTCCTAACGGCCGTGCAAGGCTTCACTATCTTCGAGTACCAGTCCCCAATGGTAACAATAAAAGAAGGGCCAGGTGGATCATCGATGGACACTTCAAACTAGTGCATATGATCCGGCTAGATGAATTTGAAGATCTACTCAACAAAATGACTTCGGCTGTCCAAAGTGTTATCAATCAGCCTGAAAAGAAAATCGTCATGCGCCATCATCTTACACAACTGCAAGAACGAATCGATTTGCTCAAGGGTAACATCCATAGAAGACAAAGGCCGATCAACTGGATCGGTTCTGCATGGAAGTGGCTGGCCGGTAACCCCGACGCAGCAGACTGGGACAAAGTGCTAAAGAACGAGAATGATTTAGTCGAAAACAACAACCATCAGTACAAGGTAAATGAGAGGGTTCTTAGAATAACGAAGGACACCACCCAAAAGATCAACTGGGTTATCAACAGTACTGCAAACCAAATATCATCGTCTAATAAGGCTGTCCATGAGCAAAGCATTATGGATGAATTGCTCGTCATCAAAGAAGAGGTTAATGAAATTGTTCGGGCCTGTCAGATGGCCAGAAGCGGAATTGTAAACACCAACCTATTATACCATGAAGAGATCAATCAAATCATCAGTGAAGTTGAGACTTTACCATATGCAAACGTGGTAGAGGCCTTACAATTTGGTAAACCATCAGTCTACACCAACAATTCCATCCTGCTGTATGTACTCTCTATGCCCAAAGTCAGCAGGACTGACTATAACTTACTTCTGACCAGAGCTTCAATTATCAAGGGAAATCAAGTTGACCTAACTTATTCAAGAATTTTGGCAAACCATGAAGATACCTATGCGATAGTATTCAACTGCCTTAGTATGGGTAACATGACGGTTTGCGACGAAAACTCTCTAGAAAAATTGAAAGAAGATGGTTGCGTAGTTCGGTTGCTCAAAGGCGGACACGCTAACTGTGCGATTCGTACTAATAAAGCCACGATCACGGAACTGATCAAAGAAGACACCATATTCGCAACAAATTTCAATGGAAAATTAGTTAGCGAAAGCATATCAAAGGACCTCTCCGGTACATATCTGATTCAACTTTACAACGAATCAATTCGACTGAATAACAGAACATTTGTTAGCATGACAACCACTTCCCTTCAAGCACTACCACCTGTTTTAACTAACACCTCCATAACGAAGCCCAAAGTCGACATCGAATACCTCCACGACATAAGCATGAAGAACATCAAGATCCTGAGTGGCCTATCAAACCAATTAAACACCTATACTGCCACGGATGTGACGATCCTTCTAATATTGGCAATCGTTGTATTAATAATATGGCGTAAGCTGCACCGGAAAATTGATCTACCAAAGATCCAAATACTACCACCACCGGTGATGCCTACCCCTAGCATCTCTACTTAAAATGTTGATCTACGGGACGTAGATTTTCAAAGGGGGAGGAGTTAACACCTCGCGCCAACACGCGCGACCACGATTCGTCTACGCAGCATAACGGCATAAACTCATAGGTTCTCACGATTGGTGGGTATCGTATTTCGGACAACGGTGCATTGGGGTGAATGCACGAGCGATATCAAGGTCGCTGACGCAGCTTATCATCGATGCACGCCGTTAGGTATTATGTTAGGGAATTAGTTTTAAGTACAGTTAGTCATATTGTGACCGCGGAATAGATTAAACCAATAATAAAATTCTCTTGAAATTAATAAACCGTTTTTCATTAAAAACTGTAAGTCGGACCGTTGCAACGCGTTGGGCCAACCCCTCAATGGTTGGCGTTCGCTTTTTTTTATATATACGAATCCGCGATTCGTTAATTACATACAAAAAATAAATAAATAAATACAAAATAAATAAATAAATAATATAACAGTATTTTAGATATAGAACATAAATTTAATAAATATTAAACAAAAATAAAAATATTAAAAAAGATAGTAACAATAAACAAATTTAAGATCAAATTAGATTTTTACATGAACATAATTGGCAGAAAAATGGTTAATATACAAGTTGGGTAATCAATGGATTATCCGAGAATTCGCATTTTGATAGAAATGAGTTATTAAGCTTTTCGATTTTATCACAAATTTTTTTAACATTCGCTCTAGCATGCAAGTCAGCTGTAGAATGATGACGAGGAAGATTAAGCATCATTTTAAGCAATTTGTTTTGAGATACTTGAAGTTTATTTATATGACATTTTGCACATTTTCCCCATATTTTGCAACCATACAAAAGAATTGCCTGAAATATTACTTTATAAATTATTATTTTATTGTCGTTACTAAGACCTGACTTCCTGTTGATGAACGGATAAAGTAGATTTATCGCTATGCTGACTTTTTTTACGGTTTGGCAATATGATCTCTAAAGATAAGTTTTTGATCTAAATAAACTCCCAGATATTTAACATTTAACTCCCAGTTGATATTTACACCATTAACATTTATCTGATTGCTTGGAAGAAAACAAGACTTTCTTTTTCTACTAAAAAAGATAGCTTGTATCTTATCTGCATTCAGCTTTATTTTCCATTTAGAATAATATTGGGTTATAATTTCAATTGCATGGTTTAAATTTGTCTCTATGTTGAGACCAAATTCATGCGATGAAAAAATCCCAGTATCATCAGCAAATATAGCCAATTAACATTCAGGAAGCCTCGGAATATCGGACGTATAAATATTGTAAAGAAATGGGCCTAATACTGATCCTTGTGGAACACCATGCTCGACCTGGTAATAATTTGACGGACTGTTATTGACAAAAACACTAAAACACCTATCAGACAGAAAACTTTGAATAATTTTTGTTATATAAGGCGGAAACCCTAAGCAAACTAATTTATGCACCATTCAATCATGCCATACTGTATCAAAAGCCTTTTCTATGTCAAGTAGAATAAGGCCAGTTGATTTTCTCAGCAAGCGATTCTGCTTAACATACTGACATACTCTCAACACTTGGTGAGTAGTGCTGTGAAATTTTCTGAACCCAAACTGTTCATCAGGAAGAATATTCAATTGGTCAGCAATTTCTAATATTTTTTCTTTTAAAATCTTTTCCAAAATTTTGCTAAGACTACTCAGCAAACTAATCGGTCGATAGCTTTGTGGAAGCTTAAGATTTTTCCCAGGTTTTGGAATAGGTATTACTTTGGCAATTTTCCAAACCTTAGCAAAATATTGTGTTTTTATACATGCATTGACCAAAAAGACTAAAAATACAAGCCCTGCCTTGGGTAACTTTTTAATATAGATGTTTTTTATTTTATCTAGTCCATCAGATTTCTTTATTTTGAGGTTGGAAACAATATGTTTCACATTTTCAAGGGTGATCATTTGATCTACAGTGGTGTCAAAATTTTGTACATTGAGAGAGCTTATTGTGCTTTTTGGTTTCATCATCACTGAGATGTTGGGATACTAAATGATTGTTTAGGAATGTTGATGCTAGTGCATTAGCTTTTTTCGAATCTTCGTAAACTATTTCATTACCATTTTCTAAATTAGGAATATGTTTGTTTTTGTTCTTTATAATTCTGACAATATTCCAGAAAGGTTTCGCATTTTTGTCTAGTTTGCTTAGATTTTCATTCCATTTCTTATTTTTAAACTTTTGTATTTCCTCAGTTATCTTCTTATTGTACAGTTTGGCTTGAATGCGATATTCAGGTAGATGATAACGTTGCCATTGTCGCTTAAAAGAGTTTCTAATACGAATATATTCAAGAATGTATTCTGGCATCTTGAAAACAAAAGGTTTACTTGTTTTTTTGGGAGCGCATGACTCTATTGTTTCTAAGATAGTATTCGAAAAAGTATCGATTTGTATGTCAACATCGTTTTTTGAACTTATCATATTCAAATTAATAGGCATTGCTCTAAGTTTGGACTTTATTTCTGTTTTATAACGCCCCCAATTTGCATTTTTAATATCCAGGTAATAACTTTGTGTACCTTCTGGTGTTTGAAGCATTTTAAAACAGACAGGCACATGGTCAGAATTTTAACGTTGCATAGTTTTAGGCTGGGTGAAAAAGGATGGAATATTTGTAATGAAAAGGTCAAGAACGGAAGGACTACCTCTAGAACCAGACGTAAAAGTACGTAGGACTAAACGGAAACAAAATTGAAAACGGAAATAGACTAGACATACTAGATAAAACGTTACCCCACGAATTTGCACGATTGCAACCCCAATTTCTATGTCGGCAATTGAAGTCTAAGTAATTTTCGTTATTTAACATTTCAAGGAAATTTGTTTTCACCAAAAAACTGAGATATTTAGTTAATATAAGAATTTTCCATGCATATTATAATGAAATCGCTAAAAAAAAAACAATTATTAAAAGTTATATAAATTACTTTTCTACGAGCACATGTATGTACATATGTATTTCTGGGCGTGTTTAAAGAATTAAACAAGCTAAACTATCTGTGGCTGAGATAAAACTAGAAATGTTTTTACTGTTGATAATGATATCAACCGTTACTAAAAGATATATTCTTTCTAAAAATGTACGTATTAGTGGGAAATTCTAAGAAAAAAAAGTTCGACTAGGTTTGAGCAATATATTGTTTTTCAGTTTTTCTATTTATTATTTAAGAAGTTATAACCTGTCAAAAAAATTTAGTTGGAGTCAATATCTCTACCCGTTCTTAAGATATCGCCGACGTAGTAAAACGTACATACGTACACTCGCACACACAGACATCTCTCTAAAAATGACAGATATATATTGTATGACCTTAAAACGTCCACATATGTCAAAAATTGATAATCGGACCGATAACAATAACTTCCTTTGGGAAGTTAAAAAAACTATTTTTTAACGCCCTGCCAAAAGGGCGGGGGTTTCGCTAGTGAATTAATAAATTCATTAATAATTAAATAACAATAATAAGATTAATCCTTGTTAGAAAATGTTTATATGGCAACTCTAATTTATTTTATATTCTCTTTTAATTTTTACTTTGTTCTTTACATTCATCGTTGTAAAAGTCAGTTCAATAAAATTATTCTGAAATTAACACGACTTCTCGCTTTTTATTCTTTGATCTACTTAACATAGGTTATGGGGCCAGTCCATGCCGTTTTAATAATTAAAATTGTAACGCGCATTTTTTCGATAAAGCAAAATAAATTTTAATAAAATAATTCGTTCAATATTTTAACAAGTACGTCGGGACGGAAAATTAATTTAATTGAAAGCAAATAAAATGTCTGGTTCGACGATGCAAATCGATAAGCTCGATGGTGAAAATTTCACATCTTGGTCTGTCCAAATGAGGAGCCTGTTGATCACTCTGGATTATTGGAATGTAATCGGGGAACCTAAAAGCGAAAGTATGACTCCTGCTGAAAGGTCTGTTTGGGAAAGAACTGATGCCAAGGCGTTGGCAATGATCACGTTATGTGTTAAACCTTCGGAGTTGATCCATCTGAAAGGATGGACAACTTCTTAGGATGTGTGAAATAAATTAAATGCATCTTACAATGGGAATGGACCTACGCGGAAGGTAAAATTATTTAAGCAGTTGGTTCGGTTTCAGTTTAAATTAGGGAAAAAGTTCATTGTTCAAATTAATGAGTTTTGTGGCTAGTACATAGATGCCTTGAAGCATTATTGCTCTGTAGTTTGCCAGATGAAATTAAAGATGAAGATCCTAGAGAGGAGCATCGTCGCGGGAGAGATGTTAATCCAGTGAACAACAGAAAGTCTTCGCAGCTAAGCATAGAGAGCAGAAAAACAAAGATCTGCAAATAGGTAAGGCACGTGGGAAAGCAATGTTAAACGTGGTCGAACAAATGTCAAGTGCTATGGTTGTGGTATGAGAGGGCATATTAAATCTCAATGCCAAAATAAAAACTCGAGCCAAACGCACGCGGTAGTTCTCAGTGCAAGCTCTTATAAAAAGAACGAAAATATGAAGCAGTGGATTCTTGATAGTGGTGCATCGTGGCATATGTGCAGCGAAAAACTGTTATTTTCGTCACTGCAGAAGCACGTTCAAAAGGTTTTTATGGCATCAGGTGACAACGTAGAAGCTCATGGAATAGGTGAAATAACCTTGGTATCAAATTACTCTAACATTACTGTAAGCAATGTATTGTATGTTCCCGAGCTTAAGTCCAATTTTTCATCGGTTAGCAAAATAATATAAAATGGAAACTGTGTCCAGTTCACTTATAACAAAGCATTCGTTAATATAGCAAAGAAAACAAACTGATTTTAAAAGCTTATTTGCAGGATGGAATTTACCTTACAGAGATGAAAAACGAGAAGCAAATGGTTATGAGTGCATCTCAGGAAGCTGCATCGGTAACCTGGCATAAGCGTTTAGGACATATCAATATGAATGATTTGCTCAAGTTATCCCAGAGGGATATGGTTAGCGGTATGAGTGTCTGTAAGACAAATGACTTTGCATGCGTCACATGTGCTTTATGTAAAATATGTACTAAGCCTTTCAATCACTATAACGCATGATACAACTAAAACAGATAGCGCATTCGAGTTTCTATTTTTGTTTCGTTCTGCGCATCTACGTCACGAACCCTCAACGAGTTTGACGTTTATTATTCAGTATGTGAAATCAAAACAAAACAATGGCACTAATTTGTTTAGATATTTTGTTATTATAATAAAATGTTAATATTTCTAATGTTTTTCATTTAGGTAAATGGTTTTAAATAGTAAATATTTTTTTTTTATTAGTAAGTAAATTTGTGTGTTTGAGTGAAAGAAATTAATAAATAATAGAAGTGAATGAAGAATATGGTGTAATTTTTTTCATTTTCATTCAGATGCATTTTTCTACATAGAATTACCTGGAAGATTGTTTAATAAGCTATAAATGGTTAAATAAAAGATATGATGGACATTTTGAATTAAGTGTTTTGTCAGAAGGTCTATCATAGCAGTATGCTTCTTTGATCTTCATCTCATCGAAGCTGAGAACACAAAGCTTTTGATTTTCTGTAAGCTCTTGCGCTACTTTCATAATTTGAATAATGGGTACCATGATTCCTGGGGTTAGGTCGATTTTCTGGGCCCATGTTTGAAGAGTTCTGATTGCAGGGAGAGGAAAATTTTTCTTTTTAAGCAATTTGTAAGCTCTGGAACTAGAAGAATAAAGCGTTATTGATCTGGCTATATCTTCCTCAGACCAAGTTGATCTTTTTACGCCCATTCGATTTTTTTTTATTTGACCAGGAGTGAAAATTGTTAGAAGCTTTTCTATTAAGTTGGACTGGTCTAAGTCTCCAACTGATTTATTCTTCTGGTCTTAGTCCTTAACTCTGTTTTGAAGTGCTCATTTTCTTCATAAGGTTTTTCTAATAAGTTTATAAAAACAAATTATTTTATACATTTTCAGACTGCATGGATAGTACGATTAAGACTTTTTTCCTATCATAAATGCCTACAAATATTATTAGATATGTAGGTACTTACAATTGTTCAGTTAACTCATCAAATTGAGCTTGTTCTAATAGTGGACAGTTGCTTTGGATAAACCATAGGAACTGCATCTGGTTTCAAAATCCGATACCGTGTGAATCCTATTGAAATAAATCTATTTCAGATTCTAGTTCTGAACTTCTTTTTCGTATTAACTTATCCATTTTATACTTAATATTGTTTATAAAATCTTCTCGCAAAAAGTGGAGACTACAAATTCTTGCAATTAAACATTAATTTTATCCTTGCGTTTGGTGTACAAGGTCCATTGCTTCGAGAGATTTGAATTTCCTTTTGGAAATTTATGAAAGCTGAAATCTCTCGTTATCTTCTTTCTTTCGTTGTTATTGCAGTCAAAAACCGAACAAACACCCATGTTTATTAATAAATATTTTTTTATTTAGTATACTTAAATTATAAACAATACCACTTTAAATAACTATTGATTTTAAACTTTGAAAATTCACTTCCTTTAACATTCACGACAGGAAATAGAGTGAAATTAGTATCTTTATTAGTTGTATCATGACTATAACGCATTATTAACTTCTAGTGTGCTTGATGTTATATACACACTGACCTGTGTGGCGTCTCAAAGTGGATCAGTTTATTTCATCACCTTCATAGATGATTTCTCGAGGTATACGACGACTTACTTCCTAAAGCGAAAATCCGATGCTCTAAATGTGTTCAAGGAGTTCGTAGCAACCTCAGAAAATCAAACTGGGAAAATGGTAAAATGTGTGCGTAGCGATAATGGGCGGGAATATACAAGTGGCGAATTCGACAATTATTTAAATTCAAAGGGAAAAATTCATCAAAACCGTACACACCACAGCAAAATGGTGCTGAAAGGATGAACCGAACCCTAGTTGAGATGGCACGATGCATGTTAGAGGAATCTAAGCTGCCAAAATACCTATATGGTCAGAGGCTATAAATACTGCCACTTGTATACGAAATCGCTCATCCACCAAAGTGCTGAAAGACAAGACTCCTTATGAATGTTGGTTTGGAAATAAGCCACATGTGCATCATATGAGAACGTTTGGGTGCGATGTTATTGCGTTAAATAAACAGCCTGGCAGATCCAAGCTTCATCCTAAGGGTAAGATGTAATCGTTCGTAAGATATGCAAACAATACTAAGGGATATAGGCTCTATGATGAGCATGCGAAATCTATCACTATATCTAGGGATGTAATATTTTTTGAAAATAAATTTTCAGAAATCGATCGTGTTGCTAATAGTTCGTTGGATAGATGATAGATCACAAAAAGACTTCTTTCATAAATATGACCTAAGAAGTGGAGGAGCAGAATATAAGATGGCTGAAGATGCTGCCGGTGATCTTATCGAAGATGAAGCTGATGCTGAAAATGTTGTTGCTGTTGCTGATGACATTACTGCTGAGAATGCTGTTGTTGAAGACGTTGAAGAGGAACCGATCATAGAGAAAATCAAGAAAAACGTAGGAGGAAGACCAAGAATTTTGCGGACAGGTAATCCCGGACGACCGAGAAAAGTCTCTGCCTCTTCTAGTGGTCGAGAAGTTGCTAATAAACTTATTTCAATTGATCGAGATCCAGCTTCCGTTCAAGAAGATTTGCAGAGTTATAATGCTGTTAAATGGAAAGAAGCTATGCGAAAAGAATATAATTCCTTAGTCGCAAACACCACTTGGGATATTGTATTTATTTTATGCGACAGCCGGATATTTTTGTGGACCAGAATCAATCCGAAAAAGTATGTAGACTTAAAAGGTCTTTATATGGACTCAAGTAAGCTGAGAGAGACTGGAATAATAAAATTAACGAGATATTAGTAGCCATTAGATTTATTAGATGCAAAACATATAGCTGCGTATATATTTTGCGACACAAAAGTGAAATCAATATGATTGGATTATATGTCGATGATCTAATCATAGCATGTTCATCAGAACACACTATGAAAAGTGTTGTGGACAAATTGAATACATATGTGGAGGCTGTTAATCGTGGTCCGATGATAAAATTCTATCTAGGATTAGAAATTGAAAGAGATAATCTCAGACGGAATATAACTATTCATCAGAAAAAATATATTAAAGATTTGCTGTCTCATTGGGGAATAAAAAACTGCAAACCTGCATCTACGCCGCTTGCCTGTGGAACTGTTTTGGAGAAGTGTACTAAGCCGCTCTGTGTTGCGACAAAAACGATGGAATACCAATCACTTTTGGGTGCACTTAACTACTTGGCGACTATATCCAGACCTGACATCAGTCATGTTGTGTCGAAGTTGTCACAGTTTAGTTCACATCCATATCCTGAACATTTTGTGGCAGCTAAACACATACTTCGTTATCTTAGAAGCGATCCAGAGGTTTGCTTGACATACAATAATAATAACAATGTTTTGGTTTGCTACACAGATGCTGATTGGGGTTCTGACGTCACTGATCGGAAGTCATACAGCGGTTATGTTGTTTACTTTGGTGGAGGTCCAATAGCCTGGGAATCAAAAAAACAGAACGTTATTGCACTAAGCACAATGGAAGCAGAGTACATCACCATGTGTCAATGCACAAAAGAAGTTGTATTTCTGCGAAATTTGCTTCAAGAAATGGGATTTACAAATCAACCAGAGGAAAAAACTACAACCAGGGTGCTAGTTTCCTTGCTGCAAATGCTATAACACATAAACGTAGCAAACATATAGATTTTAAATATCACTATTTAAAAGATAAATGTTCGCGAAATGAAATACTTATTAAATATATTCCGAGTAATGATAACAAAGCTGATATATTCACAAAATGTTTAAATAAGATTAAACATATTAATTTTAAAATGAAATTATTTAATAACTAATATGAATTTTTTGTTGAGATGGAGTTTGTTAGAAAATGTTTATATGGCAACTCTAATTCATTTTATATTCTTTTTTAATTTTTACTTTGTTCTTTACATTCATCGTTGTAAAAGTCAGTTCAATAAAATTATTCTGACAATGACTACTAACAATCCTTAACATTAACATTAATCCTTAAAACAAAATGGCTAAAAATATCAGAAATAAAAATTCTCATAAAAAATTGTTTAGTTTTTGTAATTTTCCATTGTTTCAAAAACTAGAAGATTCAGTGTTCGATTTAGAATTGATAGTGACCATAAAACCAATTTAGCACCTTATTTCAAATTTAAAAAAAATGTAAAACTTTTTTTTCATTGTTTTTATCAAAATTTAGGACTTACATATTTATTTTTAAAAAGGTAATGATAAAAATAATGTAATTTAAATTTAGGATTATAGAACAGTCTTCCAGCTTTCGAAAGCTGTTAATAATACTTTATTGTAAGTGTTGTCATTGTTTTCAAATATTTTTTTTTTAATTTAAATATTTTTTGAAGATTTCCCCTGCCTTTTAAACGGGGCGAGAAAGACCACCTCTAACAGTAAAAATGCTTGTTTTTGATCCTTCTCTAAAAAAAAAAAGAGTCATCAAATCTTGGTGCCCTAATTATCGTTTGTTCTTACCTTTATTTAAGTTCCAATTAAATGTTCTTGGGTAAGACAGGTCATCTAGTAAATAATATTTAATTCTATGAGTTATATAATGTGAGCGTTCTTATATCTTGCTTTGAAAAAAAAAAATAGTATGGTCTATCTCCATCCTTTTAGGCGGAAGGAAAAAAATTACCGTATGACTCATGTTTAAGACCCTATGTCGCGCTAGGGAACACGAACGGACTTCGTAGGTCTGAGGACCTAAGTAAGTAAGTAAGACTCATGTTGAATGAATCAATGGATTAGTTTGAGGTTAGTGCACTACGGCCCAAAAAATCCGGGCGGCTTTTGGCACTTTTCAGTTCTGTTGAGTACTTGAGCTACCTTAAGAGAGGGAAGTTTATCTTTTATATTTTACTTGGTAGTTTCCCAAGGTCCCAAGTGTTTACTTCTTTGGTGCTTCAGTATCTTCTTCACAAATGTGATCAGGTGTTTCTGTTTAACAGTATCATTACCACATCACAATCCATTAGAATGGAAAAAGACCAAAGTTGTTCCTGTCCCTAAAAAGCAAACGGGTACTAATACAAAGTTTCAACCCTGGCGGACCTGCGCCGTGTCTGATCGGGTAACTGTTGACTGCCTTTAACTTGGCATAGGCCAGCAGCGCAACTTTCAGGCACGACGAAGTGCTTACTTTACCTCCCCGTGGTGGTCCCCGGTAATTATTTTTGTATACCTATATACAAAAATAAGCTAAAATTGTAAGTGCGGAGCTCCCAGCTTTCTCTGGGATAGGTTACGGAGGTTAGCATTCTTCGTAACTGAATGAAATTGTGCTAACGAAACTGAAACTACGCCTCGGATAAGGATTGATCACACGTTGACGACTTTTGGCTAT
The DNA here is from genome assembly GCA_905146935.1 of Scaeva pyrastri. Lineage (NCBI taxonomy): Eukaryota > Metazoa > Arthropoda > Insecta > Diptera > Syrphidae > Scaeva > Scaeva pyrastri. The sequence continues at coordinate 48,037,943 of LR989929.1, forward strand.
TGTACCCGGACAAAGATTGGTTTCTGGAATGTGAAGACGCTCCTGGAAGCGGGAAACGAAGGTCCTCACAACTCCAGATTCCTCCAACTAGAGAGAGAATTCATGCGGTATAGGTTGGATATCTTAGGGATTAGTGAAGTAAGATGGTTGGGATCGGGCAAGTACAAGTCTCCAACACGTAACACTGTGCTACTCTATTCTGGAAAAGCACCTGGAAGCGCTCGGGACGCTGGAGTTGGGCTGTTGCTAACCAAAACAGCTATCAATAGCCTAATTTCATGGGAGCCACTAGGTGAACGTATTATTAAGGCCAGATTCCGGAGAAGAGTACGCTACATCACCATCATAAAGTGTTACGCCCCAACGGAACTCGCCCCGGATGAAGAGAAAGAAGTCTTTTACAATCGGCTAAGTGCGGTATACAACAACACACCGCGCGGAGACATCATAATGGTAATGGGAGACTTGAATGCCAAGGTTGGCAACGACAACGAAGGGCTCAGGTACGTCATGGGAAAGCATGGAGTTGGCAGTTGCAATGACAATGGTGAGAGGTTTGTGGACTTCTGCAACGCTAACCGTCTTGTGATTGGCGGCACTATGTTTGAACATAAAACGTGCCACAAAATTAGCTGGGTGTCAACAGACAGACAAGCTTCTTCCAACCAAATTGATCACTTCGCGATCAGCCGTCGGTTCAGAAGCAGTCTCTTAGATGTCAGGAATAGAAGAGGTGCTGACATGGGGCTTGACCGCGATCACCATCTTATGGTAGCTACCCTAAGATTACGTACAGCTGCAATTCGGAGATCGAATTCGAACACCAGAACGCATAAGTTTAACACGGACAGACTAAAGGACCCTAACACTCGACAACAACTCAGGGACCACCTTTCGCAACATATGAGATCAATCAGCAGCACTGAAACAGAATCCATAGAAAACCACTGGAGTGCTGTGAAAAATGCTCTCATATCAGGTGCTGAAAGAATAGTCCGTCGTGTGCAAGGAAGCCGTAACACCTGGCTTTCGGAAGAAACTTGGGCTAAGATCGACGAAAGAAAACACCTTAAAGCTCGTTTGGCAGCTGCGCACGGAGAAGAAAGAAACGAGCTAGAATCCACATACCGCATGAAGATGAAAGAGGTCCAGCTTAGTGTAAGACGTGATAAACGAAATCACACCAATGTTCTGGCCCTAAAAGCAGAAGAAGCCGCAAACAGGTGCGACAGCAGAACTCTCTATAGAATAACTAAAGAACTCGCTGGTGTGCACAGTTCTAAACAACACCCGGTTAAAGATAGAGAGGGAAACCTGCTGATATCGGATGAGGATCAACTTAGAAGGTGGAAGGAGCATTTTGCTCTAGTCCTAAACCATGTTTTTGACAGTAACATGCAACTGACATCTCCTGAGTTGTCTGATGCAAACAATTCCCGATTGCGCATCGCACCCCCCAGTAAGGAAGAAGTATGTACCGCCATCAAAGCACTTAAGACCAACAAAGCGGTAGGACTTGACGGCATTCCCGCAGAATTGCTGCAAGCAGCACCAACAACATCAAGCAATCTGCTGCAACCGCTCATAGAGAAAGCGTGGGTCTCCGAATGCTTTCCCGAAGAGTGGAAAAAGGGAATGATTGTCAAGCTCCCAAAAAAAGGAGAATTGATGAAGTGTGAAAACTGGAGGGGTATCTGCGTTTTGTCTGCAGTCGCCAAAATAGTAGCAAAGATTGTTTTAGATCGCATTAAAGAACACCTCGAATCATCGCTCGACGCTGAACAAACAGGCTTCCGCACTGGGTCCTCCTGTATTGATCACATTAACACCTTGAGGATCATCATCGAACAGTGAGTCGAATATCGATCACCACTTCACCTGCTGTTCATTGATTTCGAGAAGGCTTTCGACAGCGTCAACAGGGAGTTTATCTGGCTTGCTTTACGGAGGAGGGGTATACCGGAGAAACTCATTGCTATTATAAAAGCGACTTATGATGGGTCCAAATGTCACGTCTTACACGGAGGTAGGTTGTCCGAAGAATTTGAAGTCCAAAGCGGGGTCAGACAGGGCTGCATACTGTCACCAATCCTGTTTTTATTGGTGATAAGTGATGTACTGCGGATGGCTTTGACAGGAAGCGTAGGAATAAGATGGACTCTGACAACTTACCTTAAACATCTCGACTACGCTGACGATGTTTGCTTGCTTTCCCATAAGATCATGGATCTCCATCAAATGCAACAAGGGTGGAGAGAGAAGCAGCAATCGTGGGGCTGAAAATCAATACGGGAAAAACAAAGATGTTCAGCCTCGGGAGCTCGCAATCATCCGCTCTGATGAACATTGGTCAACAAGCAGTAGAGAAAGTAGATAGCTTCCAATACCTTGGAAGTATCGTCTCTCCTGAAGGAGGAACCGAATTAGACATTGCCAGCCGCATCGGAAAAGCAAAGGCTGCGTTCGGGATGTTGTCCAATGTTTGGAGGAACAAATCTCTCAGCTTGAACACAAAGCTACGACTGTTCAACTCTAACGTCGAATCAGTTCTGCTATATGGCTGCAGCACCTGGAAAATAACAACCACAATAACCAGGAAACTGCAAACCTTCGTTAATAGGTGTCTTCGAAACATCTTACGGGTTTTCTGGCCTAATCGTATCTCCAACTATAACTTACATAGACGAACAGGTCAGGAACCCATAGATACCATTATACGAAGGCGCAAGTGGCAGTGGATTGGACACACGCTTCGAAAAGGTAATGACTGCATTGCAGGCCAAGCAATGCAGTGGAACCCACTCACACAAGAAGGAAGAAGAGTAGGTAGACCGAGAAGCACGTGGAGATGAACAGTTGAGGAGGAATCTGCGAGACTGGGAAAGAGCTGGAGGGAGCTTAAATACATCGCTGGAAACCGCACACGATGGCGCGTAGGAGTAGTTGAGGCCCTATGTCCCGCTAGGGAACACCAACGGACTTCGTAGGTCTGAGGACCTAAGTAAGTAAGTAAGTAACCCATTGCAACCCTCGCCTTTCTTTCTAAGATGTTCGAAAAACTATTTTAAAGCAATTACAAAATTACCTAATTATCAAAAATCTTTTAAGTTCCTGCCAATCTGGTTTTCGACGAAAACGCAGCTGCAAGACAGCCTTACTTTTTCTTATCGATGAAATAATAATCGCAATGGACAGTGATCAATATATCGCTGCTAACGTTATTGGACTTTTCAAAGGCCTTTGACACTGCTAGCCATCCAACTCTATGTAAAAAGCTGCGAAATAATTTTGTATTTTCCATAGAATCATGTAAGTTAGTTCATTCGTACCTTAACGGAAGACAACAGTGTGGTAGTGAATAAAAGCTTTTCCTCTTTTCTCAATGTTCCAACTGAAGTACCACAGGGATCTATATTTGGACCAATCCTCTTCTCATTATATGTTAACGAGCTGCCACTTGTTGTTAAAAACTGTACTATTCATTTATATGCAGATGATGTGCAACTTTTTATAAGTCGACCCTTTGCAGGAAAAAATGAAGCCATAACTTTAATGAATGAGAACCTGGACCTCATTCTGCAATGGTCGAGAAGAAACGGCCTTTGCCTTAATCCTCTGAAATCAATCGCTCTTCCGCTCCATCGTAGAATAATTGATCCTTCGGTCCTCAGCCCATTAAAGCTGGAAAGTGAAGTCATTGATTATGTCAACACAGCTAGGAACTTAGGAATAATTTTCAACCGTACCCTCACGTGGAATGACCGTCTCAATAATGCCCTTGGTAAAGTTTATGGTAGTCTTCGTGCTCTTCAGGTCACTCGTAGTTTTACCCCGACGAAAACTAAATTGCTACTTGCAAAAACTCTTCTTCTACCAATGCTGTTATATGCATGTGAAATTTTTTGTAACTTGGACTCTGCTACCAGCCGCAAGATAAATGTTGCATATAATAACATAACCCGCTACGTGTTTAATCTGCGACGGTATGACCACGTATCCAACTTTGTGCCACGTATCTCTGGCTGTAGTCTCGACTGTTTAATTAACTATCGATCGGTATGCTACCTGCATGAAATCATTCAAACTCAACAGCCGGATTACCTATACTCCAGGCTGAATTTCCCTAGCTCAACAAGCTTCTTGTTCTCATACAACCTCGATTTAAATATCTGAGATTACTGAACGACAATTTTTTGTCCACGTTACACGCCTTTGGAACTCCCTGCCAATCGCGATGAGAAGTACGAATAGGTTTGATCTTTAGTTTTCAATTATTTGGCAAATCATTGATATATACATATGTATATATTTTTCTCTTTTCTTTCTCTTCTTTTTTTTTATTTAATTTTTCATTTAATCATTAATTTTCTTTCATTTTGTTCTTCTTAATTTTCATTATTTCTTTTTTTTAGCTAATTTAAATTAAAATATCTAAAATAATTTAAAGGCTTGGAAAACTTTATAAGACAATGTTCTGCTTTGTAAACGATTTTTTCTTGAAATAAATAAATCATTTTTTGTAAAAGAACTTTCAAATCGATATTTGTCATATTGTCCACATTTTAACAGTTGTATATTGTATAATGAAAATAAATTTGAAGTCAATATCCGTTAGCCGTTCTTGAGATATTCGAGTCAACAAATTTTTTTTACCAATTCTTGGTAGAATTTTGTGTACTTTTTTTTTTGTAAATAAACTGTCAATTGAATTTTTTTTCAAACTTTCACCAGATGTTAAAAACATCATTTCATGTAGTAGAAAATAGTTTTGAATATTATATAATTTTTCCTTCATTGCATATTTGAGACCCAAACATTTTTTTTTTCTACTGTAATAAAATAACATAAATGGAATAAATATTTATTTGAAGTCAGTAACATATTTTGTTCCTGAGATAGATAGCGAAACCAAAAAAGCGTCCAAACGTTGTCTAAAAATGATATACGTATGTACATATAAATATATAAACCAAAAATGGTGTTAAGAACTAAAACTTTTTACAGGTAGGTATTTGAGCTATAAGCTTAAATTTATTATTTGGATGAAAAATCAAGAATTTGACTCTAAAGCTTTTTTTTTTAATCATGATTAGATATGTATATATGTACATATGTACCTACATTCAAGTATTTCGAGATTTCATGGAGTCCAAAAAAAAATTGAATTCAGGACAATTAATAACTAAATCTTTAACAAAACATTAGGTATGGATTGCTATGTGACCTTAAAATAACCAATATTGAACGTTCCAACTAAAAAAAAGATTAGCTATTATTTTTCTAATTATTTAGATACCTTCCTAGCTTTGGAATTAAGAAAAAGTTAGGCAAATAAATTTGCGACAGAAACCTACATATTGTACATACCTACATGTATGTAATATGTATGTATGTGCTTAATCAAGGGCGGATCCAGAAAAAAATTTCGGGTGGGGTCCAAAAATAACAATTTGAAAATTTTCGTTTATTGTTGTTGAAAACTGTTTTTAAAATAGTTTTGAATGAAGAAACCAAATAGGAACTTACGGTTACAAAGCGATATTTTATTTCATATCAATATCTCTGTGAATATTCGTAGGCTTTAAAAGGTGTAGATCTATCACTTAAGTGGTAAAAGTCCGAACACTGTCGCATACATTACTTGCACCAAAACAGAATTAGAACAAGGAAGAAAAAGGAATAATGAATGAATATAGAAGATAGAACCTTGTCCTTGTTTGTATTCTATGAACTGAGGTGCGTTCGGTTCGTTCGGTTTCTCGTTCGGAATTGCAAATAGCTACGGTGTGCAACCATAAAATCGTTCGAAAACGAATGGTTGGTGTCAAATAGTAACTACCTATTTCTAACTATATCCAACTCATATCTAGGAGGTGAGTTTAAAATGTTGATCTGTCAAAGTCAAATGTTTGATTTATATAATCAAAATATAAAAAGCGAAATATTTTGTAAAAATAATAAATTTGATTTGCATTGGAATTCATTTTTGTTTTTCGGGGTGTGAAATGTAACAAAAATTGTTCCTTTCATTTCCATTTTTAAAATATTAAAAATAAGTATACTTAATTCTTGAAATCAAAATAAAGTGTGTTTGCTTGACAGATCAACCATATCTAAATAAAAATGCGTTCGTAAATAACTTTAACTATTTCTAACTATGACACATGAACCAACATTTTTGACGTACAAACCATGGTCAATTATTAACCGAACACACCACTGTGCATTACTTACACCAAATTTCAACCAGAAAAAATTAAATATAGGTTTCTAGAGAAAAAATAGCAATAATGGAAACATTTTTCTGAATTCTGATTGTCGGTTATAGCAATTAATAAGTTTTTGTGTCATGTTCATCAGAAAAAAATATTTGTCAAAAACAAACAAATCAAATTATAGTAGAACAACGAAATACATTTTTTTCGTTTTGCTAACTAGTTAATTGCTAACTCCTTTTAATTAAAAAACGGGCATGTTCAAACATGTTCGAAAATGTCCAAATGGTGACGGTTTGTGAGAATTAGCAAAGGATTTTAACATTAACAATATGTTAAGAGATAGCTAAAAATGGGTTTAACAATTTGCTAATTCGTTTAAAATTTTTCGTCATTATTTTTAAAGTTTTTGCAATCAGATCACTTGATAAAAAAATAAAATGTCATAAGAAAACATTGAAAATCCTATTTTCCAATTAAATTTGGTCAACTTTGTTTTAATTCCTTTGGTAAAAAATAGTTCACACAAATAGTCGTCTTAAAGCAGTCATATTTCATCGAGCTCAGGTGTCAATAGTAAAACTTGGAGAGTATTTTTTTTTTTGACCCGATTTTCTGATGAGCCACACTCCGCAACCTACAACCATTCCTATAGCGATAGGCATAGGAATTAATTTGTATAATACAGTTTTTGAGTTTTTAAAAAAATATCTTTATTTTATCAACTAAATAAAACACGTCTAACTCTTTCCGCTGCCGAAATCTTCTGCTCTTTGATGATGTTGCATTCCACTCGATGACTCTCACTTCGTCCACTTGACCACGGCGTGGGTCATAACTCATCCGCATTTATGAGACATTTTGTTTATGTCTTCTTATCGGTTGGGTAAGCGTTTAGGATTTTTCCATTGTTTATCCTAACACTTCAAGTGGTGTTAACTCCCCTCTTTCTTTAAAGATGATCGTCTCGATCATTATGGCGATATTCCTCTTTTTGTTCTTCAATTAATTTCTGGAGTCGTAAAAAACGCATTTCGGCAGTTTCAATATTAGTTTCATTTTTCTTGTACTTAAAATAATATCTTAGGCAGAATACAATACAAATAATACAAAGAAATAATATTGTGCTTGGCATGATTGGCTTGGTTTTTGTTATTTCAACTAATGAGTTTAAAAATGAAATGTTTTCAAATTTGAGTTCTTTTATATTTGATTCTAAATAGTTATTTATTACATATTTGTCTATTGTATATGTTTGTAAAAAATTGTGTATAATTGATATAAGGTTTTCATATACAATTTTGTCAATAATTGTTTGATTACAAAATCTTAGTAAATAAGTGCCGTTTATTATTTCGTCATCTACTATATGTGTTCCAGTTAGCAGTATGACACCGTCTTTAACAACATTTATTTCTTTATTTTTTTCCTTTATTTTGTCACAATTAGCTTTTACATTATTGAGTAAATTTGACAAACACGTATTATTCTTATTCCTAAAACAATAAGTTTTTCTTAATTCTAATTTACATTTTTGTACAGGAAGGAATTTATTCTTACATTTCGCAACGTATTTGTCTAAAACGAGTTTTCCGTCTATTTGGCTTATGGCTCTAGTTTCATAAATTTTACAAGTTTTATCTATCTTTGGATATTTAATAAGAACAACAATTAAATCTTTATTCTGAATTATTTTAAATTTTGATACATCAATTAGATCACTTATTGTAATCTGTTCATTTTCTTGTTTGATAATTTCGTTAATTTCTTTCAAATTTAAAATTGACGGATTTAATATGTTTGATTTAGAGAGTGTGATGGTTTGTAGTATGTTTTGTAATTCCATTATTATCAATCTGTTACGTTCCCTTACCAGTTGATGGTCGTATGTAGTTCTTATAGTCGAAAGAGCTTTTGAGAGGTCTTTGACTGCACTGAATATTTGCGAGTTAGTCACGTATTGTTTGTTGTTGTTAGACACAAGTTCGTTTAATTTATTGTTTACCAATAAAATGTCGTCATGGTCAGGAGTTCCTGCAATCCATTTCCAGATTGTGCCCAAAGTATCAAGAGCTCTTCTGGACCTAACATTATTCTCTTTTAATTGGCTTAATAAAGTTTCAATGATTCCTATGTCTGTGTCATGTGACGTGTCTCTGCCCTGTTCTTCGTATCTGGTTGAATCATCGTTAATTTGTCTTTTTAAGTCAGTTAATAAACTGTCAAAGTATGTTAAGTTTGCAATGTGGAAGATTTGTTTGTAATCGTTGAATAGAGCTGCATTTCCTTCTTCTATGAGGACGTAATTTTGTCTCGTATAGCCAATCAGTTCCGCTGATGTCATTGCGCATAATAGGAGCAAAAACTGCGCCATATCTGAAATTATGAAATGTTTTTTACGTTGCTTTTGTGAATGTTTTTCTTTGTAGTGCTTATTAAATTCCCTAAATCTTCTTTAACCTTTTGTTTTCTGAATCTTGGTTTTAACTTATCATATGCTGCGATTGCATTCTTCTCGTAAATAATATCATCTTTCCTAAAACTTTTGGTTTTGGTTTTCTTATTGTGATGTTTAAGCATTGCCTGTTGCGTTTTGCCTAACTTTAATTCTAAACTATGTTGTTTTTTATTAAATAAAATATCTATTGGTTTTTCTTCTGTTGAGGAGTGTATAGTTTTATTATACTCCTTCACTGCCCGGTATATAGCCTCTGAATTAGGTACTTATAAGGTTATATTCCTGCTTTAAGCACCTTGTTATTTCTAATATTGTTGAGTGTGTTTTTTCGATTTGGCCATTGCTTTTGCTGTGTTGTGGTGGACAAAAGAATATCTCTATTCCTAATCTAGACATTAAGGATTTAAATTGTATGGATGAAAAACTTCCTTCATTATCAAGAACTAATTTTTTTTGCATTAGGATACGTTTGTAAAAGTTCAAGAACTTTTTCGTCTAAATTCGTTTTATCTTCAATGGACTTAATTGTTAAATACTTTGAATATCCATCTATGCAAGTTAAAAATTTTAAATTGGAGACAAAGAACAGATCTAAATGTAATACTTCCCCCTCTTTCGTAGGAATTGGTGTCTCACCAATTGGCACTTTTATTGGGTGTCTGTCATACTTGTTTGTATTACATATCTCACAGTTTCTGACAAATTCCTTAAATTGATTTTTATATTTTGGCCAATAGTATAATTTAATTATTTGCTGTATATTTTCTTTGTAATTCCTGTGGGCTCGTGTGTGAGTCTGTTCTATAATTGCAAGTTGATCTTCAGTGTTCGTTATATCATTGGCAAATGTTTTCGTATGCAGAAATTTGTTATTGAAATTTGATAATAAGAATCCTTTAAGTTTGTACAGATCTTCTGGAGTGCAGTATAAAGCTACTGTTCCAGGTTGAATATATTCTTTAAGAATAGGCATTAAATCTTCGACCTCATTAAATTCTATCAAATGCCTCACCTTTCCTTTAAAATTTTCTATTTTTTCATGAACTGTAAAATTCCCTGAAGCTATTAAGATTTGTTGCTTAAAAGCGTTGAGAGGTTGTTTGGTTTCTTGAATTTGGTTATTATCGCTACTTTCTGCGGAATGAATTGTATGGCCTGATGATGAAGAGGTGTCATCAATATGATTTAAATTTTGCCTTGAAAGGGCGTCTGCTACAAAATTTGTTTTCCCAGGTTTGTAAACCATTTTTGGTGCATATTCCTCAATAATAGCATGCCATCGTTTAAGTTTCGAATTCGGATTTCTGGCTGAAACTGCAAATGTTAATGGTTGATGGTCAGTGTGTATTTCTAGATTTGTCACACCATAAAGGTAATTCCTAAGGTTTTTTAAAGACCAAACTATTGCCTACAATTCTTTTTCATTTGTAGCATATTTGGTTTCTGTTTCGTTGAGTGTTTTAGAAATAAAAGTAATTGGTTTATCATCTTGTGATAACACTCCTGCAATTGCATCATTTGAAGCATCTGTGGTAAGTACAAATTTCTTCGTAAAATCAGGTTGTGTAAGTTCAATGTTTGCTATTAAAAGATTTTTTAATCTTTCAAAGGATTTAATTGCTTCTTCATCCAGACATATTTCAGTCTTTTTTGTCAAGTAAGTGGATACTTTTCCTTTTTCTCCTTTTAGATACCTGGTTAACGGCTTAGCAATCCTTGCGTAATCCATTATAAATTTCCTGTAGTATCCTGTCATACCAAGGAAACTACGTAATTGTCTTACTGTTGTGGGCATAGGGAATTCTTGTATCGTTTTAACTTTGTTAGGATCTGTTTTGATTGTGTTTTGTGATACAACATAGCCCAGGAATTCAACTTCTTCTTTGTAAAAATGAGATTTTTCAAGAGAAATCTTCATATTTGCATTTCTCAGAACCTCAATAATTTTATTCAAATGTTCTGTATGCTCAGTTAGTGAATTTGAATATATTATAATGTCATCAATATATACATGACATATTTTTCCAATGAAGGGTCTAAGGATGTTGTCCATAGCTCTTTGAAAAATGGAGGGTGCATTTTTCAATCCAAATGGCATTCTTACAAATTCGAATTTGCCATTATTCACACTAAAGCTTGTCTTTTCTATATCGGAATCAGTCATCAAAATCTGATGGAAGCCTGATTCCAAATCAATTGTGGAAACAAATTTTGCTTTTCCGAGGTTACTTAAAATAACATTAGTGTCTGGAATAGGATATTTATCAGACACTGTATTTTCATTGAGTTTTTTATAATCAATGACTAACCTATTTTTTGGTGTGCCATCGTCATTTATTCCTTTCTTTAGAACCACCCAAACAGGTGAGTTATAGGGAGATTTGGATGGTCTCACTACACCTTCACTTAATAACCTATTTAATTCTTTATTAACAAAAGTATTTGCACTTAAGGGATATGGGTACTGTTTGGACCATATCGGTGTGTCATTAACCGTTCGAATTTCTGCTTTAACGTCAGTTCGAAAGGGGAGAGTAAGGTCTATATTACCGTGCATATCTTGAATTGTATTTTTTATAGAGGTGATAAGATCTTCTTTTGAATTTGAAGAGTTGTTTTCGGATAAAATATGATTGATTTGATTGTTTGAAAAAAAAATTTTTACTTTTTTGTTATTATTATATCGTAAAACCTTTTCTTCGAAGTCTATTTTCGCTTCGATTTCGTCTAATAATTTGGCACCAATAAGCACTTCATACTCTAAATTATCTAATACATAGCATCTTACTATTTTATCAAAAATAAAAATTTCATGAAAATGTGTAATAAACACATCACCATTTACCGTCCTTGCACATTTTTTTGTTACCAATTCTTGTATATTATCGAATATTCCTGCTTTACAATATGAGCTAAAAGCTCCTGTATCAAGGAGTATTCTAATGTCTTTTCCTTTTAATTGTCTTCGAATGTGGGGTAGTCCCCCTGCTGCCCTAAAAAAGATTGCGGATCTTCATTAAGATTGTTAATGCGCTCCATTTTAAGTGGTGGTTGGGAGTATTGAACACTTTCCCTTTCTCTCTTGAATAAAGGCCTTTGAGGAAATTGTGAAAACCCTGGAGGCTTTCCCAGTGTGTTTCCTGTATTGTTAAAATGAGCATTATTTTGTGTGGGGAATTTACTTCTATACTGTTGGTTAAATCTATTCTGCTCATATCTAGTAATCGGTCTATGCGCGGAGGAGCCTAATTCCATTGGGACTTGTGGTGGGACTCGATCTCTCTGAGGAAAACGAAGGTTATTTTGGATATTATATCTTCTGGGTTCATGACGATGGTTAAATTGTTGAGGTTTTTCTATTTGATTTGAGTGCCTATAGAATTGCATTGCAAAGTTTGCCCTTGAATTATTCGATTCAAGCTCTTGAGCTTTAGCCAAGGCGCTTGATAAGTCATCGACGTCCATAGAAAACAAAATATTGTTGAGTGGACTATTAAGTCCAGTAATAAATATTCTTAAAGCGTTTTTCCTGTTCTGTGTATTAAGTTCTTTGGTCAGTGCCGATTCACTCCCGTGTGTCATTATTACCTTATTAATGAGAAAGGTTAATTTCTCATTAACAATATTGTAGTAATCAATAACTCGCATAGTTCCTTGTCTTAGAACAGATAACTCTTGTTCAATGACATGAATTGGTCTCTTGTCGGAATATGCGAAGTCAAGTCGACTCACAATAGCATCGTAATTAAGTACAGTCCCATGGTTGGTCAATACGTCATTTGCGTGTCCTGTTATCTTGTTCCTTAAAATCGTAAGAGCAGCGAAATATTTCCTACTGCCTTTTAAATAAAGAAACATTGAATTGTTGGCCGCTTCGCGCCAACTAACGTAAGAAGACGGAATGCCAGTAAATTCAGGTAATGATTTGATAACATCCAAGCTTTCATTGCATTGAATGGTATCAAATATTTCCTGAGTTGTATATTCTGTTACATCACTCACGTTGAGGCTTTGTAACGTAGAACGTAAACTTAAAATTTCTGCTTCTAAGGAGGCAGTGTTTGTTGCAACTAAACCTGCCACCAAACTCTCTACGTCTGAAAGATTGTTATTATTCATGTTTAGGTTTTGAAACTTATTAATTAATGATTCCAGAATGGATATGACAAAAAAAAATGAATTTATATTCTCCTTATTATTATTATTACAGCAGTATTTAAGGCTAAAATTTATTTATAATTTCTTAAATAACTTAAAATTAAAGCTTACTGGTCCTGCTTGTTGAAAATCTTTGAAAGGAATCGCCTTCGTTGAATATTAGGTTTCTTTCTCCTAACTTGACACTTGTTCTTTGGTTTTTATTATTTTAATTTTTTTAATTAATATATATATTTCACTCACTGTTGTTACAAGAAGCTTAAATTTTGGGTGTTTTTAAAGAGTTTTTTTGTGTTTTTCTCCTTTCTTTGAAGGATACTTTGAGTTTTGTTTGTTGTGTATTTTTTCTCCTTTCTTCGAAGGATACTTTATTGTTATTAAAGTTCACTCGCGCCGTGGTTTAGCGTTATTCGAAGATGAACTTTATTTTGGCTTTTTTTTTTAAATTGCGGGTCTAGTGAAACATCGATACTTTATTTTTTTTCGATAATTTGTTTCATTCACGATTGATCGCACAATCCCGGTTCGAGCCCCCAATTAATTTGTATAATACAGTTTTTGAGTTTTTAAAAAAATATCTTTATTTTATCAACTAAATAAAACACGTCTAACTCTTCCCGCTGCCGAAATCTTCTGCTCTTTGATGATGTTGCATTCCACTCGATGACTCTCACTTCGTCCACTTGACCACGGCGTGGGTCATAACTCATCCGCATTTATGAGACATTTTGTTTATGTCTTCTTATCGGTTGGGTAAGCGTTTAGGATTTTTCCATTGTTTATCCTAACACTTCAAGTGGTGTTAACTTAGGACGTTAAGAGATAAATATTAAATACTACCAAAAATGATATAAAAGAACAATAAAGACGATTGGAATTAAAATCATGAGTATTTTTTGGAATATGACAACCAAAAATGTTCATTTAAAATTTTTATTTCGGGGGGGGTCCGGACCCCCAGGACCCCCCCTCTGTATCCGTCGCTGTGCTTAATAATAAGGTAGGGATTCCCATTTACCTACAAACCGAAATTTAATTACCTACATTAATAATTTAATTCTTACCTACATAGATACCTAGCAACGTACCTTCAATAAGCTATAAAATTAAGTAAAATAAAAGTAAAATATTTCAGAAATCTTAGAAATTCCATTCACAAATTCATACCTTCAAAAAATAAATTCCAAAGAAGAAAACGACGACGCGCGCGGCGACGATGCAAGCATCCCTTTCGGATTTCTTTTCTGTTCGCATACAAAAATTTCATGATAAACATCATCATTCACCTCACAGTCATTGACTCAAGGACAAATGCATCTCTCCACTTTGCGACACTAACGCCAAGTCAGCATATTTGCAAAAAAAAAAAATCATGCTCATGAGACTACTATGGTTTGGATATACAAAGGTACATGAGTTGTGCATGTGCATCACACCCCATTAATAATACCATATATTATACCTTTTTGGAAGGCCAGACATCTCTTCTTCCATGCGCCAATTTTGTTTTGTTTATTATTTACCTACGTACGTACATACGTATACACGTACACACGCACACACGAAAATAGAGCCCACACTCTGATACGATTTTCGCCTTGTCTTAACCAAATCTACTAGATATGGGTTTTTTGTACACCTTCTTCAAATCAACCTGTATAGAGATTAATTCAAAAAATACAGGTACTCGTGCATTTATTTATATTATAGAGAATTATATTAAGATTAAGTATGTAAAACAAAATTAAAAAACTTTGATAAATTCTGTATTTGCTGCTCTAGATTAATTTAATCTAACACACAAAGATTTTTTAATACATATATGTATATTTTATAATTTTGTGCAATACAAGATACCAATTAAATGGTTTTTAAAAATCTTGAATCTGTGATATAAGCAAATACACGCGCCTCTACAGTTTCTAAAGGCACAATTGGTAACACTTATTTGCGGCTAAAAAATAACGTCAGCAAATTTTTTGATCGCTTTAGCATAGACAACACATTGGTTATCCTTGCCTGTACTCTGAAATTTTTTGTCGACTCTTAATCTATTAGAAATCTTTTAAAAGTTTTTTTTTTTTTATGAAGGTTGGCAACCTTTCATATGCCTCTCCAGCTACAGTGTCTCGTGCGGGAATGATATATGTGGATCCAAAAAATCTTCGATATGCTCCCTACTGGCAGAAATGGACACTCTCTCGACCAGAATCAGAACATAATTTCCTACAAGTAAACAAAATAAACACATTGTATTTATAGAATATTTAATTTTTGTTTTTTTTTTTTTTTTAAGACTAAGTTTGACCAAATGCTTGTTCCTACTATGATGTTTATATTTGAAGGACTTGATGGCACTCAACAGGGAAAGCCATTGAAAACCGTCTTACCACAAACTGACCTGAATATGATCGTTCAGTTTTGTAATATTTATGATGCTACTTTTCCACCACCTGTTTTTAATCAGGGTGACGATGACCCTTTTGTGGAATATGATGCCAGGACATTAGAATGTGGTTTTATTGAGGTAAGACGGAGGTTACAACTATATATTTACTCTGTTCAATTTGAAAATGCAGTACAGTCTTAATGGGAGACGCTTTTTCAAAGCAGTGGCTTTGAAGGTGGAAGGAATTAAGAAAAATTGCCCCATACAAAACCAACACGCCCTTTCAATTCGCATGCTCAAAGCAATAAGCAAACTCATTTACTGATCGCTTGCTCATTTCTATCCCTGCTGTGTTGTGTGAGATGAAAAAATGTGTACTCCAGCCCTCCAGCCTAGTTATCAATTTACCATTGCCCATTTAAAGCTTTTGACAACAACAAGGAATGTTAAGTATTGGTGATTATCGGATTACGTTTTGAATATGTAAAAAAGTTGTCAATTTTGATCTTTTAGAAAGAATAAATTAATTTCGCATGGTCTAAACATTATTTCATTGTATTCGTTGCAAAAGGATTTATAAAATGAAATTGTGTTACATCAAATAATTTGTATTCATGAAATTATAATAAAAATTTGGTAACCCAGCCAACAATTCTTACCACACTAATGATGTTAGAGTGAAAGAGCTTATTGAAAGCTATACTTGTAAGGGCAAAAGGCAAATATCCTATCTTCCCTGTACTTTAGAACTTTGTAAACCAAAATAAGTACACATGTACAAAACAGTCAAACCAAACTGGGGCGTTACCAACGCTTTTCTTGGAACCGATATTACAGGTAGGCCTGCCGGGCGATAAGTCTTAACGACAGGTGCAACCGTAACAGGCCATAACTTCGATCTTCCCTGTACTGCATACTTATTTAAATTGAACAGAGTATAAGGAAATAATTACACAATAACATATATTATTATAGTGCATGTATGGATCTTTGGGAGCATGCCTCCTTGAAAATGATCGAGCCCGTTTCGATGAGTTAATTAAAAGAAATTCTGGACTCATTTTGGTCGAAGACTCAAAAACAAAACCTGCTTCAGAAGGCGAGGTACCTATTGCAAAACCAACTCTATTTCACTATCATTTTGATTGTGAATCAAATAAATGGATTGCATGGGAATGGATGGTACCCCAATATGAACATAACTCTGATATTAAATTTGATGACATTCTTGTCCCTACGGTTGATACATTGAGAACAAACAAGATTCTAAATCTAATGAATAATGTAGGTTTAATTTTCATTTAAACTGAAAAATTAATGTTGAATTTTATAAATTTTTGTTTAGAGAAAACGACCTGTGCTCATAATTGGCGATGCAGGTTCTTCAAAAACTGCAACTATACGAAAATACTTAACAGAACTGAATTCTACGTCATACGTAAGTATCCATTGTAACTAAAGATGCCAGAGAATTTCTCATAAGTATAAAATTTTAGATTATTTCAAACATGAATTTCTCATCTCGAACTACTTCACTTGATGTTCAAACGACAATTGAAGGAACAGTGGAAAAACGAACAAAAGATACTTACGGTCCACCTATTGGCAAAAAGATTGCTTGTTTCATTGACGATATGAATATGCCACAAGTGGATGAGTGAGTAACAATAATTTTAAATATGTATTGCAAACCTAGTGCTGATGTTTTGATTCTCATAAAACTTTATTCGAATAAATCAAAATATTTAAAAAAGTAATGAGTTTCAGAAATACTCAAAATTCGTATTTTAAAAACAAAACCAAAAAACACATTAATACATATATTAATCAATTACATAATTTATTTATTAACTAGCCGTACCCAGCCCGCTTCGTTGGGTATTTTTTAAATGAATACAAAATTGCAAAAGGTCCATAACTTTTATACTCCATCCAAATCGAATGTGCAGTACAGGCCTTATGGGAGAGCTTTTTATTTATCAGTTACGCGCCTCACATTCTTACCGTACTGAATTCAAAAGTAGCCTACATAAAAAGCTCTCACCCGGCTATGGATTCATGACTTTGTGGCGATAGCCACATAATTTTATATAAAATACTTGTTTCAAATTTACTTGTTTGTAAAATATTAATTTAATTTGAATTTGAAATATTAGTTTTAGATTTTTATATTTTCAATAATTAGATTATTATAGAACTTCGTTAAATAAAGATTGGTTCTTAAGAAATATTATTTCATTATTTCTAAATTGGTGACCCCGACATTGGACTAATCACAACATGGCGCAAGATGGTCAAGATGTGTTCGCTAACCTTATCGAAGAAAATGTTCGTTTACTCCAACAAATTGGACAGGACCAGAAGCAAAGAGGTCTCGAACAAAATAGTGGACTTTCATTACAGTCCGTTAACCGTGTAGCAGTAAAACTTCCACAGTTTTGGGCAGAAAGGCCCAGCTTATGTTTTTCTCAAGCTGAGTCTCAATTTGTTATCTCAGATATAACAAATGAGATTACTAAATTTCATTATTTTGTTTAACAGCTAGATACGCGAGTCGCGTCCGAAATAGAAGACATCATAACATCAATCCATGCCCAGAATCCATTTACTATATTAAAGACGAAATTGATTGAACGTTTGTCAGCATCTGAAGAGCAACGAGTACCTACGTCAACTTATTAGTGATGAAGAACTTGGTGACCGAAAACCATCACAATTTCTTCGCCACCTTCGTTTTTTCGCTGGACCATCAGTGTTACATGACAATCTCCTGCGTCAGCTTTGGTTAAGACGTTTACCATCGAATGTCCTTGCCATTTTGACTTCCAGATCAGATCTTTCTCCTGACCAGTTATCGGACCTTGCAGACAAAATAGTCGAAGTTGTCCAAATTCAAGTTCCTTTTAACGTACATTCAACATCAACTAATAATCCTCAAATTAGCACACAATCACTTTATGATGCTGTTGACAATCTCTCCAAACAAGTTGCTCAGATTTCTGAAAGAAATTTTCGCGAGCGTTCAAGTAATCGAAGAAGACAAAATTCCAGGAATAGATCAGAATCAAGAACGAGACAAGGTTGGTGCTGGTTTTATGCAAAATTTCAGTACAATGCCCGCAAATGTATCAAGCCATGTAGTTTTCTGGAAAACCCAAACAGCAGTTCAAAAGGACGACGAAAGACTGCAGAATCTCCCAAAGCCGTCTCTTTGTTACCGACCAGAACTCAAAACATCAATTTCTTGTTGATCAGACTTATCTTGCTTTCCCACCCGTTTGCTATCAGAACGACATCCTGCTTCCAGTTAGGACCTTAGCGCTGCAAATGATACCACGATCAAGACCTACGGATTTTTAAATCTTAATTTAAACCTAGGTTTGCGATGAATTTTTACTTGGAGATTTGTAGTTGCTGACGTAAATAAACCTATCATTGGTTCGGATTTTCTTTCCCACTATCTTTTACTACCAGATTGTCAGTCAAAACGGTTAATCGATATTAATACAGGTCTCCAATCTAAAGGACAAACCGGAAAAGAACTGCAAAATAGTGTGAAAACAGACAACAATTCATCACCATACGCTGCTTTACTGAGTGAATTCCCAGATATAACTCGTCCAGCAGGTTTACCAAGGGTTGTTAAACATAAAACCGTCCATTACTTCCGAACTACACCAGTCCACCAGGAAGTTTTTGCCCGCGTCGTTTGGCTCCCGAAAATCTAAATATAGCTAAGAAAGAATTTGACGCCATGATGCTTGCTGGAACAATTTCTCCTTCTGACAGCCCATGGTCTTCACTACTTCATCTAGCACCAAAAGGAGAAAATGGTTCGCGCCCTGTAGAGATTATCGAGCGTTGAACGCCCGAACAATTCCAGATAAGTACTCTTCACGCCATATTCATGATTTTACCCATAATATTAGTGGAAGCAAAGTGTTTTCAACTATCGACTTATTAAAAGCATACCAACAAATTCCTTTCAACACAGACGACATTTGCAAGACTGCAATTGCCACTCCGTGTGGTTCATTCGAATTTCTTTTTATGACGTTTGGTCTAGGGAATGCTGGAAACACTTTCCAATGCTTAATGGATGAAATTTTGTTCGGACTCGACTTTTGCTTCACCTATGTGGATGACATTTTAGCATATTCCAAATCCCCAGAAAAACTTATGGACCACTTACGCATAATCTTTAAGAGGCTTTCTGACTATGGAATGGTAATTAACTCTTCGAAATGCGTCTTTGGAGCAGCAGAAGTCAAATTTTTGGGATACTCCGTAAACACAGAGGGAATCAAACGCCCTCAAGATCGCGTTAAGGCTATTCAAGAATAAAAACTTCCAATAACAGCTAAAGGCCTTCGCCGCTTTCTTGGAATGGTAGACTTCTATCGAAGATTTATTCCAAAAGCTTCAGAGATTCAAGCACCATTCCACAATGCTATAAGTAATCCACATTTCAAAGGTTCTCAGCTTGTTCCATGGACAAAAAAATTAGAAGAAGCTTTTCGCATTTATAAAGATGGTTTATCTTCTGCAACTCTTCTTGTTCAAACTTGGTCTCTTTACAGATGCATCAAATCATTTCATTGTTTATTGCAGATGGTAGAATGTAGTTGGCAACCATTATCTTTCTTTTCAAAGAAACTTTCCGAAAGAGAAAATGCATGGCCAACTTATCACCGAGAGCTTCTAGCAATATACGCTGCTATTCAACATTTTCGCCATCTTCTTGAAAGACAACGTTTCACAATATATGTATACCGACCACAAGCCTTTGGTGCACGCCTTCCAACAGAATGGAGAAAAGCTATCACCTCTACAACTGAATCAACTTATATTCATCGCTGAGTTTTCCACCGATATTCAACATATTGGAGGGTCTGAAAATATTGTTGCCGATGCCCTTTCCCGAATTGAAGCAATATCTTCCAAAGTGGATTATAAAGTCCTCGCTGCTTCACAGGAATCTGATGAAGAACAAAAATTATCTCAAGGGCAACACAACATCTCTCAAGTTACAACAAATTTTAGTACCAGGAACATCCATAAAGCTTTATTGTGACACATCTACAGGCAAGCCAAGACTTTTTGTTACCAACGTCGACAGATTTTCGACTAGTTGCATAACTTAAGCCACCCAGGAGCCAAGGCATCAACGAAATTGGTTGGCGATCGCTTCATACGGCCTTTAATGCGCAAGGATTATCGTATTTGGGCTCGATCTTGTATACCTTGCCAATGCTCTAAGATGTCACGCCATATAAAATCACCATTAGGAGATTTTGCAACTCCATCCGACCGATTTTCACATGTACATGCTGACATCATAGGACCATTGCCTCCAGTCAACTCGTTCCGATATTCCTCAACAGTAACGGATCGCTTCACTCGTTGGTCAGAAGTACATATGTCCATTGAAAAATAAAACATCGGATTCTGTCGCTATGGCATTTCTGTCATGTTGGATATCTAGATTTGGGTGTCCTGAAAAATTAACCGTCGATAGAGGATCACAATTCACCTCACACATACCTTTAAGGATGTTGCAAGGCAGTTTGGAATGCATTACACGCTGGCTTGATATCCTCCAGCTAGAGGAATGATAGAACGCTTTCATCGCCAATTAAAAGCTGCTGTTATGGCCCACACCAATGAAAGTTGGCTCGAAGCTCTTCCATTAGTAATGCTAGGAATACGATCTGCTCTTAAGGAAGATATAAATGCGACATCAGCAGAATTGGTATATGGAGAATTATTGAGGCTTACCGGAGAATTTCTCTCAAAACGAATAGACAACAAAGCAATGCAAGATCCATCAAATTTTCTTTATTGTCTTCGAAAATTCATTTCATGCCTCAAGACACTCTCAACCAGGTTCTTTTGTTTTTAAAGAGCTTTTGTCAAAATATACCAGAATTTAAAAAATAATATCTATCAATCAAAAAGACGTTACCTTGAGCATAAAGAATCAACAAGTAAAAGTTTCAATTGATCGAATTAAACTGGCTTATGTCTTACAAGAGGATCAATCTAACAAGTCAAAACCCACAGATTCAACACCAGCTTCAACAAATCAGACCGAAATCCAGAATACAACTCGATCAGGAAGGCATGTTAGACTACCAGATCGTTATAAATATTAGAAGCAAATACCCTCACTTTTACATTATTATTAGTTTTTTTTCTCGTGGGGGAGTATTGTGGCGATAAGTAGCAAAACTTCCTGTTCGCATACTACTCCTAAACGGCTTGCCCGATTTCAATTAAATTTTTAGGGTGATTGTGTGTATCACTGCAAGTTTTGCAAATAAAAAATACACCCAAACAAGGGTTATAGCACCTTTATTTATCAAAAAACAAATACTTAGTTTTTTTCTTTTGTCATAAATATAAATAAACAAAAATAGAAAAAACAAGATATAATTTCTTTCCAAAAATAACGACGTAGGACATCACACTCAAAATAAATTCGTGCATTGCTTCCCATAATGCACTTTTGGAAAGAAAATGAAATTTTTTATAAAAGAAAATATATTCAAAAAATATGAAAAAATCGGGAAATTATTAAAATAAAAAAATGATTCTGTAAGACCAGAAAAAAATTAGAAAAGGTTTTGCATTTAATCACGTGATTTAATGATTTTGTATGAGGCACATGATTTTAGGAAAAATGTTTTTTTTTATATTATTGTAGGTATTACAATAGATATATTCAATTATTTAGTGAATGAATAATGGCGGAATAAGGTGATAAAATTTATAAAGAACCTTTATCATTATTACAAATATGAGAATAAATTTGAATTAGACCATTTTTTGTATAGCTTCATTTTTCCACAAAATTTTATCTACAGAATTTAAAAGCTTTTTAATGGATATTTGAGAGTACCAACTAACACGTTTCATAAAAAGAAACATTTTAAATATTTATCCGTGACGTGCAGATGTTGTTTAAGAACCTATCTTTAAGCGCTCATCATTGCAAAGATCGGTTTTAAGCCGTTATTTCAGCAAAAAATATTCTTTTAGAAAAGTATAACACAACTTCAAACTAAGCACTGTATGACTCAAGGTGGAAAATTCATGGAAAAGTTCTGAAAATTTCGAATAGTTCTAAAATTAATTATTACGCTACCTATGTTTTATTACTATGTACTTTTGAGTTTATGTTAAGACGTTAAATTTGGGCGGGACGAAGTTCGCCAGGTCAGCTAGTTTTATATAAAATACTTGTTTCATTTTTACTTGTTAGTAAAATATTAATTTCATTACTTGTCGCTGAAATATTAGTTTTCGATTTTTATATTTTCTTAATATTTAGATTATTATAGAACTTTGTTAAATAAAGATTGATTTCTAAGAAATATTATTTCATTATTTCTTAAACTTCATCCTGCCAGACGCAAAGTTAAATGCGCGCTGACACATTTTATTCTTCAATACAGGGTTACCTTACCGTATTAAGTAACTTTAAAATTTTCTTTTCCTTAGCTTTTGTAGAGAAGCTTTTGTTTTTAGAGCTTTTTAAAACTTTCAAATGGTATGGGGTTAACATAGTGCTTGTTTTAAGTATTTGCATTGGAAATTACGGGAAAGATAAAGATGTCCTATCTTCCCTGTACTGCACATTCGATTTGGATGAAGTATAGCAATACCTAACATTTCATACATTTTTTTAAATTAATTTAAACGTACTAGTATCAGTAATATTGTTAATTATTGAAATGTTTCCAAATTTATACCAAACCTCTATCACATTGCAATCTACAAAATAAAATTTTTTTTAAGTCAATAGCTTAATCCGTTCCTGAAATATTTGCGACCAACCAAAATTTTAACTTTTTTTTAAACTGGTATAGTGAAAAAACCGCTCACTAAATTTTTTTGAAAATCCTTTCTGCATCTTTCGAAGTTATAACCTATCGAACAAAATTTAATTGGAGTCGATATCGATATCATTACCCGTTCTTGATAACATCATTAATAAAAAGGGTATCTCGAACGTACATACATACGTACGAAACGGGCGGACGTACAAACGCACACACAGACATCTGTTAAAAAACCGCTCACTAAATTTTTTTGGAAATCCTTTCTGCATCTTTCGAAGTTATAACCTATCGAACAAAATTTAATTGGAGTCGATCTCGATATCATTACCCGTTCTTGAGAACATCATTAATAAAAAGGGTATCTCGAACATACATACATACGTACGAAACGGGCGGACGTACAAACGCACACACAGACATCTGTTAAAAAACCGCTCACTAAATTTTTTTGGAAATCCTTTCTGCATCTTTCGAAGTTATAACCTATCGAACAAAATTTAATTGGAGTCGATCTCGATATCATTACCCGTTCTTGAGAACATCATTAATAAAAAGGGTATCTCGAACGTACATACATACGTACGAAACGGACGTACGTACAAACGCACACACAGACATCTGTCTAAAAATGACGTATCTAGACTTTAGGCTCCTAGAAACGTCCAGATTTGTCAAAAATTTCAATTTGATAAATCGGACCTATTACAATAACTTATATTGAAAGTTAAAAATATTATGGACTACACTAATCTATTAAATTTTATATATAGCAAATAGATAAAGAAACAAACAAAACGGACTTACATATTGCACTATTTAAAATATTTTTTGTAGAAATATTATATTTTTACATTCCTATTAATAACAAAAATATTTACATGTGTCTTACAAAATTGTTATCTATAGCACAAAACATTATCGCTTCGTGGGTCATTATGGTGGTGGGTCATTAAAATGTATGACCGTCTTTTTTGTTATATTTTATTTATTTATTTATTTATACAGTGCCTTGCATAAGTATAACCGCACCTGCAAAAATTTTGTAGAAAATGGTAAATGGGAATGACACTTTACTATTTTTTAAATTGAATGGCATCACTAATCAAGTAAATTGAGGAGAAGAAAGAAAGAAAAAGTTCCGTTATTTGCAAACCTCTCTGAAACTTCATTTAGTTCCGTTTTTTTTTAAATAACAAACAACAATGCCACGTGGTACACGTTGAAGCGATACGGAAAAAGGCAAAATTAAAAATTTTTGGTCAAGTTGTCTAAGCTTAAGGGCTATTGTTTAACAAAATATCAAGATCAGATCGTGTTGTTCGAAATTTCTTACAAGATCCAGAATCTAATGGGACTACAATACGACCTGGGCGTCCGTAAAAGCTGACACGTCACGATATGAGGCGTTTAATCAATGCAGCATCCAATTCGGTGCATTCTTTGCCGGAAAATCGTGACGATTTGGGGTTAGGAGTTTCGGTTTCAACTGTTTTTCGTGCCTTAAAAAGTAATGGATTGATTGTTCGGGGCAAAATGATGTCAGCACTAAGTCTGACAACAATCCATAAACAAAAAATGTTAGATTTCGCCCGCCAAAACATGAACCTGTATCGGAAAATCTTAAGAAACATTACATTATTTTAGACTTAACTCTTTGTATTTATATTTGTTGCTATAACCATTATATTTCAGTGTTGGTGTTTAAGTCCATCGTTTTATTTTTGTTTAAAGCATATACATATAAACACTCACAGAAGTGCAATGTAGTATCAAAATTTGATAGTAATCGGTTAAGAACTTTCTGAGATCAGCGATTAGGAACAAGTATACATTTACATACATTTTTATTAATACAGATGAATGAATATTGTGTAACCGTCTATTGTCTGTACATGTACAATCAGCTGGTGCGGTTCAGGTCTTAATGGACAAGCTTTCCTCCTCACAAAGGTGTCTGTTACATACAAAACTATCTCACATCCCTTACATTTTGTTAGAGAAGTGAGCTGAGAAGCGAGCAAAGCAGTTTTAGTTTTGATTATTTGTTAATAGTTACATTAATAAAATTTAAATAAAAAATTAAATTTGTTTTTTCTCTACCGAATATTTTTAAAAGTGTGTTTAAAAAATATTTTTCCTTTAATACCTGTACGAAAATTAATTTTAAAAAAACTGAACTGAATGCTTTAAATTGTGCGAATAATAATTGAATTTAAAGTGAGCATTGATTCTGTGCTAATTGTATCGACTTCCAAAGGGTTGACTAGGGTTTCTTCAGTTTTGTGCAGTCTTACGGGAAGCGAGGTCCATAACTAATCAGCAGATGGCAGGTGACCGAGGCAAATTATGAGGGAGACTGGGCAAAGCTGAATGACATCTACGACAACAAACAAAAGGTGGTGGACGCACATTTGAATGCTTTTCATGCTATTCCGAAGCTAGGAGGGGAGTCGTCCAGAGCACGTGGGTTACGAGACTTGGTGAACGAGGCAAATTTCCGCCTCAGTTCCTAGCGAACCTTTGGGTTCGACACATTGTCATGGTACTCCATTATTGTGAACATGCTGCGCAACAGACTTCACTATGAAACCAACCATGCTTGGCAAATTACCAGGAAAAAAGTGAGGCAAATTGCGACTCTGAAAGAGTTTATTGAATTTCTTGAGCCTTGGACTCTGCTCTCTTTGAAACAGAGCAGAGTGCTTCCGGAAAAGAGAAGGTCGATGAAAACCTGCATAAGAGCGCGCAGAGGAGTTCCGCTGGAGCGAGCATCACGAGGCCGACATCGGCATTCAAGTGTTCATTTTGTAAAGAGCCACATACTCTTTCGCTGTAGGGATTTAATGGCATTATCGATCTCATCCAGGTTCGAAAAGGTGCGTAGCTGGAAGCTGTGTGCTAATAGTCTGCGCCCAGGGTATTTTGCGCAATCCTGTGCAGATGGCGCATGCCACAAGCGCGACAAGAAGCACAACAGTGTGCTCTGTCCGGGCCAACGACCATCAGGTGCTGAGTTAGCGGCTGTTTCTGGACCAAGCACAAGCTTAACCGACAAGGTGGTATCAATTGATCCTGTAGAGCAGTAGGAACCAGAGAATTCAGTTAATGCAAATTAACGTTGGGCAACTTGGGCAAGAGCAAATCGACAGTCGCGAGTTGAAATATGCATTGTTAGCTACGAAATGCATCAGGGTGCAGAGCAGAGCAGGATAACCGATATAAGCAAGGGTGCTTCTTGTCAGCGGAAGTCAAATAAACTTGATCACCGAGTAGAGCGCGCATAGATTGGGCCTTATCAAACGTCATTGGCCATTGCGTGCATGGGATTGGTTCGAGTATTGCCTTGCGGTCATCCGGAATTGTGACTATGTTCATCAGCTCCACAAATGACAAAAATTTTGAGCTCGAGTGCGAAGCCTTTATTGTCAAGAAGATCAAATCATGTCTACCCGGGAGGAGCTTGTCGCAAGAGGAAGCAAATGGAGCGATCAAACTCAATCTGGCTGATCTAAGGTTTTCTCAGTCAGCGAGAATACAAATACTTTTGGAAACGCAGTTGTGGGCGGAAATCATACGAGATGGCATTGTAGTGCGAATAAATGACCGACAAACTTATTTGTTTATATTCCCGGTCAATGCCACCAGTAGTAGGGGAGCCCATGAAGGAAATTGGGGATTTACTCGAGCGCGTCAGATTAAGATAAGGGAGGTAGCTTACCTATTGATAAGCATCTCCAGCTAATATGAGCTCTCAATATTGGAGGGTTTGATCTGGGGGGCCCGTCAGATTAGTAAAAAAAAATCGATCACCTGACTTACTCGAGCGCGTCAGATTAAGACAACATAGATTAATTAATAAAAAAGAAGTACACATTTCGCTAATCTGACGATTTGAGCCTAACCCAAGGGTGTGGGAGGGTAACAAAGTTGCAGAAAAAAACTGATGCGTGGACTTACTCGAGCGCGATAAATTTTTTTTTATTTTAAAGTACCTACATGATATCAGAATAACAAAAAATATATAATCTGAACATTTCCTCAAGCCGAAGGTACTTAAAATCGCAATTTAAAACATAACTGTTTTAAATAAAAAACAAATTCTTAAAAAATAACGGTAACAATTACACTTAAGTATTATACATTTTTTTAAAGCCAACACTCTGTTCTATTAGCCTGTTTTTAAATCAATTAAAATAAGTTAAAAGTTTTCGAAAAAACTCATCTTAAATTCAAAATTTGGCCAAACACTTTTTTTTTTTAAGTTTGAAGTTCAATTTTTCAAAATTTTAATATTACATACAATTTTTTGAACTTATAATTCGTTATTCTCATTACTTCTTAATCAAAAACTGAAAACAATATGACTTTATACCTTATAGTTTTCGAAAAAATTGAAAATTGCCAAAACTTTAACTGATATAACACTCTCCGAGAGTGCAGCCAGAGTACAACATGTATACCTCTCTTTTATTTTTCCCCTATTTCTGAATTTTTTTAAAGGCAGTGGATTTTTGTCTTATTTGTGTAATAACTCGTCTTTTCATGAATAAATTATTGTAAACCTCTGTTTTTATTTGCTGTTACAGATATGGAAACTACTAAAGATTTAGAAAATCCTGTAGAATTTCTTGATTTAGATTCTGACATTTCTTATAATAATACTGATTTTTGAAGTTATAATAATGTGCTATCTATTATTTTTATGTAAATTTTAAAATAAATAATGCTTCTTAAATTATTGTTAATTTTTCGTATCTATAATTAAAATTTAATATTTGTAAAGAAAAAAAAAGGAAAAACACTTTTTTTAAATTGTCAGATTAACAAAACCCCTTGTTTTCATCGTCAGATTTTTGGTCACTATACTTGGAACATCATGTGGAACCATCAGTATGCTAATCTGACGCGCTCGAGTATGTCAAGATGGCGAATTTTTTTTTACATTTTCAAAAATTCGTAGCTAGCTTGCGTCACTTCCAAATCGTCAGAATAAGAAATGGGAGTATCTGTAGGGTTCACTTAACATACCCTCTGAAAATCTGACCCGCTCGAGTAAATGCATTTTTTTAAAATTTTTAAATCGTCCCGCATAGCCACACCCACCACGTAAATCGTCAGATTATTGTATATTATATTTCAGTGACATGTTGGCACATGAAAAATATCAATATCTGACGCGCTCGTGAATGTATGTACATTTGACTGTTTTTTTTACAATTTGAAAGGGGTGTAGACGCTCCCCCCACCGCTAAAAGTGAAAACGGTACTGAAAATTATTTCTTTTTATTACCTTATCTACCAATTTCAATAGGTCTCCACGACGCTCGAGTAAATCCCCAATTAGCATCATGGGCTCCCCTACTACAGACTATTAATCCTCTGTGCAATAGCCAACCCATTTTTAATGCACTCGCGTTTCATTTCATCAACCTCATGCACTGCATAGAATTTTCTAATATAGTTTTCAATGCCAATGACTTGACGCTTCAGGTTACTTTTACGTTGTAGGTATCTACCTACTTGAGAAGGTTGATTGTACTGTACTCTGTGTAGTACTTATGTATGGCGGGATGTATTTGGATACATTTGTGCACTGTGAAAAGGGCATGCATATTGGCTATGGATTTGATGACATAGCAAGTATGCTGCCTATGTTGATATTTCATTTCTCACAAATATATTATTTGCAATATGATTCTTAAATTTAAGTCATTATATGTACATATATAGTTAAGTTCTTAGTATGTAAGAATATTTTTGTATAAATAGGCTAAGAATTTGTTGAATAAAATTAATATCAAATCTGAACTCATGCGACTCGCTAGCCTTGTTCTCATTTATATTCAAAAGATCGTCTCTATTTAGCCATCATTAATTCGGCTTGGGGAAGCCGCCATAAAATCCCCCATAGATAATTTTAGGGAGGAAGATACCACTACATGGCGATCTTGCCAGCTCTAAAACTTAAGAGTTGAAGAACATCTTGACATCCATACAACATTTGAGTAACTAGAAAGCCCGTATAACCCAGGCCATCTCGAAGAAGACGCTCCCCAGTACGTCCCAACACCAAAAATGGCAGTCGAACACTAAAAAAAAATAAATAAAGATTTTTTAAAATGGGAGGAAAAACTTCCAAAGAAGAGGTCGTAGTAACCAACAATAATAATAGTATAATAAATTCAAATTTACTAATTTATAGATATGACACTTATTATTTTCATAATATTGATAGTGTACCTTTGTTTTAAAATCACTAATCATTTTTTTTAATCAAACAGTCCAAAAAATTGTCAATAAAGAGATAAAAAAATGTAAACGTATAAAATATATGACATATAATTGAATATTTCAATAAATCTCCAAACACTTGACAAAAAAACTGAAATCCAAAAATTAGACTTCAATGAAAAATACGAAAAATCTGCTAAAGATTCGAATCAGCAGGCATTGAAGAGAATTATAGATAATTTATGAGAAAAATTCAATTCCCGATAGACGGCTGGATCGTGTTTGGTTAGTCTTGAACGTTTGGACGTTTCGTTCTGCCTGTCCGTTCGTAGCAGGATGATGAAAGGGGCTCTTCTTTTATGTATGATACCATTCATTTTTAAAAATGTTTGGAATTTTTAAGAAGTAAATTGTACCCCATTATCACTAACCAGAACTTCCGGAATACCGAATTTAGAAAAAATTTGACGACACTTATCAATTGTTACGTCAGTGGTAATATTTGGTACACTGTGTACTTCTGGCCATTTTGTGTATGCGTCGATTAGTATGAATAAATGCTTTCCCATAAAAGGACCTGCGTAATCGATATGAACGCGTTCAAACGGAGTTTTGGCTGCTTCCCAGATGTGTGTTGGAACTTTCTTTGGGTTTGGCCTTGTTGACTGGCATTTTATGCAGTCTTTCGAAATATTTTCGATGTCCAAATCGATTTTCGGCCACCAGCAAAAACTAGGTACCAACGCTTTCATCCGGGTTATGCCAAAATAAGCCGTGTGAAGCTCTTCAAGAACACGTTTTCTTAAAGGTTTTGGAACGTATACTCTCAGACCTCGAAGCAAGCAGTTTTGTTGTAGGGTGAATTCAGTTCGTTCAATGCCAAATCTTTTATCTGGGCTTATAAAACTACCAAACCTAAGACCTCCAATTAATTCCCCTACCTCTTCATCTTTTTCAGTAGCAGCTTTAGCTCAGCTACCGACACAGGCAACGTTGCGATGGCATTCATTTCGATTACCTCAACTTCATCTTTTTAGAACTGAGCTCAGACAGCTGTAGTCGAGATAAAGCATCGGCGGCGTTTGAATTTTCAGAAGATTTTTTATAGCGTATATCATATTCAAAAGACTGTACAAAAATTGCATAGTGTTACATCCTGGTTGCCGAAAGTGTTGGCAACCCTTTTCCAGGTGCCAGAATTTGAGTGAGAGGCTTATTGTCTGTAAACAATATAAATTTTCTCGCATAAACATATTGGTAGAATTTTCTAATGCCAGAAATGATCGCATAGGCTTCCCTACCTATCTGCGTATAACGTTGTTGAATTAGCGAAAATGTTTGAGAAGCGAATTGTATTGGCCTTTCACTACCATCAGGAAAAATATGGCTCAATACAGCCCCAACGCCAACTGGACTCGCATCGGTTGCCAGCACTAACGGCAAACTTGGATCGTAATGAACTAAATATGTTTCCATTTGAATATTTGAACGTACGGTTTCAAAAGCTTTGTCGCAACTACTTTTCCAGGAAAATGTTGGCAACCCTTTTCCAGGTGCCAGAATTTGAGTGAGAGGCTTATTGTCTGTAAACAATATAAATTTTCTCGCATAAACATATTGGTAGAATTTTCTAATGCCAGAAATGATCGCATAGGCTTCCCTACCTATCTGCGTATAACGTTGTTGAATTAGCGAAAATGTTTGAGAAGCGAATTGTATTGGCCTTTCACTACCATCAGGAAAAATATGGCTCAATACAGCCCCAACGCCAACTGGACTCGCATCGGTTGCCAGCACTAACGGCAAACTTGGATCGTAATGAACTAAATATGTTTCCATTTGAATATTTGAACGTACGGTTTCAAAAGCTTTGTCGCAACTACTTTTCCAGGAAAATATAACATTGTTTTTGAGTAAGTTGTTAAGTGGATACAAGATCGTACTCAGGTTTTCAAAAAATCTGCCATAATAATTTACTAAACCGATGTATGCTCGAACTTCATCTTTATTTTTCGGCTTTGGCATTTCACTTATTGCATCGATCTTTTTCTTTACTTTATGGATACCATCGCGGTCGATCTTGTATCCACAATACACAATTTCGCTAGCCAAGAACTCACATTTTTCAAAATTTACTCTCATGTTGTACCTACTTGCTTAATCGTGATAAGACTTCCTCGAGACGCTGAAGATGAATAACATCGTTTGGAGCAGTTATCTTGATATCATCTAAAAAAACCGAAACGCCCTGGATATCCTTGAGGATTTCCTCAATTATGTTTTGCCACTTTGCAGGACCGGACGAGACTCCAAACATAAATCTAGTTGGCCTGTACAAACCCCTGTGAGTACTCAACATAAGAGGCTCACGATCATCGGGATGAACTTCTAATTGTAAGTATGCCTTACTAAGATCTATTTTGGAAAATTTTTTACCGCCTGCCATGGACGCAAACAATTCTTCTATTGTTGGCAAGGGGTGTTTTTGAACAAAAATTTGCGGATTTAAAGAGATTTTATAATCTCCGCATACACTCACCGAAATAATTATAAAGGCAGTATTATGTGACGTGTTTTTACATATATAAAGCGAATTTTTATTTAAATGAAAAAAAAATTAAAAAAAATAATTTTTGTTTAATATCTGGCAACCCTTTTTTTTGTTTACTGCATGTTAAATAAATTAGAATGGAATAAAACTGTTATTTTTGCTGTTTTAAAGCGAAATAAATATAAAGGCATAGCTCAGTTTCAATTGGCGTGTGAGGATTAGCGAGAGCACATGTGACTAAAAGTAAAAAAAAAAGAAATTTAATTTATTGGAAAACAATTGTGTCGATTTTTAGGAAATTGATTAAGTTTTTTTAAAATGCCACGAGGAAAAACTTTGACACAGGAAGAAATTGGTAAAATAAAGGCATACCATGAAGAGGGGTTGTCTAACCGGGAAATTGGAAGACGATTAGAAAGGTCCAGCTGTGTTATTGATAATTTCATTAACAAAGGTGATCAATATGGTGCTCTTAAAAGATCGGGAAGAAAGAAAAAATTCAATTTGGATGGCCCAGACGGTGTACACAAGTATTGGCGATCCAAAAACGATAAAAAAATAGTGCGTCAGCGTCGAAATTTTGGTGGTGGGTCACTCATGGTTTGGGGAGGCATAGGGTACAAAGGAACTACTCCGATTTGCTTTGTAAGCACAAAAATGGATTCTGAATATTTCATTCAGTTGCTCGACGATGCTTTGGTCAACTTTGGAGAGGAAATAGGCACAACAGACTTCATTTTTCAGCAAGACAATGCTGCAATTCATCGTTCAAAGAAAACTAGAGAATTCCTGGAGTCTCGGAACATCACAACACTCGATTGGCCAGCCTTAAGTCCTGATCTAAATCCCATTGAGAACATGTGGTCACAGTTATCATCAAAAGTTTTTAAGCATGGCCGCCAGTTCAAGGATTTGAAGGAATTAAAAGGTGCAATTCAGGAGGAGTGGAAGAAGATTGATTCTGCTTATGTTCAAACCCTTATTAATTTCATGCCAAGACGTCTGGAAGAAGTTATAGCCAACAAAGGGAACCACACTCATTATTAAATTATTTTTAAAAATAAAAAAAATAACTGCCTTTATATTTATTTCTAAGTGAATAATTAGTTAAGCTATATAAATAACCTTTAAAATCAAAGACCAAATAATATAAGTATTCATTTACTTGAAATAATATTTTTTGTTAAGTTTTCCATTAAAATATTTAAACAAATCGTATACATTTTATTTTTATTTCAAAAATCAACACTGCCTTTATAATTATTTCGGTGAGTGTATTCGAACTTTACCACCCTGTTTCGGAACGGGGACGGTGGAAGTAGCCCATCTTGATGTTTCAACCTTTTCAATTAAGCCATTATTTTCTAATTCGTACAATTCTTTTTCGACTGCATCTCGCAAAGCGAAAGGATTTTTCTTGCCTTTATAAACACAGGTTTTGCATCAGCACGTAAAGGAATGCGAGCTTGAACATTATTTATCTTGCCCATTGAGTTTTCAAAAACTGAAAAATACCTGTGTTTGAGCTTTTCGATTTGAACAGACATAGTGTCATTAATAGACGAAACCTCTTGAGGTTTTTCACAAGAAAATAATTTATTCCAATCCAATTTAATGCTCGTGACCTAACAACGGCTTTCGGTTCGACTCGACAACGTATAGCTTAAGTTCACAATTGTTTTCATCGGTCTTTACGTTAAACCTTGACACGTCTTTAACAGAACGAACACGCACAAAGAAGAACCACAACACTTTAATTATTGTACCACAATAACTTACCAGTTTTGTGTCTGGTGTATTTAATTTCGCACATGTTTATCAACGCTGCTAATTATTGTTACCGGAGAACCACTGTCAATTTCGAAACCTAGGATAGAAGAATTTACATTTACATATGTCGTTCAATAAAAAGTTTATTTCTTAAATTAAGTGATTCTAAATTAAAAATTTCTTCTACTGACTCTTCTCTGGTTTGATCTATATCTTTATAATTTGTGTTGTTCGATGCTTTAAAGCAAACTGCGCGTAAATGCCCTTTTATTTTGCAAGAAGAACACCATAGTATTGCGATGGCGATACTTGTTGGCTTTGTGGTCTTTGCTTCCACAGCGATAGCAATACGTTTTCTTTTTGTAATCAGCGGCTTTCACATCAGTCTTCGATTGGGAACCATAATTTTTTCCAAATTTATTAGTAGTTTGTTTTACCTTGGACTTATTTTTTTGTTGAATGTAACTTACAGGTTGTCCCTCTCTTTGTTGTTGGATCTCTGCTCCCCCTTGTGCTGAAAGCTCCATAGTTTTTGCAGTGACTAAAGCTTTGGATAATGTAAGCATTGGTGTCTCCAATAACCGGTTTTGTATTCTTGGACTTCGTATTCCAAATACCTACGAATTGATTTCGGAGAGATGTCTCCAAATAATTGCCAAAATTGCAGTGTAGTGCTAATTTCCGTAGAGCGATGCAAAACTCGTCCACGGTATCTGCGTCTTTTTGCTTACGCAAGTGAAAACGATAGTTTTCCATTATTTCTAATGGAACTGGATCGAAGATCTCTGCGAGAATTGTGGTGACGTCGGCGTAGGCTATGTCCTTGGGTTTTTCAGGCGCTATTTTGTCGGAGAGAACATCGAATGTTTCTTGGGCTATGTAGGTAGAAGCAGGTGTATTTTTTTGTCTTCGGCTGTTCCAACTATCTCCATTGCTCCTTCGAACCTTTCAACCCATCTGGACCATTGTGTTTTATTTTTATCGAATTTCTCGAAAACTGAATAATCCGACATGATTTTCTTTTTAAGTTTTGTTTTTTTGTTTCTTTATTTGTTTGCAATCACGTGTAGGTTAAGTTGAAGGTTATGTAAAACAGTGTGTAGGTTAGTTCGTGTGTAGATTGAATGTTCTTCTTGTATGTATGTATGTTTACATTTTTGTACTTTTTTGTTATGCATTTTTTTTTTTAATTTATGCAAATTACTGTAGTAATATTTAAAAACAAAATTATAATAAAGAATTAAAAGATTCTAATCATCCTCGTCGCCACTAATGTGAAACACAACCTTCTTCTTTGCTAGGCACACACTTTTTATTTTCTTCTTCTTAATTGATAATTGACATTTGTACATAAATATTACAAACAAGACTAGAGAGAGTGCGTTCAGTGATAGTTAGATAATAATAGATATATAACAGAATAAAAGCCCGTGAATTACCCGGGCTTCCAAGTAATCCTTTTTAATAACGTAAAGTGCACCTATAGGTATGTATCTGAAAAAAAAGAAGAGAGAGGTACTTACCTCTTTCCGACAAATCCACCCGCGCTGCTTTTTTAATAAAAATATACATTTGAATAAACCTGTGATAAAGTTATCACTCACGAAAGCCCGACGCCATCAGGGCAGCCAATACAGATATCGAGCTGAGAAAGGGAGGCACCTCCCCCACGAGCACCGAAGCTGCTATGGGACCGACCATTTCCTTTTGTTTTTTATAATATTTTTTTGTTGTAATTCTTTTTTTTATATTTTGTTTGTTATATTTTTGATATCTCTTTTCTATACTTTTATTTGTTATATTATTGCTATCTTTTTTTTTGATATTTTTATATTTCCTTGTTATAATTTTTGAAATTGTTATTCACACTTATGATTTTTTTGCTATTTCTTTTTTTGAAATATCGGGAACGATTTTCTTACAGTTCTCGGGCAACCAAACCAGCCCTGAGGTAAAGTAGGGTAGGTATTAGAGGAACCAAAGCTGGTAACAAAAACTTCGGCGATATCCGCGTAAGCAACAAGACTTTGGCCTCAAAGAAGTGCCGATGTGCGATTACTAAGTCCCACTGTTGATAGACCCTTCAAAATATTCCTTTTTTTTTTAATTTATATGCCTAATTGTTAAATGTCAACATTAATGTTAGATGAAAGAAAATTTTTGGAAAATATAACTTAAGTATCTATAAAAGTTGAATACATTGTTTAATTCGAGTTGAGGTACTTTTCAATGGAAAGCTAAAGAGGAAATTTTAGGGAGTGGCAGAAGCAAGCTGGTCATAGGAATGCTGTAAAGTAAATACTCCATAGGACGATTTTTTCGACCTTGGGGAGTCCGAACGCTGGGCCAACTGGATTCCAGGAAGGTTGGGACTAGGCCATAGCGCACTAACACCAGCGGTTTTCGATGATAGCGAACGAGTGGTGGTAATGCTAAGAATTTCAGACCAAATCGCATTCGGCATGATATATGTTTTTTTTTGAAAGAGGAGGTCTGGTTACGGTAGCAAGTACCAGCTCACATAGACCATCAATGGTCCATTGATGATGATGATGGATAGTAGGATCCTCCTACTCGTTAAACCATTTGGAGCTAACAATAAAGCAGTTGAGGCTATGAAGGTCTGTGTTAATTAGATCACTGGGATCATTGTAATAGAAGTTTCCGACGAATATTTTACGTTTTTGTGCAAAAGCAGGACAATGGCAAAGAAGATGAGGAACTTTACACCGTTTACCTACCAAGATGAGTTGCTTTGCGCGTTTATCATCACGCTTTGGCCAAATTGATTTTGTTGCCAGACAGGTGGTATCTTCCTTTTGAGTTCACATGTAGCTAGTGGTATACCGATAGGTATAGCTCTACCGAGAGGTAGAGTTGTTCCATTTTTTGCAAGTTCGTCTGCTTTGCAATTACCTGTAATGTATCCCGTCACCCACATTAGGTGAAAATTGAATTGATCGGCCGTCTCCACCAAAGATGATCTACAATTTTGGGCTACTTTTGAATTAGTAGAGACTGATTCTAAAGATTTTATGGCAGTTTGACTATCCGAGAAGATGCGTTATATTAGTTGACGATATCACTACCTAGAAAATGTACATCCAGGAGTAAATTGAGTTTTTCTTCACTTGAGTTTGTCCAGTTGCCTTCAGAGTTTTTTAGACTATTAGGTGTTATTGGGGTTTTGGACAGGATTATTCTTAGCCTTGATGTCTCGGAGTAACTTTCTACGTTTTCACAGAAGTTTCTCCAAGACATCCGTTTGGTCTTCCTAAGTTCTTTTTTATAAATTTTTAGGGATTCTTTATATGTATTCCAATCAGATGCATCTCTAGTTGCTTTAGCTTTATTAAAGAATTTCCTACACTCTTTTCTTATAGGATCAAGCACTGAGTTTCACCAGTGTGGTTTCTTTTTACCTCTAATTTATATTAGAGGGCAAGTACTTCCAGAGATTTGTTTAGGGCTTTCGTAAGCTCTTTGACAAGGTATCAAGTTCCTTAGTGTTGGAGTGTTTTTTTTTATACAATTTGGGTTTAATTAACCTTTAAAGTGTTTCCCTGTATATGAGCCAGTCTGTTTTCCAGAAGTTACGGAAGGAGGATTGGCTTATTTCGAATGGGATGTATTTGTGATCTGAATATAAGTGATCTTTTGATACTTTCGAATTTGAAATGATGTGAAGAATTTTATCTGTGACAAGAGTTATATCTAGCACCTCTTGTCTAGGTTTGGTTACAAATACAGGTTCGTTTCCTACATTGCTTAATAAATAATCGAAAAGGGACTCACCTCTATCGTTTATATCCGTACTTCCCCATACCGTATGGTGTGCGTTGACGTCACTACCAATAACTAAACTGATTTCCTGCCTGTTTGCTTCCTCGATCATTCTCTCTAGGGTTTGTCCTGAGAGAGGGCCAATGCGTTCATGGACGAGATATACTGACGCTTGGGGGTTTCTTTGGCCGTTTATAGTCTCGCGATAATTATATCTCGTTCGCTGAAATTAGGGAGTAAAAATACATTTAGACTACTTTTAACTAGTATGCCAGATCTGAGTTCACCTTTCTCTTTTGCATACAGCAAGTAGTGGTTTGGAGTTCTTGATTCTCGAACTATGGATCTTACGATCCAGGGTTCTTAGATCAGAACAATATCTTCTTCAATGCTGGAGAGTGTTGGAGGTTAATCTGAAGAACGTGCAGCATCTTTGCTACACTTATTTAAATTGATGTTGCCAGTTGTGATTATTGGAATTTAATTATACTCCGAAAATACATCTTTTCCGTACACGACACAGAGATGTAGTTGTAGACGAAGAAAATTAAAAAAAAAATGATTTCCCACAGGCTTTCACTACAAATAGTCGACATGCATACACACCTGCCGTTCACTACGCAACTTAGATTGTAAACTGCCATAACGAATCTTAATCGAGTCCTAAATCAAATAACATGGTTTATGGCAATACTCTCGCTTTAACAACTCAGCAAAAACACTACCCCTAGCAAATCCTTGGTTCACGAAAATTGAACCAGAAAAATATCAAGATCATGTAGTGTTGTTGTAATACATTGTATAATAAAACGCTGCTATTATGTGCTTATATTCGTCGAAAAAGGATTTATAAAATACAATTCTGCTTTATGACAATGACATCATTGATCAAAACTTTAATATTCATGGAATTACAATAAACAGTTGTTAACTCAGTCGACATTTGTAATAGAATTATACCAATTGATAATACTCAGTAGGGCAAACATACTATAGCTCTTAGAGTGAAATAGCATATTGAAAGCTATAGAATATACTTGTAAGGGTGAAAGGCAAATATCCTATCTTCCCTGTACTGTATGTACATTGTACATATATTCAAATTTAACAGAGTATAGGTATTATTTTATTTTGATTAAACTATAATATAAAAAATTGCATATTTTTTCTTTCAGGTATGGTACCCAACAACCAATTGCACTTCTTAAACTACTTTTTGAAATGGGTGGCATGTTCGATCGAGGAAAAGATTTAAATTGGAAAAAAATCAAAGATCTGACATTTTTTGCGGCAATGGGTTACCCAGGGGGTGGGCGAAACGAAGTCGATGCCAGATTTATATCAATGTTTTCCGTTTATAATTTGGCTTTTCCAAGCGAAGACTCCTTAAGGCTGATATATTCATCAATTTTTAAAGGTCATCTAGTGCATAGTAATTTTCCGGAAAATATTAACAAAATCGCTGACATCATTGTAAAAATTACATTGGACTTGTTTAAGGTATAATTATTATATACTATTTACAAAAAAAAAATAGTCATGAGGTTTTAGTTCATATTAGTTCACAATTTGCAGAACATCTTAAGACCCTTACTGATATTTGAATTGAAGTGTTAGTTAATCGAGAAAAAAAGTTAATCAAATTGAAAAATTTTAACTTTTTGAAATCAAATTCAAAGTACCCATTACTGAAGCTTTGAATTAATATTACAAGTCCAACTGTCGTAAAGATAAAAAAAAAATTAAAATGCTTCACTATACCTATGAAAGTTGACATAACCTTTTATCACAAATAATCATATACAGAGGTGGAATCGCGTAAGGCGATAGGTGATTGTCAGTTTTGAAAGTCAATTTTGATTATCAACTTCTCTTTGCTCTGTGTAAAGCGATCGCTAAAAACTTAAAACTACTTGGTAGCACTTACCCGAGTTTGGGAAACTTTGTGCGAATTTTAATTTATCAAACAGGAATAAATGTCATTTCTATTAGCTGTCGTGTTTTATTATGAAAATTATTCTCAATTGTTTTGCTTTTTACCTATGCAGCTGTAGTTTAGAAGTTTCTTTTTTCTGCAAAAATGTAAGTATACTTATGTACATACATACATACATCTTAATATATAAACATTCAATGTCCATGTGTATGTCTTGAATGAACTCAAAAACAACTCAACCGATATTCATGAAAGTTGGCATATATATGTAATTTGGTCCAACTTAGATGATAGGATAGTTATTATTTAAATTAACGGTCCCAATAATTAATAATTAATAATAAACTGATCAACAACGTTGATTGTTGTTATTGATCGTAGTTTTCATAAGTCTAGAACAGATGACGCCTTAAGCGAATTTCTTTACAGAGTAGCTTACATCTCAATTTATTATTTGACAGTCACAATTATCTGTTAGTTCCAAATGATTTTAAAAGATGGCGATATGTAATGGATTGAGTAAATATTTTGTTGCCGCCTAATTAATTGTTATTATATTATATTTATGTTTATTTATGTATTAGTAGATTCTAAGTAATGAAGTTAAAATGCCTAATAAAGTCAGTCATGATAGAACTCTTAACGCGAAAGGTTGACTCTTTCTTTCCATAAATACAGTCCACTTTGTATACCGAACATTGGTCCTTCTTCGCCCAATATTTAACATTCTTAAAAAAAAAACAACAAGAATCAGCCCATCCCTTTCGTGTGTAAGAGTTGAAAAACTAACTACCTTTATATACTTGATTTTCCGTATTAATGTGCAAATATATATGTGTGAATTACATTCTTGTAAGAAAAAGACTTGTTTGCGGCCCGTTACTTTAGAACATTTTTTTTTTGTCTCGTACAGTCAGTTCAATTTGTACAGTCGTGGCGTAGTTTAAGAACAATTTACCTTTCGCGAATTTTGTATAATTATAAATAAAATGAGCAATAACGTTGCGAAGCGCGATGTCGCCCGTAATTCAATTAAACGCCATATGATAAGCAGCAAAAAAGCCGAATCGTTTGATGAAGCTCAGATCGATACATATATCAAGCTCCTTAATGAAGAGTGGCAAAGATTTCAAGTAGCTCAACAAGAAGTCGAGCTTTCGTGCGGATCTGAAACTCTAGCAGAAAAAGAATCGGAACGGGAACAAGGTGAGGTATGGTACATAGAAGCTTTAACCAATTTTACACGTTCGCGCAACAAAATCAGGGAGGAAAATGTAAGTAAGAACAAGAAACTCGTTAGTTAAGATCTCAAGAACGTCGACACGTTGCTACCTGCTGCTCGGACGGATATACGTCTACCTTCTATGAAGTTACCTTGCTTTGATGGAGACTCCAAAGAATGGAAACCCTTTGACGATGCTTTCAACGCCTTTATTCATAGCGAAAAATCTATTTCCAGTGTCCAGAAACTGCATTTCCTACTTAGCAGTCTACAGGGACCGGCTTTACAATTGGTAAAAGGTTTTCGTATTACCGGTAATAATTATGATGAAGTCTGGGAGCTCTTAAAGAAACGATATGACTCGGCTCGCATCATAGTAGATTCCCATTTCCAAGCATTATTTTCGCTTAAGAAAATAAGCGTTGAATCTTCTACTGCCATTAGATCTATTTTAGATGAAACACAAGAACATTACCGCTCCCTCAAGGCGATTGGACGTCCTGTTACAAATTGGGATGATTGGTTGGTAGTTCTGAAAGGTTCCAGTCAGCCAGACTTCTTTTTGACAATGGATCACATGCTTCCTTTATCACCGAAAGCTGTGTACAGCGACTTCATCTAAGGCGTAAACCGCTCACGTCCATGATCGAAGGAATAAGAGGCACAACAGTCGGATCTTCAAAGGGTGAAGTAGAACTTAAGATTACCTCATTCGATAAACAATTCTGCACATCAATTAATGCCCAAATCTTAAATAGAATTACAGGTCATCTTCCACCTGTGCAGGTGCAGAATTGCAATTGGCCACACATCGAGGGACTAACTTTAGCAGATCCATGTTTTCATATACCTGCTGCCATCGACATTCTAGTAGGATCTGATCAGTTGTGCCAGTTCCTCTGCACTGGATTAATTAAAGGTCCATTAGGCACTCCAATTGCTCAAAAGTCTACACTTGGTTGGGTTCTAATGGGCAAAGTTACTGATTCGTCGCCAATCCCAACAAGCAGCATTGCTTCGACCTGTCTCTTGGCCAATGCTGATCTCACAAAAGCGCTAACCCGATTTTGGGAAATCGAAACCTTACCCGATGTCAAACATCTTACCATCGAGTAAAAGATGTGTGAGCAATTCTACGAAAAAACACATTATCGCCAGAACGATAGTCGCTTCGTTGTCCAGCTGCCATTTAAGACAGATTGCCCTTTGGGAAGCTCACGAAATAATACTGTTCGAGCACTACTCCGCATGGAAAGGCAGTTCTCCAAGGACAATGATCTTTATGAAAGCTATAACAATTTCATTCATGAATTTATAGAGTTGGGTCACATGGAACGAGTTCATCATGAACCCGTTGAGGGAAATCACTTTTACCTACCTCACCGAGCTGTAATAAAGGAATCCAGTACCACTACCAAGCTCAGAGTGGTTTTTAATGCTTCGTATCGGACATGTACTGGATTTTCCCTTAACGACACACAAATGATAGGACCTAAACTGCAGCCTGATTTATTCTCTATTCTGCTTCGTCTGCGTACACATCGGTTTGCTATGAGTGCTGATATAGGCAAAATGTACCGGCAAGTACGAGTGGATCAGAAACATGTTGACTTTCAGAGAATTTTCTGGAGGGATTCACCCTCTGAAGAAATACAGGATTATAGGATGCTGACAGTCACATATGGTGTAGCTTCGGCATCTCATCTCGCAGTTAAGACTCTACAAAAAGCTGCAGTGGTGTCCAGACCCAATTCATTAGCAACGCAAGCTATCCTTCGTGATTTCTACATGGATGATCTTCTTACTGGCTGTTTTGATTGAAATATCCAGCATATTAAGACAAAGTGGCTTCGAACTGCGTAAATGGTCGTCGAATTCATCAAGAGTCATTAACGCTATTCCAACCGATCAACGCGAGGTAATGCAGTCTTTGAACTTCGATGAAACTGATGGAGTTCGCACACTAGGGCTTCAATGGGTTCGGAAACACGACCATTTATCATTTACGCTCCAGATCAACGAAATATCAAACACAAACCTAACTAAACGTTTCATACTTTCAGATACCGCCAAGTTATTTGACCCATTGGGTTTATTATCTCCATCAACTATAATTCCTAAGATGCTTTTTCAAAGTCTGTGGAGACCCAGTTACTAGGAAACGGCCGTGAAAAGAGTAAAATTTCACCTACGTCGGACTTTGGGTGAAACTCTACTCACTTATAAGGAGTTCACAACGTTATTGACAGAGGTGGAAGCTTGTGTCAACTTCAGGCCCATTACTTCTACATCATCCAATGTGAACGATCTCAGCGCTCTTACACCGGGCCATTTTTTAATAGGAGAGCCCTTGAAATTGATACCCGAACCAAATGAAGAAGATTATAAGCGAAGTATGGTTCAAAGATGGCATCTTATTTCGAGTCTGCGTCAGCATTTCTGGAAGAGGTGGAGCTCAGAATATTTAGTTCAGCTTCAACAACGAGTTAAATGGCAACGCGAAGGTTGTAAATTTAATATTGGCGACCTAGTACTATTACGTGATGAGAAGCTACCCCCAGCTAAATGGAAACTTGGTAGGATTACGCATTTATTCCCAGGGCCTGATAATAAAATTCGAGTTGCAACCATGAAGACAGCAGAAGGTAGTGTAGTACGACCGATTGTTAAGATATCGCCTCTTTTGTCCATCAAAGAAAACTAACCATTTTGTTCTTAAATAACTATAAAATAAAAACTTAATTACAAATTTGAAAGAATATTATTATTAAATATAAATTAATAATTTAATTCTCTCAAGGTGGGCAGAATGTTGCTGCCTAAATCATTGTTATTATATTATATTTATGTTTATTTATGTATTAGTAGATTCTAAGTAATGAAGTTAAAATGCTTAATAAAGTCAGTCGTGATAGAACTCTTAACGCGAAAGGTTAACTCTTTCTTTCCATAAATACAGTCCACTTTGTATACCGAACATATTCCATAGATGGCGCTATGGTACGTTTCATGTAAACTACAATATAATAGCACAGCTAAAGTACAAGTTAAATTTATTTTGAAGTAAGCTAAATACCCACTCACACAAGAAGGAAGAAGAGTTGATGGTAGACCAAGAAGCACATGGAGAAAAACAGTTGAGGAGAAATCTGCGAGATTGGGAAATAGCTGGAGGTAGCTGAAATACATCGCTGGAAACCGCGATGGAGAGTATGAGTAGTTGAAGCCCTATGTCCCGCTAGGGAACACCAACGGACTTCGTAGGTCTGAGGACCTAAATAGTATCTAAGTAAATACAGTGAAATTCAATTGTTCGTACTTTTTCAATTGTTGGTGCTGGTACAATTTGCATTAGCGACGCACGTCTGTCAATTTTTTTCAATAAATATTTTTAAACAGGGTACTGTTCCCCTTCAATAGTTTACTACAATACAATTTAACAAAAATCTTAGCCACAGCAACGCGTGGGCGGGTTGCTAGTATATATATAAAATTGAATAGTTATGTATAAATAAATACAAATATTTGCTTTCAAAGGACCACCACAAAAAACAAATGGAAATTTTATCCAGCTACATACA
This sequence comes from Scaeva pyrastri, assembly GCA_905146935.1. NCBI lineage: Eukaryota > Metazoa > Arthropoda > Insecta > Diptera > Syrphidae > Scaeva > Scaeva pyrastri. The sequence continues at coordinate 48,082,081 of LR989929.1, forward strand.
TATGTACATGGAAGACGAAGAAAATCCAGAGCTGGTCAAATCTTGCAATGCCCTCTCAAATTCTGGTAGAACCACACAAAAACACCAGGGGGAGCAACCGGGGAGGTCCTTTTTAACTTTCTGTGATTTTTTTTTTAAAGGTTTATTCTGTGTTTTTTATGAATAAAAACAAATATGTTCTTAGAAATATATTTCCATTCATTTATTAAAATTACATTATACCAAGCTGAATCGAAGGGTTCAAATTTAATAAAAAGCGGGCATATAATGGACTGCATTTTTTTGATAACTGAAGCGCTTATTTCAGCTCATTTCCAAAATATTAGCTTTATTTCTCAAATTGATTCTTAGAAATTGGACTTTTTTGTGGTCATTCCTTGTTGAGTTCCTCTCATAAAATATATGCATTGATGTAAACATTATGTATTTATTTTCTATCTTTTGTTTTAAATATTAAATATTTTCACTTTTTCAACTTATTTTTCAATTTGAAGCAAACCACAACTTATCTCTGTCAAAAAATTGAGCTTAGGGTATGAAAGCGACACTTATGTAAATAGCTGTCACCAAAAAACTACACTAGAAAAGTGATAGTCAATTTGATAATCACCTTACGTGGAGAAAAATCATATATTTTGATAATCAACAATCAATTATCGCCTTACGCAATTCCACCCCAGATCTCATCCCCATACAAAAGATATCCTAAGAAATTTTATTAGCTGACAAAATATCAGCTGACAAAACTACAAAAATCAAAAAATTCTGAGCGACACCTTTCAAAGTTTAAATGAAGAGAGACTAAAATCAAGAACTGACAAAATGTAAAGCTTTTCAATGAATTTCTCCTTCTCAAAAGACTATGGCACAAAAAATATTACACATATTTTTTTCTCTCATGGTTATTGTTGTTGGTTTACTACTTTTCCGAGATATGTTTATTTCTATTCATTGTCCTCCTTTTGTTGTGAAATTGTATTCCTGAATACATTCTTTGGCAGGCGCCTGCTTGGCTGGATTATTCTACTTGTATTGCATTTTGATGGTAGTTACATATCAATGCGAGGAAGGGTTTTGGAATTTGCTGGTTTGGATTGCAGAAAGCACGAGTACGATAACTTGGCCGCCAAGAAAAAAATAACGCTTTTTGATAGATTGGCTCAATACAATACATTACCAAAGTACAAAGACCGCGACCAAACAAAGGCTTACAGTAACACGAGTACTTCAGCACTTCTATCTGAAGAATGATATTACTCATTGGCTATCCGAGAACTGTGGTTTCACCCGGTTTGATGACGATTTCTTAGCGAACGCTATAATCACCGAAAGAACGGGTTCAAGTTCCTTGCTCATCACGAAGGTAGAGCTCCAGCTCATTCTCAATTCAATAAAGAATAAAAAGTCAGCAGGTGTAGATGGCATGCCCAACATTGTGCTAAGACATTAACCGATTGAAGCTATTGACATTTACACTGTTCAACAACGCGCTGAATAATGCATATTATCCAGTGCGTTAGAAGAGAGCTGTGGTGCATCCTCTCCCGAAAAATGGAAAGGACAACTCCAACCCTTCAAATCTTCGTTTAATAAGTCTTCTTCCAAGCATCAGCAAGGTATTCGAGAAGGTAATCAATAGGGCTCTGACTAAGTGGGCCGTGGACAACACAATAATTCCGGATAATTAGTTCGGGTTCAAGGCAGGACATGACTGTATTCATGCCGCGTCTAAGCTCGTTTCTGATATCCAGTGGAACAAGTCCAAGAAACAATGCACGGGTGCTGTTCTGGTGGATTTAGAGAAAGCCTTCGACACCGTATGGTTAGAAGGGTTGTACCTAAAACTCACCAGACTAGGCATCAGTAAACCATTATTGTATATGCTATATGATATGCTCAATGGTAAAAAGTTTGTTGTCAAAAGTGGCAATAAAACTTCTACCAGCATCTTCGAAATTAAAAACGGTCTTCAACAGAGGGCGGTCAATTCGCCGATCCTCTTCAGCATTTATACCAGTGATCTGATAGGTAGCCTAACTAAAGCAATTGCGTATGACGACGACCTGATTGCGTACAGAACGGCCCGAAAGGTTGAGGTTTTTAGAATTCTTTTGCAGCGTGACTTCGAGAGGATTCAGCGATATTGCGACGACTGGAAACTGAAAATAAATGTCCAATGACAATTCTGTTCCGAACTCCGTTCGGCGCAAGATGGTCATTGTTGGGCCTGACGAGCTGCCATTGGCGTGCAAACGTGTAGTGAAGTACCTCGGTATCTGGTTGAACCAGTATTTATATTTCGACAGACATATAAATACTGCTCTGGCCTGAGCCCGAGGAACCCTCACTCTGACGAAACGGCTGTTTTACAGCAGTCAGCTTGACCCCAGAGTGAAGGTAATTTGCTACATGGCCCTCATACGGCCAATGCTAGTCTATGGTTGTCCTGTTTGGTTCAACATTGCCCCTTCCCAAATGGAGAAGTTTCGGGTGTTCGAGAGGCAGTGTCTATGGAGATGTCTCGGTTGGTATCGGACACCAGAATCTTCTTATTTGCATTATTATTCAAACGAGGTCTTGTACAACGGAGCTCGGATCAACAGAATTGACAATTTCGTGATAAGACTTGTTCGGGGTCACATTGCGAGAGCTATGACTTCGACCAATAATTTGATTTTCGGGGCGTTCTATCCAGTCGAACGAATCTTCGGTATGGCACGCTTGAGATTCTTTATCCCACCAGAGGCATTCCTCTATTTAGACCAATGCGGCTTGATACAGGATAGATTGGCAGTACCGCTTATCTACCACGTCAGGCGTAGAACCGTGGACTGGCGACTCTTATACGAACGAGACATCCTCGCCCGAAATCTAGCGGAGCTCAGGTTCAGTAGGGCTGTTTCAGAACAGGACCGTATTGATAGGAGAAGGCAGGAGAACCAGTTTTGGTAGCTAAAGCAAATTAATATGGGGTAAACCAGGGTGGGGTAGTTTTTGCCTTGGCAGCCTTACATGTCTGTTTTAGTCTTAGGTTAAGTAGAGTAGGGACGGTGGCACTATAAATAATATAATAAAAAAAAACATATGTAAAAAAAAAATATAATATACGAGTATATACAAAAAAAGAACACTTTATAAAAAAAAAACAATTACAGACATAATATGGACATAGCTTTTGCCGCTGTGGTTGTTCTAATTTTAAGTAGTTTGTAGGTAGGTTAGGGGTAGTTTTAAGTTTTATTTTAAAGACGTAGTATGTAAGGAAATAATAATAAAAAGTCAAAAATGTTAGTTTTTTTTTAATTTTCTAACGAAAGAAACACAAAAAAACAATAAGTTCATAGGCCGAAAGGCATTAGTATTCATGAATTCATTAGAGCGCCCGTTTAGGTCCAGTAAGTTATATTTAAGTATCATTAAGTAGGCTAGTTTTATGAATTTTGTCTAGTATGTAAAAGATCCCCGCTCTAGACGTGAGGGGTCTTAAGTTCGATTCCTATCCAAAGTTTTGGTAAGGAAACGATAAACAATGAATTATATTAGTTTGTACTTTTTTATATTTTCTTTCAAATTAATGCAACAAAATACTTATTTCAACTAAAGTTTTTTTTTTGAAAAATTGTATTTTTTTGTTGCATTTTTAAGCTAAAAAAAATATCCACTCTTAGTCTTTTAGTGTTTTTTTTTTTGTAACCGATTATGGGTCATTTCTTATAAGATTAATAATGATGAAACCAAAGATATTTTTTTTATAAAAGGTATGAAAAAATATCAAATTCTTATTATCTAAAATACGAGCAACCTCAACCAATTTCTCCCTTCTCTGCAATTCAATCTACCAAGCATACCTTGTCAAAAAGCAAACTTTTCTTATCTCTGAACCAAAGAGGTTCTATCAATTCATCAATATTAAAAGAAAATCCGATGGTCTGCCTTCTACCTTCAATCTAAACAACACCTCTTCTGCTGATCCCGAAATCATAGCAAACCTTTTTGCACATTTTTTCAGCCAATCTTACAGCAATTCTATTAATAATCCTGACTCTGATTACTTATAGTATTTGTCAAGCAGCTCGCAATCTTCACTTGTTTCCCTTGACATTTCCATTCCATTAGTCAGAAAAAAACTAAGCCTACTTAAGGATGACTTTTCTACAGGTAATGATGGTATTCCGGCAATTCTACTCAAAAAATGTGCAAACGCACTATGCGAACCTCTTACTATCCTGTTTAAACTTTCTCTTTCGCAAGCTGTATTCCTTACTTTATGGAAAAATTCTTTTATTTTTCCAATTCACAAAAAGGGCAACAAGAATGAAATCTGCAACTATCTTCCTATAGCCAAACTTTCTTCTATACCGAAGCTCTTTGACAGCATCATCTATGAATCTCTCTGCTTCCATTGTAAATCAATAGTCTCGCCACTGCAATATGGATTCATTAAAGGGAGATAAACTTCGACTAACCTCACTCAATTTGTTTTCACGACACTCCAAGCCCTGGAAAAAGGCTATGAAGTAGATGTTATCACCACCGATTTCAGTAAAGCGTTTGACAACATTTCTCACCAAATCATCTCTCTTAAACTAAGAGCTTTCGGATTTCCTACAGTCTTCATCCAATGGGTGAGCTCCTACTTAAAATCGCCAATATAGCGTCGTGTTCAGATGTTCCGTGTCCGATTTCTTCTTTTCTACCTCAGGTGTTCCTCAAGGTAGTCATCTTGGGCCCCTTATATTTGTCTTATCCATAAACGATGTCGAAAACATAATTTCTTTCTCAAACTTATCTATCTATGCTGACGATATAAAGATTATTAAAGTTATTTCCACCCCTTCAGATTCTTCCCTTCTTCAAAGAGACTTAAATTCATTTGTTATATGGTGTACTAAAAATTTCCTTGGACTCAATGTCTCCAAATGTCAACACATGACTTTTTCACGTAAACGCCTGCCCCTACCCTCTCGTAACTATCACTTCAACAATATTCCTGTCCCTTTAGTTTCCTCCATTCGTGATCTTGGTATTTTATGTGACAAAGAGCTCAACTTTCGTTCCCACATAGACTTTATAACAGCTAAAGCTAATTCCTCCTTAGGTTTCATTAAGCGATGGTCTAAAGAATTTTCGGACCCTTATGTCACCAAATCGTTATATACCACATTTGTTAGACCTATTCTGGAGTACTCTAGCCTAGTTTGATCTCCTTACCAAAGAACCTACTCAATAAGAATTGAATCCGGCCAACGCAGATTTATTCGTTTCGCGTTAAGAAACCTTCCTTGGTCAGGCCCATTCTCCCTACCTCTCTATGAACATCGTTTACAGTTAATTAATCTACACACCTTAGAAAAACGTCACGCTGTTGCACACATATTATTCATTCACCAAATCATAACACGTGTCATCGATTCCCCCCTTTTCATGCATCAATTTTCATTAGAACCAATCCTCGTAACCTTAGATCTTCTCCCTTCTTTTACCTTCCCACTTATCGAACCAACTATGCCCACTTTAACCCAATCACTAGAATGCTTCGTTTAGCAAATAGTGCACAGCACCTTCTGGATTTCAACCATAACATCCCGTCCCTTAGAAGAAACCTGTACTCCAATCTCCCTTAACCCTGTTCATTTGGCTTTTTTATAATTTTTAATTAAAGAACAATTATACACTATATTGTTTATATCGTTTATTTTTTTCTAAATTAATTATTTAAGTTATTATTCTTTATTGTTATTAGTTATTTAAAGCTTGAATTAAGCAATGAAATAAATAAATAAATAAATAGAGTAAGGTCGGGTAATGTGGACCACCAATTATATTTTTTTTTTAATAAAACACAAACGGTGAAAGTTTGTATAAAGTTATTTATTGCAAAAAATATCAGTTCATTGTTATTAAAAAAGTAGCAACAAAAATTTTAAATCATTTTATAAAAAAAAAAGAGGCTGGGTGCGACCTACACTGATAACTTCCCATTTTGTATTTATTGTACAAAAATGTCAAGTGTATATTCGTTAATATTTTATCATTTTTTAGTTATTGAAAAATGCATTATGTTGAAAATAAAATACATTTGAAGTCAATAGCATTATTCGTCCCTGAGATATTTGCGACAAACTAAAATGTTCACTTTTTTAAAAAACTGCTATTGTGGAAAAACCGTTTGACAAATTTTTTTAAAAGTCCTTTCTGCAATTTATGAAGTTATAACCTATTGTACAAAATTTAATTCGTGTTGATATCTTTATTCATTCTCGAGATACCGTTAACAAAAAAAGGGGTCTCGAACGTACGAACATACGTACATACGTACATACGTACATACGTACGAACGTACACACACACACACACACACAGACATATCTCTACAAATGACGGATTTAGATTCTAGGAACCATAAAACGTCCAGATTTGTCAAAAATTTCAATTTGACAAATCGGACCGATTACAATAACTCCCTATGGGAAGTTAATAACAAAAAATTAAAACTTAAGTAACTCTAAAACGTGGAGCGTAATATGAACCACCTGGTTTATATTAGCCGCAACACTAGAAAGAACATAATATTTTCGTATGAGGAACAAAACTCATAGATAAGGAGTGGTTTTTCACATCTTGCACAGAGTTCATGTATCCATAGTTCGCCGAGTTGACCTTCCTAGCACAGGGTACAACAGTAGTAATATTTAGCATCATTTTTTATCATAGGAAGTGACGGAATGCGTTGGACAATTTTCGACGTCCGACTCTTCATTATAGCTTATTTGGTCATTATCCGGGCTTGATAAGCCTTCTGTTAAAATCTTCTGCAGTTTTTTCTTGTTCTAGACCACTAGTCCATATACTCGTAAGCTTACCCATATTACAGCAACATACTTTTTGGGAAAGAACTTACCATACAAAGAAATGAGAATCTTTACTATAATTTTTTTAATAAAAACCTTAAACCACATATTCACTTCTTACATTTAAAAAAGAAAATAATAAAAAAGATGTATTTAAATCTAGAAAAAAAGGAAAAAATGCTTTGGTTTTTTTTAATCCGGACAACTTCGAGATGCACCCCTCCTGACTGCTCAAACTACACTGAGGTAAATTTAAGCAAGTCGCGCACAATCGCAACCAGTCGTCAGTCGTCACCTTGATTGCATTTGTTTGAGGCGAGAACAGCTGATGGTCCATATTAGCAGCGTTGTCCAATGTCCACATTACCCGACTTTACTCTATGGTTTGGATATACAAAGATTATACTACGAAGTTTAGATCATGACAAACAAATTTAAGCGACTGAAAAATCCCTTTTTAACACGCACAACAAAAATTAAAAATAATTTTAATTAAGCTGAAAACAACATTGAACGAAAAATACTATTGTTATTGTGAAAAAAGCTTGGGGCGCACGATATACGAAAAATAATATGCCACAAAGCGCCGAACGCTTTTTTCACAATAACACTGGTGTTTTTAGTTCATTACTATTTTCAGCTTAATTTAATTTAAAATTATTTTTAATTTTTTTTAGTTTGATCTGCTAAGCGTGTCTTTTCCTTTTATAAATTATGAAATGTCGGAAAACACTTCGAGACTTATTTTAAATCTCATTCACTAAATCTCGGATTTTATGGTCGGTGAAAACGTAGTAACTATTACTTTAGGTTTTCTCTAGACTTGGTATACCTATAAACAAAAGTTTAAAAAAATGAAAATTTTAGCTGGAACGAATAATGATATTGATTTCAAATAAATTTAATTGTGTAGATTGCAATGTGATACAGGTTTGGTATAAATTTGGAAAAAGTTAAATATACTGTTATTTTTTAAAACTGAAAAACTAAAAAAAAATGTTGGCGGGCAAATATACAATGATGGAAAAGCTATATCATCTACAGGTAAAATTTATATTCTTGTAGCTTTTCCTCGTTAAAATAATTTTCCCGAGTTTTAACCAATATGTGAGAAGTTTGTATCATTCAAATGAAAAAAACATTTTGTATTATGTAATTAAAGAAAATTCCGATCCGTTCGGATACTATTTAACCCTATCATAAATAAGAATTAAAAAATTACTGATGTGAACAAATAAATCATTATTAAAGCTGGTATTAGACGGTCAACGCATTGACTCTCTGACGTAAAAATGACGTCAAAATCTATCCCAAGTGTGTCACTTCTCGTAATCGTCAGCGAAAAAAATGATATAAGAAAAAGCAATTGGGAGCGAAAATAAGAAGAACCAAGATAAAAAACATCCAACATAAAAGAAGAATTGGGTACCCTTGGGTTGAAAGAATTGAGCATCTCTCCGGCCGAATATTGAGGTACAAGAAATGTAGTATGTACATATGTATGTATGTATGTATGTTACGTATATAAATAAGTGAAATAAATATGTATACTATTAATACAAAATGGGTTGCAAAAAATTTTTGTTTTCTTTTGTTTGTTTGTTGTTATTCAATTGTATGTACATTATGCAGGTATGATTGATGTCAAAGTTTTTCGAGTCAATGCATTGACTGTTCTAATAAATCGGATTGACTCACATTAGTGTCAACGCATTTTGGGACAGCATTGACCGATGATGGTTGTCTTTCGTGTAATGGTCAACGTTTAGTACAATGACACTGTGGGTTGACAGAGAAAATTTTGATTTTTCGGTGACGTCAGAGAGTCAACGCCTTTACGTTGACCATCTAATACTAGCTTTACTTCCTATTTTTATTTTTTTTTTTCATTCAGAACTTAAGTTATCTCATATTACTTATCTTCCTGCAGATAACTATTACCAAACTTCCACCAACTCCCTCAAAGTTCCACTACATCTATAATTTAAGAGATCTTTCAAGGATTTTTGGAGGATTACAACAAATACAACCAAGTGGTTTTAAACAAGCTCGTGAAATTGTTCGAGTCTGGCGCAACGAGTTTTCGAGATCAATTTGCGATCGATTGATTTCTGAGATGGTATGTTTTCTTTTATCGATAATTTTTTAGATATCTTAAAACTAGTTAAGACTACTTATAACTACTTATTTATTTACAACTACTTAAGACTACTTAAGAACTACTACAAGCTAGAACAGCCACAGTAAGCTTTTTTTTATTATTATTTTTTTTTTAATTACTTTTTTTTTGGGGCCACCACGACTGTCCCTACTTAACTAAAAATAAAAAAATACCTAAACCTATGTAAGCCGGCCAAGGTCAAGAGACTCGGTCAACTTTTTAAATATCAATTTGAATTTGCAACCACCAATATTGGTTCTCCTGCCTTACCCTATCTCTCCGGCCTCGATTGGACACAGTCCTACTGAACCGAAGACGCTCAGCTCCGTCCTGTGCAAGGACGTCTCGATCATAAAGGAGCCGTCTATCTACGGTTCTGACGTGGTAGATTAGCGGTACTGCCTCTCTATCCTGAATCAGCCCTCGACTATCTAAATAGAGTAAAGCATCGGGCGGAATAAATCCACTTAAACGCACATTATCGTAGTACTGATTTTTTGGGTAATAGGCCCCAAAAATTAAACTGTTTCTCGAGGACATCGCTCTTGCAATGTGACCCCGAATCAGCCTTATGAGGAAGTTATCTATTCTGTTTATGTTGGCTCCATTGTATAGAACCAATGTAATGTTTATACTCTAATAATTGGTTGGTTATTATTGGATGTATTGTGTTAAGGAGTTTAAGATGGATTTTAAACATTTCGTTATTAAGTTTTATTTTCTTTATATATCTAATATATATAAAATACGTGTCACGTTGTTTGTCCGCGATGGACTCCTAAGCTACTTAACCGATTTTAATCAAATTTGTACACCGTGTGCAGTTTGATCCAACTTAAAAGATAGGAGAGCTTACATCTCAATTTATGATCGCAACATTATTTTATTGCAAACTAATTGACAATCACAATTATCTGTTAGCTCCAAGCGATTTTAACAGATGGCGAATCTATTGACTGGATTGAGTAAGTTTTCAATAGATGGCGCTATGTCAAACCACCACAATATGTTGCGGAAGCTAAAGTATAGGTTACATTTATTTTGTAGTAAACCCGAATGCAGTGAATTTTACATTTTCAATTTTTGGTGTTAGAGTTAAATATTATCAAATATTTTCTATACATAAAAATGACGTTTGTAGCTCTAAAGTAAGTGTATTTAATAGGTAGGAGTATAACAGTCCTGTCAAAGTATTTTTTGATCCACAAAGTTGTAAGATTACCTTCATTACATCAATTTACCCTTGCGGATTCTGGGTCAAATATAATTATCTAGCAGGCAATAAGGAATTGCCAACGCCGGATAGTGACTACAAATGTTTGCGAATTTAATCTAGGGGCCCTTCAGAGAAATAAGTCGATTCACAAAAATTCGGTGAAAAGACCAATTGTGGAACAAATATTTTTAAATCGACACAACGAATTGGTTACATTGCTTACGCTGGAATTGAATATTAATAGTTAGACAGGACAACGTCTGTCGGGTCAGCTAGTAGTTGTTTAATTTCTTCTTTTACCCAGTATTTCTGAGCTTTTGTTAGTGTTTTTGTAGCTGCTATGGATTTGTTTATGATTTGTATTTGAATATATTTAGGTTTAATGTTCATTTTTAGAAAAAATAGAACAACAAATTAGCAAAATCACAAATAAATTATCAAAAATTTGTAAAAAAAAAACAAAAAAACAATACACCAATAGAAAAACCACACAAACCTAACAAAATAAGAAAGCAATCTATTAAGCAAAGGTCTAAAATTCAATATACCTAAAATCAACAAAAATAACTTTTTACATGAAATAATATACGCAGAAGCAGCCATCAAAAAAATACCTGACTACCAAACCCAAAACGAAGCAAGGATTATCATAAACAGAAATTAAAACTTAACAAAAAACAAAAACAACACAACATTCAGAGAAACCAAAACAAAATATAACTAATATAAAGAACATAAGAACAAACTTTAAGGGAACAACGCTATCATTACAAAAGCCGATAAAGGTAATACAGTTGCCATCATTGATAAACAAGAATATATAAACAAAAGCAACACCTTTATAACAGAAGATAACATAGACATCTTAACAAATGACCCAACTAAACAGTATGTTAAAGAAATAAATAATGCAATCAACAGCAACAATTTATTTGATAATTCAACAAAATTAAAACTTAAACAACCAAACGCAAACCATATTTTACAGGATTACCCAAAGTACACAAAACTGGAACACCAATTAGAGCACTCATCAATTAAGGTGCGTGTCCATTTGAGAGTAAAATCATTGAGAAAATCAAGTGGACACAGCCTTGAGAGCAGAGATGGCAGAAAACTCTCGATAGTAAATTCTCATAAAATTGCCTCTCAAATGGACAGACACCTGAGAGTAACTCTCGAGAGTTTACTATTTACACAACAGCACCTACATATAAAGTAGCTAAGTTATTAAAAACCATAATAAAAAATAACATCTGCCTAGAAAACAACAATAGTGTGACCAACTCAATAAATTTAATAAGAAAAATAGAAAACAAAACAACACAAACTAATTTCATTTGATATTACTAACATGTACACAAACATACCAATTGATGAAACTATTATAATACTAAAAAATAATCTAAAGAAACATGCAAGACATACCAAAAAACAAAAAATATGTATAAATGAGATAGCTAATTTCTTTATTAAAAATTACTCTAAAGCAAAATTATGTCACATTCAACAACAATTTTTACAAACAAACAGAAGGACTGACGATGGGTTCTCCATTAAAAATGTTTGAAATAGTGCAAAAATCCAAATATGGAATAGTCTTAGGTGTCCAAGTATGGAATGGGATTTCAATGGTAATGTGTGGAATCTAGGAACATTATGATTGTACTGACTTAGAGTTTGATAATTGGATCTAAGTCTTTTGCGAGTGAATTACATACATACATATGTTATTTTAATTTATTTGATCTCATAAATTTGTATATCTCTAAAACAAAATGGTAGGTATTCCATATTTGGCCACTTCCCTCTAAGTAATATTAAAGAAATAATTATCTTCTACGAATATATACAAAAATCAATGCTATTTTTCGTTGTAATTTTATAACTTAAGAACGGGTTCACCGATCTAAACCAAATTTTTAGGCTTTGTTCGGACCTTTGTATAATATATAATTATTAATTATATAGTATTATCATGGAACAGAATTTTGTGTTAAAGAGGAGGGGCGCTAGTTGTACAGAAATTTCTCACTTTAAGAGAACGAGAAGAGTCAAAGTTCATATAAAAAAAAATAATAATGTGCGAGTGAAAGGAATATTTTATTTTCTGTCATAAGAAATAGGGATGGTTGTTTCCCGCCACAAATAAAATGCTGGCCCATCGTCTATCGATTTTTGTCCAGAAAAAAGTAAGTTGAATTTCATGCATACATAATTTTTAAGAATGTTAGTCAGTCAAATAAGCACTTCAATGTTCACATTTAAATCTGAACTTACTATGTACAGTAATCCGTAAAAATAAAAACTATGGACTTTTGGTTTACGTAAGACGGCCAAAAATCGGAAGACGATGGGTCAAAATTTTTCTAGGATCAACGTAAACGAGGAGTCAACGGATATACGGCTTAATGTTTAGTGTGGAACATAAGATATCATTAAGATTTCGGTCAATACATAAGGGCCCTTATATTTATGGTTTTTGATCAGAATATAAAAGCTTTTTAACAGATATTTGAGAGTACCTACTTACTAACACAATCCATAAAAAATTTATTAAAATTAATACTTTACAAAATTTTTAAAATTTTTAGGAACAATACATAAGAGATAAAATATTTCCTTTAGCATTAGTGTATTTTACCATCACATATTGTGGAAAATTTATTGAAATATGCTTGTTCTCATTAAAAAGCTGACAAAGGTTGCTTCCATAAATGCATGGTAGTGAAAGTCTGACGAATGCATACCTTTTTTAAATGCACATGTTAAATGTTCGATTTTCTTAAAAACACCCAAAGTTATATATGTATATACGGTATTGAGTAGAATAAAAGGGTGATTTTGACTCTACGGGCAACTTGAAGTAACTTCTTATAATTTTTATTAATTATTTCTTTATAATTTCATGAATTTTGTCTTTTAATATTTTATTTATTAAATAAAAAGAATAAAAGAATGTTTACTATCCAAATAAATGGTCTGTGTAATAAATTTTATAATAATTTAAAGAAAATAGTGCACCACGATTATTCAACTGGTCTTTAAAGTTGCCAGAAACTTAGTTCCATATTTTTCGCTCGTCCATATAAACCAATAGAATTGCACAGGGAGTTGATAAAATGGTGAACTTTAATCCGTGGGTGAAAAATAATTATAACAAGAAAATCAATATATGTATTTTCAAAGTTTTACTACAAATAATTATAAGTAAAAAAAACATTCGAAACCAGTTCGGTGTGCATTTCCATGCAAACTTCAACTCAACAACCGTTTTCATGCATTTTCCAACTCGACCCAATAATTTACACAATTGTACATTCTACGAACGCGCCCCATTTAGAACAGCTGTTGTTTATTTTGATTTAAAACTCAAATTGGATTTTTACTTTTGTTTGCAATATGCATTTTTTCTATTTCCAAGTGCACATTTGCCTTTTATATTTTGTGTGCGACAGAAGATTTTGAAATTTTGACATCAATGATTTAACAAATAATGTAGGGATACCAACTTTAAGAAGAAAAATTAAAACTGAATATAAAAGTGAATATAGCTCTTTATTGGTACTCGAATACAATGTTAGGGATAGATTACTAATAAAACGCGGCTAATGTTTTATTTTTGTGAGCATTGTGGACTCAGAAATCCCACATTCATTTCAAAATATGTAATTAATTTAACGATAACTTTAATTGTTAAATTGAATATTATTTAACAAATGAAGTTGAGAATTGAACACTGACTACAAATGATGTTTGTTCATAAATCCCTTACCTCTGGTGGGGGGAAATTTACAAACCGCGAGTTAAATAAGACACAGAGTTGTAAGGTCTGGTATTCTGTTTATTCGAACTAAAGTATAAAATCTTAACCTACGCTTATATATACTGTTTTGTTCGTGATATCGATAAGTGATAATAAAAACACACACACACAAATTCTGAACCCAAGCGCAAGCAATCAGTTGCTTGTTATCTCAATTTGTATGTGTGCTCATGTTTGCTAGATAAGATATCATAAGCAACCATAATGCCTATCCCTTATCTTATCACAGTGTTCAATGTTTGAACAATGTTGCATCAAGTTCGTAACAGAAAGGTTATAAATCTTTTGTGGATTCCTTAAAAGATTGCATTTATGAAATTCCTAATCAAAAATAAACCTTTGATGGGTCCTATATCTAAGTGCAAACAAATTTAAACTACCAGTATGAAAATGAAAACGAATAAAAATAGGAACATTATTACATAGGGATAATTCCCAAAGGTCATCTTGTACATTCCTTCTTAATTTTTGAAAATATCATGTGATGGGCATTATTAATTTGTCTACAAAATTTTACCAATTATTAAAGCCCCAATTGATTAAAAACTGAATTTTAAAACTGAAATGCATCTAACGGGTGATTTTTTAGCTGGTTTGGTTTTGGCAACACTGGTTTTGACAGCTGACGTGTGTTTAGTACCTTGTGTCACTGTCAAACAGCTTCAGTTTGGTTTGCAATTTAACCATGGATCGTCTTACAAATGAACAACGCTTGCAAATTATTGAATTTTACTACCAAAATTCGTGCTCGGTTCGAAATGTTCATCGCGCGCTGCTTATCGAAAAATTGTGTTCAGCGATGAGGCTCATTTTTGGTTGAATGGGTACGTAAATAAGCAAAATTGCCGCATTTGGAGTGAAGATCAGCCATAAGCATTGCAACAGCTACCAATGCATCCCGAAAAAGCCACTGTTTGGTGCGGTTTATGGGCCGGCGGGATTATTGGGCCATATTTCTTCAAAGATGATGCGAGTCGCAGCGTTACTGTCAATGGTGAACGCTACCGAGCGATGATAACAAACTTTTTTTTGCCCGAAATGGAAGTTCTTGACTTGCATGATATGTGGTTTCAACAAGACGGTGCCTCATGCCACACAGCACGCGAAACAATGGCGCAATTGTGAGGCGAGTTTGGTGAACAGTTAATTTCACGTTTCGGGCCGGTGCGATTTGACACCATTAGACTATTTTTTGTGGAGGTATGTCAAGGCTAATGTCTATAGGGACAAGCCCGCTTCGATTGACGCACTGGAAGCCAACATTCATGCATTCATGATACCGGCCGATATGTGTGAAAGAGTATGCCAAAATTGGACTCAGCGGATGGGCTACCTGAGACGCAGCCGCGGTCAACATTTGCATGAAATTATCTTGAAACATTAAATTGCAAGGTTCAAACTATCGATTCAAATAAATATTTTATTCATTTTTTCGAATTTTTTGTGTTTTTTTTTTAAAAGTTCTAAACCTCTTAAAAAATCACCCATTATATTTATATCTAATCGATCTTTCTTTCATTTAAGGACATCAATTTAATGAAAAAACATATTGAAGCTGAAGTAGTCCAAACATTTAAAACAACATTTGAATTTGATGAAGGATTTACCATTCCAAACATAAGCATAGAAAATATAAAGGATTTAAAAATAGATCCTGGTAAGTTCTGTGTATCTGTTTAAATATTTACTTTTGTTTAGTTTTAAACTGAGCTTCGAGATATAGAAAATAAAAACAATTTTGGTCCTTATTTAAATACAAAATAGGAATTATCTCTACAACTGAAGGCAGTGATTTCTCCCACGTCTAAAAGGTCAAAAGTCAAAAAATTAAGTTTTATATTTTTATAAATGATTTGTGTAAAATTAAAATTTTTCGTGTGTTTTGAGAGCAAAAGGAAAAGACGTGTTGCTTCTGTTAAAGTACAACCGGAAGAGAAAAAGCATTTTATTTTACACTTCTCAAATGTCTATTTCAATTGATTATTCTATTACAATTATAATAAGAAGATATGGATTCTAATAATAATCAAATTCACAATAACAATAATGACAGATATCATATGGATTTAGCAAATTGCTAAAAGTTAAAGTAGGGTTTTCAGGATTTTAACTTTAGCAATATGTTAAGAGATTATAAAATGTTAAAATTGTTTAAAATTAGCAAAACCATCTTTTTAGCTTAGCAAATTGCTAACAATTGCTAAATCGTTTAAAATTTTCGAACATTAAGGCAGGTAAGATCAAGAAACAACGAATTGGCACACACATACACTACACACACTCCATGTAAAAAAAAACTCCATATACAATATACACTACACAGAGCTGCTGTCTATGCTTATGCACGGCAAACGAATGTACGCACAAAATGAATGAAATGACGCATTCGCCATGTGCTCTTAAAATATTTTTCAGTCGGATGTTCTAGAATGAAGAATTAAGATGTGGTCGAATTTCGACCTTAGTTAACCTAATGATGCCATCTTGTAGGTTTTTGCATCTTTGCCATCTTTCTTGTGTTCTATTCCCTTTTTCTAAAAAAGTGATATTCTACCTAAAAAACCATTTAAAAAAAAGCCATACAGAGGAAGAGCGGCACAAGTCCATGTTAAATGGACTAAATTATCGTATTATATTGTTTTTTTGTTATAAGTGAAAGTGAGTGTGCCGTTTTTCCTCTGGACCCTACATATAGATCATGCGATCTTAATCTTAGTCATGTATTACACGGCACGAGGTGCGTGATTTTAACGCGCAACCCTTGGTTATTTTGTTTTGAAGATTCATTCCGTGACACGTGTGTTATTACACGAAGCCTTTTTCTGAATTCAGTATTGCGCATTTATTTGACAGGGTTTTTAACTTCCCATAGGGAGCTATTGTAATTGGTCCCATTTATCAAATTGAAATTTTTGACAAATCTGGACGTGTGGAGAGATGTGTGTGTGTATGTACGTACGTTCGTACTTATGTACGTATGTAAGAATGTACGTATGTGCGTTCATACGTTCCAGACCCCTTTTTTGTTAACGCGGTATCTCGAGAATGAATAAAGATACCAACACGAATTAAATTGTGATCAATAGGTTATAACTTCATAAAATGCAAAAAAGACTTTTACAAAATTTGTCGAACGGTTTTTTCACAATAGCAGTTTTTAAAAAAGTGTAAATTTTAGTTTGTCGCAAATATATTAGGAACAAATTATTCTATTGACTTCAAATAAATTTTATTGTGTAGATTGCAATGTGACACAGGTTTGGTATAAATTTGAAAATAATTTAACACACCGTTATTTTTAAATAAAGTAAAAACTAAAAAAAAATTGTTGGCGCGGAAATATACAATGAAAGAAAAATGATATCATCTTCAAAACAATTTTTTACTATGTGAAATGTTAGAGTTACCAGATATGTTTTGATGAAACTAGTACTCTAGTTTCAAAAATCCGGACTTTCCGGGACAATTGAGAATTGAAAAAAGAGTACAAAACGAGGACAGATTAAACAATTTTTTATTATAAAAGAAAGCAAGAAATTGCATTCAAATTTAAAATAAAACAAAGATTAGGTATAAAAATCACATTTTCAAAGTAAATTTCTACTATGGCATTTTTGACATCTGGGAAAATTATGGACAGGAAAATCAAGTAACGTTTTTTTTTACAAAAAATAAAAAACTAAAACTAAAAATGTCAAAAATTGATTTACGGCATAATTATCTTGACATCTGGTGATGTTCTTGTACTATTATTATTAGGTACTTATGACAAGTTAATTATTTTTTATAATTGATATAATTGTTGGCAAATTGAAAAAATTACTATAAATTATATTTCGACTCTAATATCTCGAGAGCGGGTAACAGATTTGTATTCAAACTTGTTCAATGTTATTCATGATACTATTGTTAATTTATTTTACACTTTTAACAAATGTCGATTTTACAATAAGTGTCAAAAATTATTTTTTTTCTATCATATACCGAGAAATTTCATAATGTCTGATAATTTTGTTGTTAGTAAGATTTGTATCAATCAACATCAAAAGTCAATTGATTAATAGCAAAAATAATTCGATCACACAGTTTTTACAAAAGTTAACAAATTTATAAGAATTAACACCTTTGAAGAATTAACCTTTGATTTCTTCAATTAAAGTATAATGCGAAGTAATAGTATTGCACCCAGGATAAAAAGAGGACAATCCCGGACAATTTACAAAAACTATCCCGGACGTCCCCCACACAGTAAAAAAAAGAGTACATGTCCGGGAAAATCCGGATGGATGGCAACCCTACTGAAATGTGATCTTTGACATCTGGTAAAATTTTGGAAAAAATTGAATTGACAGTTTTCTTACAAAAAATAAAAAATTAAAAAAAATTCTAGCAAAAGTTGAATAAAAAATGTCTTTTGACTTGATTATCACTAGAATGGGCAAAGATATTGACTTCAAATGTAATTTATTTTCATCCAACTCGTAATGCATTTGTCAATACCTAAAAAATGGTAAAATATTGAGGAATATAAAATTAAAATTCTCACAATAAATACAAAACTACAAATATTTCAAAAAAAAAATTGGTAAATATTGTTTTCAGATTCAATATATCTGATATTTTTTATGTTAATAAAATTGTTATGAACTAACATCAAAATTTATTCAATTATTATCAGGAACGCCAAGTTTTCAATTTATGCATAATGGGAAGTTATCAGTGTGGGTCGGATCCAGCCACTTTTTTATGTTATTATATATATGTAGTATGGGATACATTTCATATTTTAGTTATTATTTATTTCTGTTCCATCTTTTCGTTCCTTCTTCCTCTTTTGCACTTCATTCACGCACTGCTAAAGACGCGCCGTGTAATACCGGACTTATACTTTATCAGTGAGTCTACCCAATTAATGCAGTGCTCTAACAGTAATTCAATAATATTGATTTCTGTGAAAGAAAAACTTTTCCAGGGCTTCCGTACTGCCCAGCCCATTATCAGTTAGCAAAAAACTCTGATTCTCTGGTTTAAAACAAAGAAATTCATTTTCACACCACTAAGCGAAAAGATAATAGGGTTTTTTTTATGAACCAATCCGCACGCATTCGAAAATCCACTCATATCAAACTTTTTTCCAATTTCAATCAGCTTTATACGTTTTCAACGTATTTTTAATTTTTTGTTTCCAAACATTTTTGTCTTCAAGTATCCTTAAAAGCTAATAAAACGCTTATATTCTTGAAAGCTCCCTTTAAAATTATAAACAAATAGTAATATAAATTTGTAAGCATTGCTATTACCACGGTAACTCTGATTTGATGCGACACAAACACAGAAGATTGTAAGCGAGCTATACCATTAGTACGGCAACGGCTAGAGCCGTGCGAAAGGCAGTTTATAAGGGTATATATTATGTATGTTCGCTAGATAAAAAAATACTACTAAATAAATATAGTTTGAAAAAAACTAAAAAACACGCTTTTAAAACCCATCATACTAAAAAAGCGGAAAATAATTTTTAATACAAGCTGAAAACAATAATGAACTAAAAATACAAGTGTTATTGTGAAAAAGCGTTGGGCGCATTGGCCATATTTTTTTTTTTTCATATATCGAGCGCCCCACGCTTATTCACAATAACACTTGTATTTTTAGTTCATTATTGTTTTCAGCTAATATTAAAAATTATTTTCCGCTTTTTTAGTATGATGGGTTTTAAAAGCGTGGTTTTAGTTTTTTTTCAAACTATATTTATTTTTAACTTTTTAGTTTAACGTGCTTTAAAAGCGTGTTTTTTAGTTTTTTTTAAACTGTATTTATTTTGTGATTTAAGAAAACATTGAAACATTTCATTGACCCATTTAGTTGATTGAAATTGTAAATGAAATTGGAATTATGTATTTATTTATTATTTAAAATCTCGTAATTTTAATTAAAAAAAAAAGTCACCCATAGCTAGGATTTTATCCCACGACCCTTGGCGCTCAAACTGAAACGTGACCGCGCTTTAACCAACTGAGCCACCGCAGCAATTAAAATGAGGGAGTCTATTAATATTTATAAGCGCATAATAAAATCAGGAAAAAGCAGGAGTTGTGGGATTAAAATATTTAATCCTGGTAATCCTGATAATCCTGATAAGGATATTGAGATAAACTTATAAAATTATTGTTTTGCCACCGGTTCTTGATATGTGTACAAAATTTTATTAAAATCGGTTCGTGTAAAGTGGGTCAAAATCGAGTGTAAAGGTGTCGGTTACATACATACATACATACATACATACATACATACATACATACATACATACATACAAGTGAAGCTAATATAAGCGTGTTAATAAAAATATAGTTTGAAAAAAACTAAAAAACACGCTTTTAAAACCCATCATACTAAAAAAGCGGAAAATAATTTTTAATATAAGCTGAAAACAATAATGAACTAAAAATACAAGTGTTATTGTGAAAAAGCTTTGCGCGCATTGGCCATATTTTTTTTTCATATATCGAGCGCCCCACGCTTATTCACAATAACACTTGTATTTTTAGTTCATTATTGTTTTCAGCTAATATTAAAAATTATTTTCCGCTTTTTTAGTATGATGGGTTTTAAAAGCGTGGTTTTAGTTTTTTTTCAAACTATATTTATTTTTAACTTTTTAGTTTAACGTGCTTTAAAAGCGTGTTTTTTAGTTTTTTTTAAACTGTATTTATTTTGTGATTTAAGAAAACATTGAAACATTTCATTGACCCATTTAGTTGATTGAAATTGTAAATGAAATTGGAATTATGTATTTATTTATTATTTAAAATCTCGTAATTTTAATTAAAAAAAAAAGTCACCCATAGCTAGGATTTTATCCCACGACCCTTGGCGCTCAAACTGAAACGTGACCGCGCTTTAACCAACTGAGCCACCGCAGCAATTAAAATGAGGGAGTCTATTAATATTTATAAGCGCATAATAAAATCAGGAAAAAGCAGGAGCTGTGGGATTAAAATATTTAATCCTGGTAATCCTGATAAGGATATTGAGATAAACTTATGAAATTATTGTTTTGCCACCGGTTCTTGATATGTGTACAAAATTTTATTAA
Organism: Scaeva pyrastri; assembly: GCA_905146935.1. Taxonomy (NCBI): domain Eukaryota; kingdom Metazoa; phylum Arthropoda; class Insecta; order Diptera; family Syrphidae; genus Scaeva; species Scaeva pyrastri. The sequence goes on from LR989929.1 coordinate 48,103,231, forward strand.
AATCGGTTCGTGTAAAGTGGGTCAAAATCGAGTGTAAAGGTGTCGGTTACATACATACATACATACATACATACATACATACATACATACAAGTGAAGCTAATATAAGCGTGTTAATAAAAATATAGTTTGAAAAAAACTAAAAAACACGCTTTTAAAACCCATCATACTAAAAAAGCGGAAAATAATTTTTAATATAAGCTGAAAACAATAATGAACTAAAAATACAAGTGTTATTGTGAAAAAGCTTTGCGCGCATTGGCCATATTTTTTTTTCATATATCGAGCGCCCCACGCTTATTCACAATAACACTTGTATTTTTAGTTCATTATTGTTTTCAGCTAATATTAAAAATTATTTTCCGCTTTTTTAGTATGATGGGTTTTAAAAGCGTGGTTTTAGTTTTTTTTCAAACTATATTTATTTTTAACTTTTTAGTTTAACGTGCTTTAAAAGCGTGTTTTTTAGTTTTTTTTAAACTGTATTTATTTTGTGATTTAAGAAAACATTGAAACATTTCATTGACCCATTTAGTTGATTGAAATTGTAAATGAAATTGGAATTATGTATTTATTTATTATTTAAAATCTCGTAATTTTAATTAAAAAAAAAAGTCACCCATAGCTAGGATTTTATCCCACGACCCTTGGCGCTCAAACTGAAACGTGACCGCGCTTTAACCAACTGAGCCACCGCAGCAATTAAAATGAGGGAGTCTATTAATATTTATAAGCGCATAATAAAATCAGGAAAAAGCAGGAGCTGTGGGATTAAAATATTTAATCCTGGTAATCCTGATAAGGATATTGAGATAAACTTATGAAATTATTGTTTTGCCACCGGTTCTTGATATGTGTACAAAATTTTATTAAAATCGGTTCGTGTAAAGTGGGTCAAAATCGAGTGCAAAGGTGTCGGTTACATACATACATACATACATACATACATACATACATACATACATACAAGTGAAGCTAATATAAGCGTGTTAAAAAGGCTGCAAGCAGCTACTCACCAGAGATGGATATTATTTCCGGCCCTGAAATAAAAGGAATTCAAAAGTTATGTGTTTCGCGTTTTTATTAAATTACAAAATAATAATAACATAAATTACATACAAATATATATGATATATAAAATCGTCTCTCAAATGAACGTACACTGCGCTGACATTGATTAAAGGTTATATTTTTTAAGAAAGGCTACATTTCAGCCATTCCTGATTGAAAAAAAAACTATCGATTGTTTTTCATCGTACAAGGATTCAAGACAAACGACACAAGATACAACAAGCTTAAGGAAATGTGTCAGAAATATTTCTGTAATCCTGAGTTAAATTAAAAAAAAAAAAAAATCAATTGACAGTTTTTTTACAAAAAATATAAAAGTGAAAAATACCACCAAAAATTGGTAAAATATGTTTTTTGACTTGAATATCGTGACAATACGCAACGATATTGACTTTAAGTTTATACAAGATATAATTATCAATATGTGCTACAGTTTTGAAAAATATCAAATTGACAGTTTTTTCACGAAAAATAAAATACTAAAACTTAAATGTCTTCGCAAAAAGCAAATCGTCGCTGTTTAAGAAAACCGGCATAACTCAAAAAACACGATTTTTGAGTTAATGATGCTAATCGAATTAAAAAAATTTTCTATCTTTCTGTCAAACTTGCATAACTGTAGCTCTTCGGAATTCCGCTATATGGAATTTTTTCCAAATGTCACATTGGATAATAATATGAAAAATCGTATGACTCACAAACTTTAAACTCGTTTTCTGAAGAATCATGTTTTTTGAGTTATGCCGGTTTTCTTAAACAGCGACGAAATGTATTTTATTTTCGTTATAATGCATTTGTCAACAATACCTAAAAGATAAAATGTTGAAGAATATCAAATTGACATTGACATTTGACTAAAAGTTCTACCATTATTATTATAAGTTCTACTAATTATTTTTTTAGTAAAATTGTTATCAATTAATATCAAAATTACGAGTAAATCTATAAATATCAAGAATAAATCGATTTCACAGTTTTCACAAAAAATTACAAGTTCACAAGAATTGACAAAATTATGTTATGCTTGAAGACAGCAAGGGGACACTTGATGTCTTTTTTTTTCAAAGTAAAATGGAAAGTTATCAGTGTGGGTCCCACCTAGCCTCTTTTAAACGATTAAATTAAACGAATTTGATATTCGTGTTGATAGTGGATGTTTATTTACAAATTCTTCTACTCTCATACATAAGCCAGTAAGAAGTTCTTAAAAGTACTAAAAATTAAATACCTTGGGAATAAAAAAAAACAGTGACTTCTGTTATATACATATATTTTTATACAGATATTACTTGTTATGTTTTACTTTGTTTTATTAAGTTTTGTTAATATACTTTCAATATTTCTTATCAATCATAAAAAATAAAATTATTCTAATATATGTTTTCAAACTGAAAACATTGATTTGTTATTTAAATAAATTATTTGGAAACGCTGGTACAACTTCAGAAGTGGGATATCTTTATTTTTTTAACCATGAATAAAGAAGAACTCATCAAATCAATATTAAAATTCAGTTTCCAGCTTCTGCAACAATTCAACAATTGCGCAAATTATATATGCAGAATCCTTACGTGCAAGCGGATCCTCAAATTCAAATGTAAACATTGAAGAAAGTGAAAACACTATTACAAATGTTGAAGAGGAGGAGGCACTTGATGTTGAATTGCTTATATTGGAAAAACGCAAAAGATGTGCCCAACTACGGAAGGAACTAGAAGAATTAGAAATGGGAGAAACAATTGGGCTTACGAGAGGCAGTTTCAATGATGTTAAGGATTCCATTGTTCCGTTTTCGAATTCCGAAGAATATGATGCTCAGAAATGGATAATTGACTTCGAGCATGTATGGGATTCAGTTTGTAGTGATGAACATTTTCGATTGAAGAGCGTTCGACGATTAATGAAGTCTGATTCCGAAGGGGAAATGTTTTTACGTGTTGATAACTCAAGAACATATCGAGAGTTTCGTTCAAATTTTTTGACAAATTTTGGATACATTTTCACTGTATCCGAAATTATTGATCGTATGAAGAAGACGACATTTACATCTGCGAATACAAGTGTCATGGGTTACATCCTAAAGATGCAAGATTTGGCTTCAAGAGCTAGTTTGTCCGATATTCAAACTGTTGAATATATAATTGATGGTTTCCAAGATCGATCTCCTGACATTGCCATCCTTTACCCTGCTCAAAATTTGGTTCAACTTAAGCAATTTGCACATAGGTATGCAAAGTTAAGGGACGCACATAAATATTGAACAAGGATCCAAATATTTCTGTAAAATTACGAAACAATGCTTTCAAATCATCTGGTAATTCAACAAATAACATTTCAACTTCAAACTCAATTCGATGTTATAATTGTTCCGGAGCTGGTCATCTTTCATCAGCATGCACAGAACCAAAACGTATGAGAGGATCTTGCTTCCGATGTGGGTCAACCCAACATGTTTTGAAAAGCTGTCCCAAACCACCACCAAGAAATTCAAATCAAGTGGCTTTAATAGATGAATTCCGATTTCAAGAAAACTTACGTTTGAATGATGGTTCAACTGATATGTTACGAAATGATGTTATAGAAATTTCTGAGTTGAATAAGGTATGTGTCACTTTTATTGTTAATAATTCGGTAGGCGTAAGCAACATATTTGTTTCACTTTTCGATACTGGAAGTCCGGTTAACTTAATGAAAATTTCTGCAGTTCCAAAGCAATTGATATTCAACGAAACATCAAGTTCAAATTATAGAGGATTGGGAAACTTCAAAATCTGTACCTATGGCATAATATCTGTTAAAATTTTACTTTTGCAATCAAATAAAAACTATTGATGTTTACGTTGTTCCTAACCATGTTATGAATTATCCATTGTTATTGGGACGTAGTTTCTTACGATTGTTCAATATTAAATTATGTATAGCATCCAATATAATTGTTAAACCAAAAATTGAGTTACATTAAAATTTAAATAAAATTCAAATCTCAAACGAAATGTTGCATTGCGTATATGGTCTTATTGACGAAAATGATGATGGTGAGCTCAGTACTTGCAATCTTTGCCAGATGCCGACAAAAGCAAACAGAAGTTTAGAAGACGAATTAGATAATGTTTTTTCTAAAAGAAATTATGAATATATCAATAGATAAATCGATTTCTGAACAGTATGATATTAATCCTAGACTTGATGCATTCAATAAAAGAGCTATTTTAGAAACAATTCTTGATAACTATTCCGATTTTAATAAGATTCCTAAAATTGACCATGATTATTCCATGAAGTTAAGACTTACTTCCGATACTCCCTTAAGTTATTCACCCCGAAGGCTTTCATTCGCTGATAAACAAGTTGTTAATAGACAAATAGATGAAATGCTATCGCATGGAATCGTAAGACCAAATAACTCTCCATTTTCATTTCCTTTAGTTATAGTTCCGAAGAAAAATGGAGAAAAAACATTATGTGTTGATTATAGACCTTTGAACAAAATTACTGTACGTGATAGTTTTCCGTTGCCTTTAATTGATGATTGTATTGAACGCCTTGAAGGAAAACGTTATTTTACTACTTTAGATCTGAGGAATGGCTTTCATCATATAAAAATGGATGAGAATTCGATTCAGTACACTGCTTTTATAACGCCAGATGGTCAATACGAATATTTAAATATGCCTTTTGGATTGAAAAATGGCCCTTCCGTTTTCCAAAGATTTATCAATTTTACATTGAAAGAATTTATTCGTGAAGGTTCCGTAGTGGTTTATCTTGATGATATAACATTAGCGACAAAAACTTTTCCGAAACATTTAGAACTTTTAAAAAGGGTTTTACGTCGACTTGCTGAATATCGTATGGAATTAAAATTAAGTAAATGTCAATTCTGTTATTCTGAAATTGAATTATTAGGGTTTTCAATTAGTGATAAGGGCATACGGCCAAATAATAAACATTTAGAAGCTATACAACGACTTCCGTTTCCGACTTGTATTGATGAATTACGAAAGTGTATAGGACTTTTCTCTTATTTCCGTCGCTTTATTAAGTCTTTTTCAACTATATCACTTCCTTTAAGAAACCTTATGAAACCAAATGTTGCTTTCCGTTTTGATAAAAATTTTCTGATCTATGCAAACAATTAGTTTCTAGTCCTGTTTTGGCGATTTACAATCCAAATAGAGAAACCGAATTGCATTGCGATGCTAGTTCTGAGGGTTTTGGTGGAATACTGGTTCAACGACAGGATGAAGGCAAATTTCATCCAGTAGGTTATTTTTCTAGAGCAACTACTCCGACTGAGTCAAAGTATCATAGTTATGAACTGGAAACATTAGCTATTGTTTATTCTTTACAAAAATTTCATACTCAACTTGATGGTATACCGTTTTGTATTATAACAGATTGTAATTCACTAGCATATACTTTAGAAAAACAGGGAACAAATGTTCGCATTTCTCGTTGGGCTCTTATGTTAGAAAAATACAACTATACTATTAAGCATCGTAGTGGTTCATTGATGTCCCATGTCGATACATTAAGTCGTTATCATCCTCTGTCTATGGAGGAAGAATTGAAATCCAATAATTCTATTGCATTGATTAATTCCGAAGACATTGATTTGCAATTAAGGGCCCTGCAAAATCGTGATGAAAACATCATTTTATTACGAAACGAGTTAGAATCCAAGCCAAACGAAAAGTACTGGTCTATCGTAAAATTAAAGGCGATAAACTTCTTCTTTACGTTAAAAGTACTGGAGACAAGTATCATTCGTTCCGCACATGAGAAAATCTGTCATATGGGTTCTGAAAAGTGTGTATATGAAATTACGAAAAACTATTGGTTTCCGAACATGAAAGCAAAAGTTGAAAACTTTATTAAAAATTGCTTAAAGTGCTTAATACATCCTGTTCCGCCTTCCTATAACAAAAGGACACTTCATAATATTCCGAAAAAGCCTATTCCGTTTTATACAGTGCATGTTGATCATTTTGGTCCCCTTCCGTCAATTGTTTCAAAACGAAAACATATATTTGCTATTGTAGATGCTTTCACAAAACACGTTAAGTTATATGCAGTGAATTCGACCAGTTCTAAGGAAGTTTGTGCTTGCCTGTCTAAATATTTTGAACATTACAGTCGACCAAGACGAATTATAAGTGATCGTGGTACATGTTTTACATCAAACGAATTTGCTTCATTTTTAAAAGATAATAATATTGAACATATAAAGATAGCAACAGGTTCCGCACAAGCCAATGGTCAAGTGGAAAGAGTGAATCGTACTCTTAAATCAATGCTTGCGAAAATTTCAGAGCCAATTCAACATTCTGATTGGTCCAGATTATTAATTCGAGTAGAGTTTGCACTAAACAATTCTATGCATGCAACTACTAAGCAAACTCCGTGCCAGTTATTGTTTGGAGTTAATCAAAGAGGCTTAGAAATAAATAAGATTTCTGAATATCTTGATGATAACAGATCTGTTGAAATAGATTTAAATAGTTTGAGATTAGCTGTACAGGAAAATATAGATTCTTCCCAAAAATATAGTTCTGAATACCATAATAAGCATCATAAGTCACTAATTAAGTTTTCCAAAGGTGATTTTGTTTTGATTCGAAACATTGATACGACATCAGGGTCAAATAAGAAATTCGTTCCGAAATTCCGTGGACCATATTGTATTCATAAAGTACTTCCAAACGATCGATATGTAGTAAAAGACATTGAGAATTGTCAAAATACACAAATACCATATGACGGTGTAATTGAGGCTTCAAGAATGCGTTTGTGGGCTGACTGGCGAGATTCTTTTCTGAGTGAATCTGGATCTGAAGAGTGACACTTATCAACTATTTTTATTTTAAATTATTTGCTATCATGATTTTCGGTTGTCGATCGAGTCGATCGATTATCAGGATGGCCGAGTTGTTATATACATATATTTTTATACAGATATTACTTGTTATGTTTTACTTTGTTTTATTAAGTTTTGTTAATATACTTTCAATATTTCTTATCAATCATAAAAAATAAAGATTATTCTAATATATGTTTTCAAACTGAAAACATTGATTTGTTATTTAAATAAATTATTTGGAAACGCTGGTACACTTCTAAGTTGTTTCATTTCATAGAAATATTGTTTTGTGTATGCACGTACATACATACACGTTCAAAACTTTGCCAAAAAAAATCTCAACAAGGAAGGCAAACACAACTCAGCCTTATGCGGTATATACGTTCATGTGAAACCATACAAATTATTTTTAAAATATCTTAAAATTAACTCATCTTTTCTTATAGTGTTAAATTTACTTTCAATATGTGTATGTAGGTATATACGTAATATTATTTTGCTTGAAATAATAAATACAACATTAAAAAATTACTAATATTTGTCTGCCGTCGCGTCGAGAGAAGTCGTGCAACGCTACCTGTGAATTCTTTAAAAAAAATAATAATAATTGTGTTCTAGTATGGCGGATGGTTTTATTAATTCGCGTGCTAATTTATCCACCGAACCTCCGGATAAATTAAATAATTTGATTCTTCCATCGCAGCTTTTAAAGGATGAAGATAAAAAAAGCATTGCAAAAAATATAAATAGAATTCCATGGTGGGATGAAGATGCATAATGTTGTATGAGCGAAATGCAAACTGACGCCAACCTCCAGGACAAAGGTGCGAAAGAGACAGGTGCGGATACAAGGGGGCAATTCTTCGTTTCACAATTATAAAGTAAATTTTTTTCAATCCTAGCACCTAGTCTTAACCTATAACAACCAACACGCAAAACAACACAGATTCTCAATCAAATTTTGGGTAACGTTCGGGCCTCACGTTATTCGTGAGGATTTTGTAACTTTCGTAGATGCATTTGAGGAACTGACTTGTTCCAGAACTGACAAAGAATACGAGTCCGAAGAGGAAAATTGGAGAGAAACCAGAAAAATATTAATATTAAGTTCTACATAAAAGGAGTTGTCCTTAACTGGCAAAGCTTTAGGGAAAATTATCTTGTTCCAGTTAAAAAAGAAGCTCAAACTTCCTCTTGAATCATGTGTGGGAATAGGGACAGACGGGTATACTGTTATGCTTTCAGAAGTTCGAGGTACTGTGACGGTGTGATTCAAAAGGAAGCGCAAAATGATGTGACGAAGATTAACTACAAATATTTCTCGAAGTTCGAAAGTACCTGCCATTCAAGACGCTGTGACAATCATGAAAAAGGTTATAATGTTCTTCAAATCGCACCCAAAGCGAAAAACTTTCCTCATGATCACCTTGGGGTGTGCACTCACATCACTTTGTGAGACTAGGTGGGTAGACCGGCATGAAGGTGTACTCCAGTTTTTCTTAGACCTAGCCAAGATTGTGGCAGCATTGGAAACGATTTCACAATGGCGTTACCCAAGTACAGCTAGCAAGGCTTCCTCGTATGTAACAAGCTTATGCAATACCCAGTTTATTCTGTCAGTATTGTTTTTAAGTGATGTGTTGTCTCTAACACAGTCTTTGAGCAAATTGCTACAAACGAAATCTCTTGACCTTAACAGCAGAAGTATGCTGGTGAAAGACACAATTTCCGTTATTTCAAGTCGCCGGGAGAACATAGATACTAATTTCAAAAATATCTGGCAGAGAGCAAAAAATTTAGGTGATCAATTGAATGTTGAGTTGAAGATTCCTCGTATCCCACGTCATGGTGGACGCCAAATCTACCGAGCCAATTTTGACACAAATTCAGCTGAAGAATACTACAGAATATCCTTATATGCACCTGTACTCTACTTTTTTCTATCTGTTTTGCGTGAAAGATTTCAATCTGAAACATTAGATGTTGCCCTTTTTTTGCTTAAAGATGAGCTGGTGATGTGGCGCGAAAAATAGGTAAGAGAAGATGAGCAGAAGAACAAGCTTCCCGACACTGCCCTGGATTTAATTGACAAATGAAATAAGGATGTGTTTTGTATGTATTATACATCGTTTCCTTTTTATTCTTGCAACTCTTACAGTTACAAATTCTTCGACAGAAAGGTCTTTTTCTTCGTTGCGGCGCTTTAAAACATATTTAAGACCAACAATAGCTGAAAACCACCTCCGCGGTCTGGCAATCATGCACATCCACAGGCAAATCCCGTTCCCGATAGATGTTGAGAAAGTTATTACTAGGTTTTTAAAAACCGGCCACCCAAAAACATAAGAATTAAGTATTTAACAACTGTCACTGTCCCATGTATCAAATTTGATACAAATATCTTAGCTTGTACCGTGCCTCCCAAGTCCATGTATCATATGTGATACATTTTCGAATTTGGTTTCACTATCCCCCTACAAATGATATGTAAATATCAATAAGTCCACTTAATTTTTCTTAGAAAAAAAAACTTGATCAATAAGTCCCATGCATCATACTATATGATACATAAAATAAAAATTTTTCATGAATAAACATTTATTTTTAAAAACGTGTTTTTCTTTACTAAAGAAATTGCTTAAGAATTTAACTGTCATATAAATGGTTAAGTCTGGTTCTCAACAAAATTGCAAGAAATTTTGGAAGTAAGAAAACCACAGCAAGTTTTTTTGGAAATACAATTTTATAAACTTTCCAATAGAAGTTATTCGGCCCTAGCTAGGTATTCGTTGGTAGAGAAAAATTCTCTGATTATTAGGATTTTAGCTTGAAGGTATTTTATCGAACAGATCCGTCAAAAGCAACTTAAGCCTCCGAAAAAATTAAGTCTTGCAAGCAATCTGCTCCGACAGATGCCACGCTAGCGCGGATTTTAAACGGTTCGAATTGTCAAACAGAAATGTTTGTCAAATATACACGTTTTAAGGTCCCAAGAGTTTAAATTAGTTTTTTCTACAGAGATGTCTTGTCCAGGATTAAATATTTTCCTCCTACAGCTTTTGTTTCTACCTGCTTTTATTATGAGCTTATAAATACTAATAGACTCCCGTAATTCTAAGTGCTGCGGTAGCTCAGTTTAAATTAAGCTAAACACAATAATAAACTAAAAATACTTGTGTTATTGTGAAGAAAGCGTGGGGCGCTCGATATACATAGGAAAAATATGGCACAATGCGCCCAACTCTTTTTCGCAATAACTAATACTAGTATTTTTAGTTCATTATTGTGTTCAGCTTAATTTAAAAATTATTTTTAATTTTTTTAGTTTGATGTGCTAAGCGTGTCTTATTAGTTTTTTTAAACTATATTTTTTAAACTATATTTATTTTTTGAAGTCCATTTTCATTTTAAGATTTTGGATGTAAATCGGTGTTAGACCTGACTCCACATGTAAAGCATACGTTGGTGTTGCGTTAGGTAATCGGAATAGTCGTTTAAAGAAGAATCTCTAAATACATACTTTCGAATTTCTCATGTTGTGCGTACCCAAATGCTTGCACACCATTACACATACAAGTATTGACTGTTGGTTTGAATATTTGGTACTTTGATGCTACATCAATGTTTGTATTGTCAAAAAACGTTGCCACCACGTCAGATTTATAGCTAGTTTGGTTTCCCTACCTTAATCCTTTGCATGTTTGCTCCAGTTAAGGTTGGATGTTAACAACACTCTCAGGTACTTGAACTCCTTTACTACATCGATGCATTCATTGTTGATGGTCCATGATTCCTCCGGTAGCAACCATAGCTTTTGTTTTACTTGTGTTGGTTTTTAGGTCCCAAGTTGAACGAATGAACGGTAGTCCTGAAGGCTTTTGATTTTCAGTTGGAGAGCAGAGCACATGGTGTAACAGCCAATAGCACCAGGTCATCAGCATACAGTAAGACTACACCTCCGGGAAGAATATCAGGGACAGCATCAATATAAAGGGCGAACAAAATTGAGGTGAGAATGAATCCCTGGGGAATAGCCGTAGACGTCCCAAACTATCCCGATAAGTTGAATCCAGAAGCTATTCAATAAAATAAAGAAAAAAAAATAAATAACGACAAAATTGTAGTTTGTTTCACTCTCAGAATAAAGATATTATACATGTAAACATTATAATGATGCAGTTTAGTAGCCCTGTTTATTTAAAAAGCATTAATTTTTATTTCAATCAATTAGCATTCAAAATGTAAGAGTTATCGCTTTATTTGTAACATTCCAGCCGTTTTTTTGGTTGGCCACCCAGCCTTAAAGGTTCCTAGAATCTAGGAGATACCAAAAATTGGTAAAAAATGTTTCTTGACTTGAAAATATCGAGAGTAGTCAACCATAATGACTTCTTATTTATTTAAGTTTATACAAAATACAACTATTTAGTATTTACATATATGTATCTAGTAAAATATTGGCAAATGTCGATTTTATATTTTTTTACGAAAACTTGAAAAGTAAAACAAAAATAAAAAAAAAATGTCAAAAGTAGTTTTTTGTTTCCAATATGTCGAGACTGTTCAATCGTTTTAACTTCAAATTTATTTTATTTTCATTATAATGCATTCTTCAATAAATAAATAATTAATAAATATTGACCAATATCAAATTTTTTACAAAAAATTAAAACTACAAAAAGTTCTACCAAAAATTTCTTAAGTCTGATAATTTTTTGATAATAATTTTGTTATCAAAAGATCGATTTACTTTTGATAAAAAAATTATTATCAAAAAATTATCAGACTATATCAAATTATTTGTTTTTTTTACAAAACATGAAGAAATTCAAAAGAATTGATAAAATTATGTTTTGCTTGAAGATTGCAAGGGAACACTTGATATCTGTCCCTTAATCGGCGATTTATTGATACCGCTCATTTTCGAATCAAATAAAAAAGTTTTAAAAGAAAAAAAAAATATTATTTTAAATGGTTTATATCTTCATACTGAAACAAAAAATTATTGTCGGCAGTGGGTGCAGACGGTATTGTGCATTGAAAAACCCTAGCATAGTATTTGAACAAATTTATATTAAGCTTTTTTGTATTGTACCTATTAATTGTTTAGCACTAATAAAGAAGGTAATACTAATAATATATGTATAAGGATTTAAAATACAAAATACATATTATTTGTTATATTGTATTGCTTGGAATGATAATTCGATTATTATTTTTGTAGTTGATGAAATCATACCAATGAAGGAATATGTACTTCGAGATCCACTACTTTTTGGTGATTACAGAAATTCGTTAAATGAAGCTGAACCTAGATTTTATGAAGATCTTCTGGATTATAAAGCAATTTTTTTCCTGTTCCAAGAGGTATAACTTACTATAAATTAATTATTTTTTCAAATGATAATATGAAGCGTACATGTGCTCTTTTTGTTGAAATTCCGTTTTTTTTATAGATTCTTGAAGAATATAGTGATCGAAAAGGAAAACTAAACCTCGTTTTATTTGAAGATTGTCTTGAACACTTAACTCGTGTGCATCGAAATTTGCGAATATATCGAGGTCACATATTGTTGGTTGGTGTTGGGGGAAGTGGAAAGAAGAGTATTACTAAACTAGCCGCTTTTGCAGCAGGTATTGAATCTTATATATACAGCCTTATTTATAAACGCCACATAAAGCCTGGATAAAGTTATACACTCCTTATAATGCCTCTAAGCGCGAAAATGTTATTTATAAAACTTATGGAAATTATAGTGTCCATAATAGAATATAGAAAAGAATAAAAAAGCCTTTTCAATTTTCTTCCTTTTCAAATATTTTAAATAATTTAAATCGAGCTATCCTGCCTCCGAAAAGGAAAAAGTGTACAAAAAAGATTTAATCCAAATGGAACTAAGTATGGAGAATTTAAAAATAAACATAGATTTTCGAAAAAAAATATGAACAAAATAATTGAAATTGTTAATGCGGACCTCAGCAGGGGAGGCCACATCCCCGTAGATCTCCAAATTATGGCTGCAATACGATTCAAAACGTCTTTCAAACAAAATTACAAACCTTATCGGACGAATCCTAATTTGCCAAGCGCATTCTATTCGCCATCGATTTCATTTTGTACTATTATTAGTATTGTTTACCTATTTCATTGAGAGAAGAAGATCCTGTTGATTTAATTATGACATCTTAATGGAATAGATTTTCCATTTTGGTAATTTTTTTGGCATAAGAACTTAATAACTATAATTTGTAGGAAAATGTTTTATAAATACGAATTTATGCAATGTTGAATAGAGCCTACATAAATCCTTATACACTGCAGTGGCGAGGCGTGAATAATTTTAATATGTAAGTCGGAGAAAAAATTGGTCACCAAAATATTAAATTCCAAATGTTTATACTTGAAATAATTTCGTGTAATGTGTATCTGCGTATCAAGCTAAGCTGAATCTTTAAAAGTTCCAACTATTCCAAATCAAGTTCCAAATAGAAATATAATTATATATAATATAGATACCAATATCTTTGTGATTTGTTAAAAATATTCATTGTTTCAGTATATAATTCATTACAATAAATTGAACTAAATGGCTGAAATATAGGCAGTAGACTGTAAACCTACACATAAGAATTACTCTTTTAAATCAAAATTATCATAACTATACATTATATTTCAAATATAAATTTTTAATATTCAATTTCACACCGAACACAAAATCAATTCAAGTGTTGCACTGCGTTCTGCTTGTAATTTGAATTTTTAAATAAGTATAATCCTGTTTGCAACTTGCTGCATTTATTAGGGCCAATTGTTCCACTTTATGAAAGTTGCAGTTGTTTTCTGGACTTTCTGCCAAAAATAAATTAAAGCTTATATTCAAGCTACTGGGAAATGAAGTTTCAACCTTAACCTTTGAGATATAGGATCCACTCCAGTAGATGCATTCGTAAAATAAGTCGGAAAGAAGCGAGTTATTTTATTGCAGAAACATCTTCAACGTCAACCTGCGTGATACATGTTGGTTCATCACCGCAGTGATTAAAAGATATACAGACACACATTTTTTAAATAAGTCGAAGGAAACCGAGTTATTTTTGTTTCTACGAAACCCACCACTACCTCAAGCAACATTGACATTTGACATGCGCACTGCGCATTGCGCAACACACATGATTCATCAGCTAGACTCTTGAGTCTTGAGTCAGGTCAAAAGCATGGGGATACACACAAATTCACCAAAAAATAAGTCGATGAAAACCGAGTTATTTTGTCCCATAAGAAAGCGTGTATTAAACAGAGAGGTGTCACACGCAGTGAACAGTATATGAAAGAAGAGGAAAGAAAACAGATTTGTTCTATGCAGGGATATGTTTTGTAACCCGACATATTTCGGGTTATTTTGTTGCTGGTATAGTTTTGTGTTTGTTAAGGAACAAGTTGAAAAGCAAACATGTGTATACATTGTGTATAGAGTAAAATTGAAAGCAAAGTTGTTAAAGTATTGTTGACAGCGTGTGCAGGTGTGGGAATAAATTATATTCATGTCTCCAGAAGCTAAAGTCGTTAAGGATTTAATTTTCAAAAGGTAAGTCGGAAATAATCGACTTATATGGACGCCTCGCCACTGATACACTGTATACCTATTCATCTGTTTAGCGGATTCTATTAAATAAGACTGTCAAAGTATAAAATCTTCTTAACATTATGAATGTATGTACATATGTACATATGAAGGGTCCAGGAGAAAAATGGCACAAGTCTATTTTTTTCCAAAATTAACCTAATGATGGCATCTTTTAGGTTTAGGTTTTTGCAAGTACTTTCTGATGTTCTATTTTCTTTGTCTATAAAAAAGTGCTATTCTACTTAAAAAAAATTAAAAAAAAGCCATACAGAGGAAGAACGGCCACACGTTCATGTTAAATGGAATAAATTATAATATTAAATTGTTGCTTTTGCTATAAACATATGTATGTACAATTATGTTTGTTTGAGAGTGAGTGCGATTAGCAGCCAAAAATTATAAAGAGTACCTCTTTTTTAAATCACCAAGGGTTTGTTGAAGGTCATAGAATGTGAAGTTCCCAAATCTCAAAACTTCTAAGAAAATGTACCTGTCTGAAGACCTAAATATAAGTAAGCTACACAAGATTACTAGATTTCTTACAAATCTTTCTGACAAATAATTGAGAGTAATTTCAAAAGTGAAGATTAGTTCATTGACGATCCCACCGATGGACAATTGATCAAAAGGGAAAAACGACACAAGTCCCACAGTATTTATTTCATAAATTATTTATATTTAATCGTATTATTTTTATTCATCAAATAAAATTTTATTTTTTTTCAGCTACTAAAAACATAATCGGTTACAAAACAATTTTTTTTTTTTAGAATTTTGGTTTTCTTTTAAATTTAGCTAGTATAAGTAAGTAAACTTAAAATTTCGTTTTCTGCTTGATTAAAAGGGAAAAATGGCACAAGTCAAGTACCTTATTCATTAAATTATTTTTATTAAATCTATTTATCCATGGAATGAACATTTTCTGGATCTAAGAAAATGATGGGTTAAAAAACTGTGTTTTTGTGTGAGTTAGTAAACCTTAATATTGATTTTTCTCGGAATTGTTTTGTGTGACTTATGCCGTTTTTCCCCTATACCCTTCATAAGTATACGTATTTATATACATACATTAATTTATGTGAACTATTGGGGGGGAACTTTCACTCTTGATTAAAACCTCTCCTAAAATTCAATTTATTATTTTAAAAAATCAGTCAAGATAAATTTGTGAAATACTTCCCTTTGGCCTTTTCGAGCAGTATTTTATTAAGGAATAATAAAATTTGAGTTAAGACTTTAATAAAAGTGTTCTACAAATTCCAACAATTACCTTGGCTTTTTAAATTTAAACGTCTGGTGAGAGTACGATAACTATATAATAAAAGAGGCTGGGTGCGACCCACACTGATAACTTCCCATTATGCAAAATTTTAAAACTTGGCGTTCCTGATAATAATTGATTAACTTTTGATGTTAGTTGATAACAATTTTATTAACATAAAAATATCAGAGATATTGAATCTGAAAACAATATTTACCAATTTTTTTAGAAATATTCGTAGTTTTGTATTTATTGTGAGAATTTCAATTTGATATTCGTCAATATTTTAACATTTTTTAGGTATTGACAAATGCATTACGAGTAGGTTGAAAATAAAATACGTTTAAAGTCAATATTATTAATTGTTGGGATGATATTTAAGCCGAAAAACAATTTATGACACTTTTCTGTAAATTTCAGTTTAAGTTTTTTATTTTAGTAAAAAAACTGTCATTTCAACATTTGTCAAAAATATACCATAAGTTTACAATTCTATTATGCAAAAAATAAAACAAATTCAAAGTTAAAATGATTGACCACTCTGGAGATTTTCAAGTCAAGAAACTACTTTTGACATTTTTCGGCAAATTTTTGTTAAAGTTTTTTATTTTTTTGTAAAAAAACTGTTAGTTTTATATTTGTCAAAATTGTAGCGCATATTAATAATTGTCTTTTGCTTAAGCTAAAAAAAATTTGAAGTCAATATCGTTGCCCATTCTCGTGATATTCAAGTCAAAAAACAATTTTTACCAACTTTTAGTAGAATTTTTTGCACTTTTTTATTTTTTGTAAAAAACTGTCAATTCAATTTTTTCAAAAATTTTACCAGATGTCAAATATCACATTTCACATAGTAAAAAATTGTTTTGAAGATGATATAATTTTTCCTTCATTGTATATTTTCGCGCTAACAAATTTTTTTTTAGTTTTTACTTTTTTAAAAAATAACGGTATGTTAAATTATTTTCAAATTTATACCAAACTTGTGTCACATTGCAATCTACACAATAAAATTTATTTGAAGTCAATAGCATTATTCGTTCCTCAGATATGTATTTGCGACAAACTAAAATGTTCACTTTTTTTAAAAACTGCTATTGTGAAAAAACCGTTTGACAAATTTTTATAAAAGTCCTTTCTGCATTTAATGAAGTTATAACCTATTGAACAAAATTTAATTCGTGTTGATATCTTTATTCATTCTCGAGATACCGTTAGCAAAAAAAGGGGCCTCGAACGTACGAACGTACATACGTACGAACGTACATACGTACGAACGTGCGTACACACACACACACAGACATCTCTCTACAAATGACGAATTTAGATTCTGCTAACCATAAAACGTCGAGATTTGTCAAAAATTTCTATTTGACAAATCGGACCGATTACAATAACTCCCTATGGGAAGTTAATAATAGGACGCCAAGATTTGATACTGATTCCTGGTAGGAGTGTAAAAATATTTAGTGTAGAAACAAGATTCTTTTGTATTATTTATCTATCTTACCCAGTTTAGGAGGAAGGGGATATTTTATAAAAATTTTGCTTAAATTGAAAAAAAAACAACGGTACAGATTTTGAAAGCCAGAATTGTGTTCTATAATCCAAAATTAAAATTTAATTATTTGTTTCACACTGGTCAACAAAATTTTAATTTTTTTTGTCACATGAAAACATATTAAATTTTGAATGTACTAGGGCACTAAACAATAATATATGAATAAAAAAAATTGACACTTCAGTTTTTTTCCTATATGGTCTTTCATTAATGTTATATTCCGGCATAAGCCTCCCCCATAACTGCCCATAAATCTCTGTTCTTTTCGGCGTTGTACCAATTCTGGTTAAAATCTTTCAGATCGTCTACCCATATATTTTCAGGTCGTCCTCTAGATCGTTTTTCATTGGGTGGTTGCCATTTGGTTATCAACTTCGTCCATCTCTGATTTTCTATTCTAGATATGTGTCCTTGTGTTCTTCTTTTTATTTCTTCATTTCTAACTCATTGTTTGTCTTATCTTAAGCAATTTTTCTTTCAATTTTTGTCTGACAAATCCTTAGCATTTCATTCGAGTTCGTTGTTAATCCTAATGCGTCTAAGCCAGCTTTACTCAACCTGCGGCCCGCTTATAAAAGTTGGCTCGCAGCGTACTTTAATAAATTCTTTAAATATCGAGTGACTGCATAAAAACGTGAGAAAAATATATCCTTTTGAGTTTTCAAAATGGAAGCAACACGAAAACGTACATCAGCGGAAAAGTGGACATCGTGTGTTTTCAAAAAATGTTCTAGATGTCACTCCTTTCAATGCCAGGAAAAGTTAGTTTGCACAACTTAATGAAAAACAGATGTCCTGAGTATTCCTTACTTTTATTGCCATTGCGAAATTGAATTGGAATCATTTTATTCAAATTTTGAATGGAAAATTCATAAACACAGCAGCCCAGGCATAATAAGTCAAGGAAACTATTTTGTAGACATACCTTGTTTTGATGATTAGGTACTTATGTACATTTTGAATTTCAGTTAGTGCGGTTGCAGTGAATTTTTGTAAATAAAGAATAATGGCAGGAATTTCTTTGAAATTAAAACGAAATATATCTGATTGTTGTGCCAAGCAGCCAAGCAAAAACAACGCGGCTACCTATTTAATATGCCGTGAAAAACTTATTTTAATAAAGTATAATATTGGTCGTCATTTTAACACAAAACACAAATCTTTCAATGAAATGGAACACAATTAAGAAGTGAGAAATTGACTTTTTTAAAGAGGTCATTATAACAGCAACAAAATGTAATGTCCGTGGCTTTATCTCAAGACTCTGTAATAACTAAGGCATCTTACGAAATTTGCTATACTCTTGGTAAGAACATGAAACCTTTCACCGATGCAGAAATTGTCAAAGAATGTTTCGTAAGTGCTGCCGATATACTGTTTGATAAATTTAGCAACAAATAACAAATATTTTCTGAAATAAAAAAAACTACAGCTATCTGATTCAACATTTCTGAGACGTATTGAAGACATTTCCAAATATTTATATTTTCGTGACAATTTAAAGAAAACTTAAGGAACTGTATGTTTTTTAGCTTGGCTTTCGATTCCAGCACTGACGTTTCAGCAACATCTCAATGCTCGGTGTTTGTTAGATATTGCACAGAACAGAATTTAATCTTCGAATAATTTTTCAAATTCCTTCCGATGAAAGGTCAGACCCGGGGAATAGATTATCTTGGTACAATTTCAAATTTTCTAGAGCAGAATGATATTGATATTAAAAAAATCGTGGGTGTATGTACAGATGGCTGTCTATCCATGACTGGATCTGAAAATGGATTTATAATCTTGTTTAAAAAATATATAATTTGACAAATTTAATTACATTTCATTGCATTATTCATCAAGAGAACTTGGCTGCACGGATTAACAATTTAAAAATCGATGCCGTGATGAAGATTGTAATTGATATTCTGAATTATATTCAAGCGAGAGAATAAACCACAGAAAATTTAAAAGCCCTTTGTAAGAATTGGGAAGTGAGTATGGTGACGTTCTTTTGCATATGTTTTTTTCCTTGCGCCACGAAATAATCCTCTTCTTACAACAAAATAAAAAAGTTTACCCAGAATTGCAAGATAATCAATAGTGGTGTCTTTTAGCATTTTTATGTGATATCACAGGAAAACTAAATAGTTTCAATCGAAATTTACAAGGACAAAATAACATTATTTCACAGATGGCAAGTAAAATATTTGCTTTTGAAGAAAAGCTTAATATTTTTCATGAAGAAATAAGAAGAAATAATGAAGAATAACAGCTACAAAATTTTCCAACAATCGTAATAGCTACAAAGGACCTCATCGACATTTCTGAAGAAAACTGCTCAACAATATTGAATTACTTAACAGCACTGTCAAAAGAATTTGTAAAAAGGTTTCATGATATCAGAAAAATAAAAAAATGCTTAACGCTTGTAGAAAACCCATGGCATCTGGAAACAACGACAATCTCACGGGTAGCTTCTGTTTTAAATCAAGATCAAGCAAAGTTTTTTGAAGAGTTCATCGATTTTAAAAACGATTCAAATCTTGAAGCTCTGTTTAAGGAAAAAAGGGGAATACTTAGAATTTTGGAGCATCGTCCCCGAAAAATATGCAATCGTCAGAAGAAGTTCACAGATTCTGCTGACATTATTTGGATGTACATTTGTTTGCGAATCTTCGTTTTCGAGAATTAAATATGCAAAAAATATTTACCGAAACAAACTTACGGACTCCCACCTAGATGATGTCATTAGGTTGGCATGCAGCCAGATCTAAATAAAGTGAGTATTATTATTTACGATAAAAAAAATTCTTGTGGCCCGGGGTACCGTTACAAAATGATCAATGTGGCCCATTAAAAAAAAAGGTTGAGTATGGCTGTTCTAAGCCATATGTTAATGTTGGTAGTATTCTTCAGTCTAGTATATATTTTCTCATACCGTCGCTTAGGTTAGAATCAAGTATTTGTTTAACATTCCAAAACTGCTTCCAGTTGCTGTCAATTCTTCGTTTTATATCTTTTTTAGATATACATATTAGATCGTCAACATATTCAATATTTTTGTCAAGAAGTACAATGTCCTTTTTGATGTGGTTTGTCATCATTTTTGTTTTTGTCAGATTAAGATAGAGTCGTCTGGTGATTGAGAAAGGAGTCCATATTTTATCCAATTGAGTTGTCAAAAAATATCCTCAAGAACCACTGAGAATAGGGGTGGTGATAGTGGATCTCCTTGGCGAACTCCTCTCTTAATACTAAAACACCTTCCGATTTTGTCTGTTTCTATCTTGGCCTTGTTGCTTTTGTATACGCTTTTCATGGTCTTTATAAAGTCAAGATTGCTTAATGCAGTCTAGATGTTATTGTGTTCTACTGCATCAAAAGCTTTGGTAAAATCAATGAAAAGTAAATATAGTGGTTTTTTGAACTCGTTATTTATTCAATTAGTTGGTTAATCGTTTGCAGATGATCTGACGTCGAGTATCCTTCCCTGAAACGCACTTGTTCCCTAGATTGATTGTCGTTTAGTGACTTTTTTAATGCATTATATAGTGTCTTGCAAAAAAGTTTATATAATGTTGATATAATGCTGATGGGTCGGTAGGTTGTTGATGACAACGGTTTCCTTTTTTTACTTTCTTGCCGTTGTTCTCGAATTTGTTGAGTTCTGATAATTTCGTTAAACAGTTTCGTCAATATTGGTGTTAGAGTAGTTTTGGCATATTTAATCATTTCGGCTTGAATTCCCTCATTATTTGGGCTTTTTTCATTTTTCATTTCGTCAATAGCGTTTCTGATGTATGTCGGTATGAGTTAAAATGATTGGATTTGATATTGTTCTATTGGTGTTGTTGTCTTAATTTCTTAGTTCACAATTTGAATTGAATACATTTTCAAAGAATATTGTTGCTATTTCATTTATATCCATTCTTTTTGTTATTACGTTCGATTTGTTTTTCACTGAAATAATCTATTCCTTGTCATGATTCAGAAGCATTTTTATCTTTTTTATTGA
Source organism: Scaeva pyrastri (assembly GCA_905146935.1). Taxonomy (NCBI): domain Eukaryota; kingdom Metazoa; phylum Arthropoda; class Insecta; order Diptera; family Syrphidae; genus Scaeva; species Scaeva pyrastri. The sequence continues at coordinate 48,124,611 of LR989929.1, forward strand.
TTTTGTAGCTTGTTGCATATTTTTAATTATATTTACGTTAAATTTTTTAAATATCTTCTTTATTTTTTTGTCTTACTTGTTTTTCGAAGGTTTTTTAATTGTATTTTATCCGATTCACTTTAATTTGTTTCATTCTTTAACGATTCTCTTAAATTAATGAGCGGCTTTGTTTCATTGGAAATTTTGTCAATTTTTTGAGATGTTTGTTTCATTATCGTGTACCTGGCAGATTGTTTTATTGTTTTTTGAAGTGTGTTGAAATTGGATTGGATATTGATGTTTATATTTTGAAAATCTAGTTTTTTAGTACTGAAACATCTGCTGCTGTTGAAATTTTGTTGGTTATAATTAGGTCAATTTCGTTCATTGTGTTTCCATCTGGTGATCTCCATGTCCATTTGTTTTCGTCTTGTTTTTTGAAAAAAAAGTTTACAAATACCAAGTTAGATTCATAAAGCCATGATAAGAGTCTTTCTCCTCTCATGTTTCTTTGTCCATAACCAAATGTTCGCATTGTATTTTCTTCATATTCTTTGCGTCGCGTCGTCCGAGTTTGGCATTGAAGTCGCCTATCACATACCTATACATAATTTCTGATTTTGTTTGTTCGTAGGTGTGGTCAAGTTCATCATAAAAGGTTTCAATTTCTGTATCGGAGCCTTTTTCTGTAGAAGCATAAATTTGAATATTTGTCATCTTTGTCCTTTGAATTTTTAATTGAACAGATTCTTTCGCTGAAAAGCGTATGTTTATTATGTCCTTTTTTAGATATTTCCTTATTATAAATCCAACTCCATATAAACCATTAATTTCTCCTATATAGTAGAATAAATCATTGTCAGATTCTAGAATTTTCTGACCAAATAATCTTGTTTCGGATAAACCAATTATGTCCCATTTTATTTCAGATAGCGCTAATCTTAAAGTTTTTGTTGTCGTTCTAATGCTATAATTCGTGTATTAAGTGTGCATATGTTTAAAAAGTGTTTGTTATTATTTATTTTGTAGGTTTTTTAGGTTCTAGTGTTGATGGGGGGTTTGAGCCTTCATTCCTCAAGGTGGCCAGCCGGCTTGAAGAAGTTATAGTGTTTCTTTGTTCAGTCATTGTTTTGTGTTCTGAAAGTTTGCTATTTTGGAGTGAAAAATAAGAAGATAAATATAAAAATGAATATATAGCTAAATGAATATAAATAAATAAATAAAGATATGAATAAACAAATATATAAATAGTTAGTTCAGTAATAAATAGGTAAATAAAAAACAATTAATATATAATATAGCAAGCAAATATTTAAACATTTATTAAGTTAATATCATTTTATTTTAAATAAAGATTATAAATGAACAATAACGATTAAACAATAAAAAGAAATATAACCGTTGCAAGGCAAAATAAACATTTTAAGAATATATAAGTTATGGCACAAAGAAATAATCATAACAAGAAGCCATAAAATCCAAACAAAGGGATCATTGTTCTAATAAACTAGAAATTTATTGGGTAACCAAGTCGTACACTCGGACACAGAAAACACCCCTTTTACATTCAAGTGTTTGAATCGTCATGGTTACGAAAACAAAGTGTCGCATCATTGTTCTATTTCTATAAACAAAGCAAAGCGTAAACAAACCAGAGTGTCGGAGCATCTTGCAACACGCACCCACACGAACAGCATCAACTCAAATTATAGCAGTATAAAAACCATCCGGAGTTGTCCAGGCAGGGCATTACGTTTCAGATCAGTCAAGTGGTTCGTTCGTTCGATCGGGCATTCATTTAGTCGAAAAAAATTTGTAAAATTTTGTAAAATTAAAAAAAAAAGAAAAAGAATTTATTAAATTTTCCTTTTAATTTTTTGTCACATCTTAAACAAGTTGAAATATTTGTTTCCTGTTCAAAAGAAATGTACTTTTCTATTTCGAATTCTTTTTTTCGTCCTATTATGAATTAATTATATTAAAAAACAGCGATTAAAAATTTTAAAACAACAGCTTTCAAAATCAACTTTACTCCCCGAAATACATTCGATTAATAATTTTTCCGATCCTTTTCAGATCTTTTCGGATCTTTTCGAATTCTATTCGTGAGAGAACAAAATCCGAAAAAAAAAATATTTTTTCGATCTCTCACGAATGAAAAAAAGAGAAAGAAAATAATTTAATTCGGTTCGTGAGATATCTGAAATTTTCGGATCCCGAGAACAGTATCCGTATGGGAATTTTATTTTTTTCGGATCGTGAGAAGATCGGAAAAATGTGAGAAGTATCCATATTAATCGGTTAGCGAGCGATATTTTCCGAACTCTGGAATTTAATTTATATTTGCCAAAGATGCAAATCACCGACGGTATCAGCAATATCATATTTAGTCACCGACGGCAAAAATACCTACAAATGTATATAATTTGGGAGATCATGATAAGAGATAACACTCTAAAAATCATCGATCATAATGGTTTTTGTGTACGCCCACTATACGATGTTTTTGTTGTTTTGTTTTATTTTGTGTGGGTGGTCAAGCAGCAGTGGATGATCGATCGATGATGGCATCGAAGAAGATGGAAGGTGCGGGATGATGGATATACAGAATGTTTATAACCTATCACTATGGGTCAACGAACCATAGGTGGACCATCAAGCTGGTGGAACAATATATGCGATTATGACAAATATAGCTATAGCTGGACATAAAGGAACCGAGGTTTCTTTATGAGATAATGATACAAATTTAGTAATAAGAAAATTAGCTTAACAAAATTCCTCATTTTTTATTTAAAAAAAGGAAGGTGATTTTAGTTTTTTTCTACATTTTTGTTGTTTACCGCCGGCAACCTAAGGACTGCGGAATATACAATCCATTTGTTTATTTAAAGTGTAAGCTAGTGTCCTTGCGGTTAACAATAACAATGTAACAAAAAGTAATGCTAAAGTTATGTATTTTGCACTTTTTTCCCATATTTGGCAACCATACAAAAGAATTGCTTGAAAAATTACTGTATAAATTATAATTTTATTGATGAACAGATAAAGTAGATGTATTGCAATATCTACTGACTTTTCAACGTTTTGGGCTTTTGGCAATATTTAACATTTATCTCCCAGTTGATATTAACACTATTAACATTTATCTGATTGCTTGGAAGAAAACAAGACTTTCTTTTTCTACTTAAAAAGATAGCTTGTACAAACAAGCAAATAAAATATTACATTACATACAGAGTAGAGACACTTGCACCTTGAGCTACTGCGGCTATGTAAGGCGATACAACACAAGGCATTAATACAAGACAGAAGGACAGAGAAAAGAAAGAACAAAAGAAAGAAAGAACACATGACAACAGCACGCGGTAGGTCTCAAGTTGCATTCCATCTTTCTACTAACCGCGCTTGATGCTTGATTTCGGTGATCGATGGGAACCGAACTTTTATCAATGACTAGGCCGTTGTCGAACAAATAATATGTTTCACATCTTCAAGGGTGAACGTTTGATCTACAGCGGTGTCGAGGGAGCTTATTGTGTGCCTTAAGATTTTCGGTATCTTTATCACTGAGATGTCGAGTCTTCTTAAACAATGTCATTACCATTTTCTAGATTAGAAATGTATTCCCGAAAGGTTTCGCATTTTTATCTTGTTTGCTAAGATTTTTATTCCACTTATTATTTCTAAACTTTTGTATTTCCTCAGTTATCTTCTTACTGCACAGTTTGACTTGAATGCGATATTCAGTTAGTCGATAACGGTGCCATTGTCTCTTAAAAGAGTTTCTATTCGAATAATATTCAAGAATGTATTCTGGCATCTTGAAAATAAAAGATTTGCTGTTTTTTTTGGGAGCGCATGACTCTATTAATTAAGATAGTCAGCCCTATCGAGGTATTCGTTCGTAGAATTTCCGTAACGAAAGTAAACTCCGATCTGAACTCAGATTATATTCGAGGTATCCATTGCGGAACTAAATAAAATGAAGCAAACAATCGCGTTCGTTTTAATATTTTACTTACAATTTTGTAGTTTAAAATTTTGTTCCGAACGGATTCCTCGATAGGGGTGAGTATTCGAAAAAGCATCGATCTGCATGTCTACATCATTTTTTGAAAATATTGTATTCAAATCAATAGGCACTGCTCTAAGTTTGGACTTCAATTCTGATTTATAACGCCTCCATTTTGCAATATGCAGATAATAACTTTCTGTACGTTGTGGTGTTTGGAGCATTTTAAAACAAACAGGAACATGATCCGAAATTAATCGTTGCATAGTTTTAGGCTGGGTGAAAAGATGGAATATTTGTAATGAAGAGAGAAGAGGTCAAGAAAGGAGGGACTACCTACCTCTAGAACCAGACGGAAAGTAGGTAGGAATAAACGAAAACAAAATTGAAAACGGAAATTAAAGTCAACACCCACTAAATAATTTTCGTTTCTTATTAGTATCGCAGCCCTCGCCCCCTATTTGATATAAGCGATCAACGCGGTAGCATTATAGTAGTTTTGAATTGAAAAATATATATCTGAATTTAACCACGTTTTTTTGTTACAAGAGCTATATCAATTGCATTTTGATTTAAAAAGTTTAAAAATTCAATAATTATTTTATTATGAATGTTATAATTTTCAAAATATAAGCTGAAATATTATTTTGCATAATTTGTGTACTTAACATCATTATAAAGAAACTTAGTAGCTAACTGTGCGATAGCTTGAAATTGTTCGATTTTGTTTTACATAAACTTAACTTACTAATCATCTCCATTACGAGGGAGTTAAGTTCTTTCATTGAAAAAAGATCACGTCTAGAAACTAAAGATGAAGTGGCTGCTTTATTTGTATTCACCACAGGTTTTGTATTTACCTAACCCATGAATTTGGTGGAATAACATAGCTGGTCAGTTCTGCTCTTACTGGACGCACACAGAGCTACCGTTGTAAAGTTGAGAGTTCATCCATTGACATATATAAGATGGGAGAGCTCTTTGACTTTTGTTGCCAAGATTGGTAATATGTATTTTGTTTTGAAGTGTGAGTATGAATGCGATAGATTTTTCTCTCATTTGCTTTATCAGTTGATTTATGTTTTTTCGCTGCAATTTGCACATTTATGGATGTCAGTGTTAACGCATTCCTCAGTCTTATGTTAGCCAGCGCATATTTATCACAATTTTATAAGAAGTCATTGAATAACACATGATTTTTATACCAATTGATAATCTGACACTTTAGTATGTAGATAGCATTATGGACATGCGTGGACAATGAACATATTCCAAAAGTTTCCCCTGGAGCCTCTTCCACTTGTGTTCATTGTTTGGGTTTTTTTGGAACTTGATGGCCGAGGACAATATTCTGTCCTCTGAATTAGGCGATCGCACACGTTTGCTTAAACGTGGTTAGCTTTCTCTAACAAAACCTCCTACATGACTCATAAAAAGTGATTGTTTTTAAACTTTCTACAAAAAAATGTTATCAAATCTTGGTGCCGTTGTTACATAAGTTATTGTTCTAGTGCCGAATGATGAATGTAATTAAGAAAAATTGCCCCAAAACAAAACAAGCACGCCGTTGCACAGTGTGAGAATTCGCTCATCTAGCGGAATTAAATTAATAGCGGTTACAAGTTTCACTTTTTGATGATTCTTTTTTTGCAAGATTAATTATAAATATGTAAATAATGAAATTTAACAAAAATTTTTAATATATTTTGTTATTTTTTTTTTTACAGACTTTCAAAGTACTCGTTTTTTGCAGTTTGATAGACCCTTGTTAACAAATGAATTTCGCTCAGAAAAAAGCTTATTCTTGATTTTTTTGGTTATATTTATAGCTTATATATACCAATAGAGATTTAAATAGAATTTTGTATGTACCTAGCCAATTAATGAACGGAATTCTGAAAATACGTGTTTTATGCACTTAGGTAAGCACATCAGGAACAATTAAGTTACGCAGAAAAAAAAATTGTTGTTCCTTTTTACTTACATTTATTCATAAAGAACATAAAATACATAAATTGAAATAAACATTATTAATATTTTTGTACAAAAAGAAATTTAAAACAAGATTTTTATATTACTCAGTTTCATTTAAAAGGTCTAAGACCACACGCTCGATAGCACTTTTTTTCCTTTTCGGAATACACCTTATGCTGGCTATAAATAGCCTATTTAAAAGATCCGTTATTGTGTCCAACCGCGAAGTTTTTCTCGTGAATAGCTCACGATATTTCCTATTTTCCTTGTTTCTAGCTTCTTGCGCTTCCTCCGAAAGTTGGCCAATCGGCAGAATGCCTGAAGCAACCACTTGTCTGCCATGGAACAATACGCGTTGGTTGCTGACTTGTGCTTTGTACATTGCAAAGTGTCGTAATTTCACCACGACCATTATCTATGTTCGCATGCTCAAAGCAAAAGCATATATATTGATCGCTTGCGAACGCCGCACAGTGGGGCAGAACCACGAAAAGTTGGCAATAAATCAACCAACAGGGCTAGAAAGCTGAAATTTGACACAAATTCTACTTATGCCAATGTTAATGCATAGTCAAGATTTCTAATGGCCATGCCCATTTTTAGGGTTACCACCCATACAAAAAAGTTTTCAGATTTTGAAATTTACATAAACGGCTTCAAAATGTTAATAAGAGTTATTGTATCAGAAGTAATTATTATTCTAGGTGTTTTCGAATTAATTGAAATGCAATTTCTTCTATAAAAATTAAAAAAAAGGTTGCCACTTTTGAGATTTTTATATTTTTGGTTGGTATAATTACAAACATACAATTATTATAGATTGAACTTAGATTTCTTCATCACTTTCCAACATTTCATCTTCATTTGGTAAGGGAGATATTAATAATTCAACGGCTTCCTGAGGCAGATGTTGTAGTTTTTTTTAGGGAGCTTTTGCATACTTGTCAAAACTGGATCTGATGATAGTAAAAAAAATTAATGTCTGCATTAGTGTTTTTTCTGCTAAAAAAATACACATTTTTTCCTTTTTTTTATTTTTAACTACAAATTAAAACAACAAGAACATATTTTTCTCAAAAAAGTTAACATATAAAAACGCACCTGAGCTTACTGATTCCATTGCAAAAAGATTTAATTTGATACACGTAATAAATAAAAAATAATACACAATTTACTAAAACAACGCAAAGCGGTAAAAAGAGGTCTGCACTCGACGCAAAACGTGAACTTACTCTTCAATTGTGACGATCTCTACTAGATCACGTGATGCAAATAAACTTTTTATGTCTCATTTCTAATTCTCTGTTATATCTTGGAGAGAAATAGAACGGTTATTTAAAATAAAGCTCAACTTCATAATTTGATTAAATGCCAGCTTTTTTGGATTTTGCCCCATTGTGCGCCGCCGCCGAGCCGGCCGCTTTTACTCGTTTCCATCTTGGTACCTATATATAATAATATAGTATTCTTATGGATTAGAATTTTGTGTTACCGAGGAGGTTGCCCTTGGGACGCTACTTGTACGAAAGTTTCTCACTTTAAGAGATCGAGAAACGCCAAACTTAATATCGGGTTTTTCAACAGCGACCCTACAAAAATAGAGCGACAGCGATAGCAAACCAAGCCATATTTCTTGCCGCTCTTTTGACAATTCTCTTCAGTAATGTTTGCCATTCCATTTTATGATGGATAGATATACGAGCCAACAACGAGTCAAAATTATTAACTTCTCATAGGGAGTTATTGTAATCGGTCCGATTTGTCAAATTGAAATTTTTGACAAATCTGGACGTTTTAAGGTCCCTAAATCCATCATTTGTAGATGTCTGTGTGTGTGTGTGTTCGGGATACCATTTTTCTTCCACGGTATCTCAAGAACGGGTAAAGATATCGACTCCAATTAAATTTTGTTCGACAGGTTATAACTCCGAAAGATGTAGAAAGGACTTTCATACAAATTTAGAGAGCGGTTTCTTCACTATAGCATTTAAAAAAAAATAGTAAAAATTTTGGTTTATCGCAAATATCTCAGGAACGGATAATCCTATCGACTTCAAATAAATTTTATTGTGTACAATTTAACGCGGTACAGATTTGGTATAAATTTGAAAAAAGTTCAACAAATCGTTATTTTATTAAAATTGAAAAACTAAAAAAAAAATGTTTGGCGCTCAAATATACAACAAAGGAAAAATGATATTATGTTCAAAAGAATTTTCTACAATGTGAAATGATGTTTTCGATGTTAAAAAAAAAGTACACAAAATTCCACCAAAAGTTGCTAAAAAATGTTTTTTGACTTGAATATTTCTAGAATGGGCAACGATTTTTAATATATGCTACATTTTTGACAAATATCGAACTAATAGATTTTTACAATCTATATATATAAAATTCTTCTGTCACAATGTTTGTCCTCGAACTCCTCGAAAACGGCTGGACCGATTTTAATGAAATTTGGTATACATATTCGTTAGGTCTGCAGTAGGTTTTTATCTATTTTTCATAGCCGTATGTGGTGTGGTTTGTCCAACACCAACATTTTTTTTTCGACAATTTTTTTTTTATTTGTGCTTTAAAAATTGCATGCGAAACTTAATTTTCACCATTTATCACAGACATTTGATTTAATTTTAACTATTTTTCTTGAATTTGCATTAAAAAGTAAATACTTTAAAGTTTAAAAAATTTAATTAAAAAAATTATTTAAGCAACGATAAATTTTGATTGTAGTTCGTACGTTTTATTAAATAAATTTATTCGTAATCAATACCTTTCACGAGCTTCCGTCAGTATGTGAATAAAGGTAGCAATATGGCTGTATTTCGAGTTGAAAATAACGATATGAATGCTCCTTCGGTGAATGAGAACGATGAAATATCACTCTACCAAATTGGCCGGTATGTCAGCTCTAATGAAGCTGTTTGGCGGATCTTTGGTTTCTCAATTCATGAACGGGATCCAGCAGTTACTCATTTAGCCGTCCATCTTGAAAACGGTCAGCGTGTGTATTTTACAAACGAGACAGCTATTGATCGGGCTATAAATCCACCAAAAACTACACTCACCGCATTTTTTGAGTTGTGTAATCGTACAGATGCTTTTGGTGCCTTTGTACGGACGTTACTGTATTCAGAAGTACCACAATATTTCACATGGGCTACAACAAAAAAATGGTCGCCCCGCAAGAACGGCATACCGGTTGATGCATGTCCAGGTCTATTTAAATCCAACGCGTTGGGGCGAGTATTTACAGTCAATCCAAGGCAAACTGAGTGCTTTTATCTTCGTCTGTTGTTAGTTAATGTCGCCGGCCCATTGTCATTTCAACATTTACGCAACGTGAATGGACAACAGTATTCGACGTATAAAGATGCGTGCCTTGCATTCGGCTTGCTGGAAGACGACAACCAGTGGGAATGTATGCTTGCTGAAGCAGAGTTAAACTGTACAGCAAAACAAATTCGTATACTATTCGCTATAGTGTTAACTACATGCTTTCCAACTCGAGCACAGATATTGTGTGATAATCACAAAGATTCTATGACTGACGATATATTACATCATACACTCACAATTAATTAGTTACTATTTCTAGAAAAATATTCTCTAGAAACAATTTATATGACAAAACAACGTTTGTCGGGTCAGCTAGTAGGTAAATAAAAAAAATTATCAAAACATGTCAAAAGTTGTTTCTCGACTTGTATATTTCGAGAGTGGTCAATCATTTTAACTTCATATTTATTTTATTTTTTGTATTATGCAATTGTTAAAATGTGTTACATTTTTGACAAATATCGAATTGACAGTTTTTTCGCGAAAAATAAAAATCTTAAACTAAAATTTAACGAAAAGTTCGGCATCAAAATATTGATAAATATGAAATTAACATTTTTTACAATAAATGAAAAACTACAAAAAGTTCTAAAAAAATTGGTAAATATTGTTTTTTCTGATAATTTTTTATTTAAAATTTTTATTAATCAACAACAAAACTAAATCGATTAATATCAATAATGCCAAATTTTCAAAGTGTGCATAATGGGAAGTTATCAGTGTGGGTCGCACCCAGCCTCTTTTTAAAATTTACTACCGAAATTCGGAGTCAGTGGCCTCAACGTTAAGAGCGCTACTTCCAATTTATGGTCGTCAAAATCATCCTAGCAGATCAACAATTGAGCGCCTAGTGGAAAAATTTGAATCCACAGGCACAGCACAAAATGTTTCCGTGTCAGTTAGACAAAGAAGTGCCGTAGTGTCGAGAGTATTGCTTCCGCTGAGGCTTCAGTTGTAGAAAGCCCAAATGTGTCTCTCACGTGCACCCCGAAAAAATTACGGGCTGGCGGGCGGGGTCATTGGGTGCGCACTTCTTCCGTGATGATCAAGACCGGAACGATGCTGTGAATGGGGATCGCTACCTTTCAATGATAACCGAATATTTTTGGTTCCCCAATTGGATGATATGGACTTGGAGGACATGTGGTACCAATAGGACCACAAGCCACACAGCGAATGTCACAATCAATTCGTTGGAAACCAAGTTTGGAGAACGTGTTATCTCACGAAATGGTCCAGTCGCTTGGCCGCCTTGGTCATGCGATTTGACGCCTAATGCCTATTTCCTGTGGGGCTACGTCAAGTCTATGGTCTATGCCAACAAGCCAACGACGATTGATAAACTTCGTACGAATATCGAACGTGACATTACAGCAGTATCCGCCGATTTATGCTTGAAAACCGTCGAAAATTGGGTTCAGCGTCTGGACTTCTGCAAGCATCCCCGTGGTGGCCATGCAAAAGAAATCGAGTTACATACATAATGGCATCGAACGTTCTTTCAAAGGAATAAAGAATTTCATTGATATCCAAAACCGTTTTTGTTTTATTTAAAAAAAACTTTTGTAGCGCAAATACCTATGTACATATGTATGTTGAATTTCTAATGAAGTTCTCACAACTATTCTATGAAAAACATTTTTCATTAAAATAGCTTAAAATACATAATTTAATTTACTTTTTGAAAATTATTTACATTTTTTGAAAATATTTTTTCGTTGGGCAATGATTGGCAACTACATTTTCATTCTTTTTCCTCTTTGACGTTTTGTTTTTGCTTTATTCTATTTTTTTTAATCTTCCCTCCCTTTTAACTCTATACATTCGTTTCCATTTTTTTTTGTGTTGATATTACCCTCATTATTATTTTTTTTGTTTTCTCTTATTTTCATCTCGTCACCTCTCTTAAATATGCAGAAGTCAGTCGAGTGTCAGAATAGTAATTTGATACTGTAAATATAACTAGGTACTTGAATAATTTATATCTTGTACTTAGTAAAATATTTCATATAAATTAATATTGTTTAGAAAAATATAAAATATCTTTTGGTTAGTTGTTATGGAGCTTTCTAAAGAATCACATCGTTTATTTAATTCTAATTCTTGAACAAATCATCAAACCTTGTTTCATTCCATTAACAACGGGACGTTGATCAGAGATCGCGTTGTGCTTTCCTTTCCCTCATTGTACTATTCTAATATACATATACATACATATACAAAGGTTTCCATATTCTTTTTCTATTTTCGCTGTGTGAGTGTGATATGAAAAAAATTGATTCCTACTGAATAACCGTTGCCCATTGATAGCAGTACCAAAGACCTTTTATCAAAAGATTAAAGAGCTTTCTGTTAAGGCTTTTGGGAACAACAATTTCGATTTTTAGAAAGAATAAATTATTTCCACATGGTCTGAATTGAGCTTGGGCTTAAACCTGTCTAAAATTCTAAAGCTTCAATTAATTATAATACTGAAGAAATTTTAAAATAGTATTTATTATAGTTTTAAAACCTCTATTTTGTTCTAGATTGCGAGGTCTATGAAATAACTATCAATCGCGGTTACAATGAAATTTCATTTCGTGAGGACCTTAAAAAAATGTATTACCTTTCGGGAATGGATCGAAGGAAATTAGTTTTTATTTTGTCGGCGTCGCAGGTAAATCTCTTGAATCAATACATTTTTGAGAATTTTAACGTTAAAAATAAAAAAACAAGATTCTAGAGGAAGGTTTCCTTGAGTTGATAAATAATGTCCTTACCACCGGAGTTGTTCCAGGCCTTTTTAAAGATGATGAAAAAGATGTAATTATAGATCACTGTCATTCAGATGCAATTAAAGCTGGTTATTCAAGTGCAAGGTTTTTGAAAGTACAGATTTTTTTAAACTTTAGTAAATTTATTTTTATTTTTAAAGAGAATCCGTTTGGTCCTATTTCACAAAAATATGCAATGAAAACCTTCACGTCGCCTTATGCCTGTCTCCAACGGGGGAGTCTCTAAGAAATCGATGCAGAAATTTTCCAGGATTGATTGGCAGTACGACAATTAATTGGATATTCCCTTGGCCAAAAAGAGCGCTGTTTGTCGTAGCAGAGCTTTTTCTTACAGAGCACCCAATGGTAATATACACATGTATATTTTTTGAAAACATTTATCTTTAAAATAAAAAATATCTTGTTTTCAGATACCCGAATATCACCGCGAAAATATTATCAGCCACGTAGTGCATGTTCATGAGTCAATGGATTTCTACTCTTCAGATTACAAAGAGAAACTGCGGCGCTGTAACTTTGTTACCCCAAAGAACTATTTGGATTTCATAAGTACTTATTTGAAACTCCTAGGTAATGAACGTTTGAGCAATTAAATTTTTTTTTGTTAAACAGCTGAGGACCTAATGTGTTTACTTTTTTCATTAACATTGTAAAATATCAATATGTTTAACTTTTTAAAGTTAATACCGAGTGAAATGAAAGTTCATAACCTTCATTATTTTATTAAACTGTGTCATTTATAAATATTTTTCATGACCACTCAGAAAGAAATTTGTATTCCGAACTGTATATCCCCAAGGACAAATTTTTTTAATCATTATTCGATTCAAGTGCAGCATTGTCCCTTTTTTGCTTAAAAATGCAATTGTATTTTTCAGTAAAGTGTCATACACAATATAATGTCTATGATACTTGCTTGCATCAAGCTCTTTTTGAGGAATAGCTTATAGTATAAGAAAAAAAGAATAGTAAAATTCAGAATAAAGAGCAAAAAATGTACAATTTGATTTTTATTAAATTTATCTACACATATATAAATCAATTGCTCTTTCTTGGTCATTGGTCTGGCTAAAACTCTAGTACGGCTGGGCCGATTTGGCTGATTTTGCTTTTAAAATGTTTATCTTCGCCTAGAAAAGTTTTAATAGGTCGGAAAATGTGGAAAAATTGCATTGAAGATAGTAAAACAATCAGCTTCATTTCCGCACACACTTTGTACAGTTGTCCTAGCTGAAAAAAAAAAATGTTTTTGATTGTCCGTTGACTGTCGGATTTTTATATATCAGTTTTCTGTCGATCTTCAGACGAAAAGTTATAAAGTTGCCTATAATTCAATCAATAATAAACTTCAAGTCAATGCAATTCAAACAATTGTATTATAGGTAAGTTCCTAAGGTAAGGACAATTTTGATCGATTGCCAACATATCGATCTTAATGCACAATAAAAAGGTGCTAATGTTGTCATCACAAACAAATAAAGTTACTTTCAATCAGCTCCCAAGAATTTTTTCTCCGTAAATTTAGTATATCCCGCTAAAAATCTACGCTTCCCTTAAATATTTTCGTGTAATATTCACAGGCTCGCCAACGATATCTTTGTATATAGAATGGAATAGTACAATCATGAAGAGGAACGAACGACGCGCCGCCTAACGAGCCTCCTCGACGGTAAAAAATGGTTCGTGCCTGAATAAATCGAAGTAGAGAATGAGAGACAGAATGAGGAGAAAATTGAAAAATAAGAAATAAATATGTGTAAGGTAACGTCAAAGCAAAAACCGAATGAAAAGGTACAAATGTGGGGAAATTTTAAGGCAGACGATAAAAACACAGGTGTATGGTTATTTATGTCGTTTTGTTCTGTTCAAGGGGTTATTAAGAGTAGGAAGGGAAGAAACGTTCAAAAAGTAGCAAATCGTTAAATAGGAGTGAGTAAGAACATTTTTGCAGTTGGCAAAATTGAGTACTTTTTCCAAATAAATTCCCAATGAGAAAAATATTCTCTAATTGTTTACGTATTAATTCAATACAAATATTTCAACTTTCTTTGATGATATGATATGAAAAATATATTCTACATTACCTAATATAAACTAAATTGATAGTTAGAAAATTTTATGAACTTACTTTTAAAATTTAAATTAGTGTACAAATCAAATTTGTAATGTATTTCAATGCTAAAATGTCATTTTTCTAGTTAATTACATACAAATTAAGATTCAGGTTACCATTTGAAAACTAAAAGTTCCCATTATTTTTTTAAAAATTGTTATTTATTGAAGTTTATGTGTTGAAATATATCTCCAATCACACGAAAAGTATCAGATGTTGACTTTTAATCTTCAAACTAAATTAAATTTGGTGATTTGTGTGGTTTTGTTTTTTTTTAATTGCTTATTCGATTTATTTTTGGCTTTACTAGTTGATACAAATTTTATTAAAAAAATTATCAAACTTCACAAATTTTAATATTTGTCAAATAAAATCAATTCCAACTCAATAAAATTGTATGCTCTCGAGATATTCAAGTTGAAAAGCATTGTTTACCAAATTTTGTAGAATTTTGAGCGTAAAAATTAATACTTAAGTTGCATTTAAATGTAAAAAGTTGACAGCAACTTTAAAAACTTTAAGTAAATGCATTTTATTTCAACTTAAGAAGTGTATTTAATGTCAAAATTTGTTGAATCATAATTGCTGTATAAACTTCTTTAAAATACTTGAAATTCTTGCAAACATAATCAGCCCTATCGAGGTATTCGTTCGGAGAATTTAAGAAACGAAAGTGAATTCCGATCGGAACTCAGATTACTTTCGAGGTATCCGTTGCGGAACTAAATAATATGAAGCAACCAATCGCGTTCGTTTTAATATTTTATTTACAATTTTGTTGTTTAAATTTCCGAATAGATTCCGCAATGATTTTTCATCGGACAATTTCTGAGAAATTCAACGCATAGCTGTCAAAAATTATTGAAAAATCGTATTACAACGCGTAGCGATGGAAACCGATGTATTTTGTCGGAAAATGTTTACGAAATTCTATCGGAACGGATACCTCGATAGAAAATTCTCCGATTTCGAACAAATCGGAGAAAAATTTCTTCCGAACGAATACCTCGATAGGGCTGAATAACTTAATTTCATCTGCAAAATATTAAAACTTTATTTCAATTTACAAAATGACATTTAATTTAACTGAATGATACAGATTTTAATTTAATTTAAACCATACTAGAATTTCATTTTATTAAACATTGAACTACTGCCTTTATTTTTCCTTACCTACCAATCCACTCCCTTACTAACATTTTGCAAAATTTTCTCAAACAACAAATACATCAGTGCAATGTATTACAAATTTGGCAACTACGCATCCTCAGAGGATTCAGAAGCCAATTTTTGCAAAAATTGAAAATTGAATCCAAAACGAATTTCAAACAGCAAGATCCCTACAGTGTTACCTTTGTATATAAAATGAATAGTATTCTCATGGAACAGAAAATTTTGCAGTCGAGGACGCTACACTGGGGGCGCTAGTTGTCTTTAAATTTAGCCGAGGCACCTTAGAATGAGAAGAGAAAAAAGAAAATAAACACAAACAAAATTTCATTCATAGGAAATAGGAGGGAAAAAATCGATAGAGTAAATATAAAAAGAGGGGATTTTTTCTGTCTGAGCATTGCTTGTATGGAAATACGGTTTCTATATACATACTTGTGCACAATGATTGCCTTCAGATTTGTGTGGTTGCTTATGGAAGGGAATGAGTCGTGTGTGTTATGGATATTGCTATAGCTATGAATGCTGTAACACTGTAGGGATCTTGCTGTTTGAAATTCGTTTTGGATTCAATTTTCAATTTTTGCAAAAATTGGCTTCTGAATCCTCTGAGGATGCGTAGTTGCCAAATTTGTAATACATTGCACTGATGTATTTGTTGTTTGAGAAAATTTTGCAAAATGTTAGTAAGGGAGTGGATTGGTAGGTAAGGAAAAATAAAGGCAGTAGTTCAATGTTTAATAAAATGAAATTCTAGTATGGTTTAAATTAAATTAAAATCTGTATCATTCAGTTAAATTAAATGTCATTTTGTAAATTGAAATAAAGTTTTAATATTTTGCAGATGAAATTAAGTTATTCAGCCCTATCGAGGTATTCGTTCGGAAGAAATTTTTCTCCGATTTGTTCGAAATCGGAGAATTTTCTATCGAGGTATCCGTTCCGATAGAATTTCGTAAACATTTTCCGACAAAATACATCGGTTTCCATCGCTACGCGTTGTAATACGATTTTTCAATAATTTTTGACAGCTATGCGTTGAATTTCTCAGAAATTGTCCGATGAAAAATCATTGCGGAATCTATTCGGAAATTTAAACAACAAAATTGTAAATAAAATATTAAAACGAACGCGATTGGTTGCTTCATATTATTTAGTTCCGCAACGGATACCTCGAAAGTAATCTGAGTTCCGATCGGAATTCACTTTCGTTTCTTAAATTCTCCGAACGAATACCTCGATAGGGCTGATTATGTTTGCAAGAATTTCAAGTATTTTAAAGAAGTTTATACAGCAATTATGATTCAACAAATTTTGACATTAAATACACTTCTTAAGTTGAAATAAAATGCATTTACTTAAAGTTTTTAAAGTTGCTGTCAACTTTTTACATTTAAATGCAACTTAAGTATTAATTTTTACGCTCAAAATTCTACAAAATTTGGTAAACAATGCTTTTCAACTTGAATATCTCGAGAGCATACAATTTTATTGAGTTGGAATTGATTTTATTTGACAAATATTAAAATTTGTGAAGTTTGATAATTTTTTTAATAAAATTTGTATCAACTAGTAAAGCCAAAAATAAATCGAATAAGCAATTAAAAAAAAACAAAACCACACAAATCACCAAATTTAATTTAGTTTGAAGATTAAAAGTCAACATCTGATACTTTTCGTGTGATTGGAGATATATTTCAACACATAAACTTCAATAAATAACAATTTTTAAAAAAATAATGGGAACTTTTAGTTTTCAAATGGTAACCTGAATCTTAATTTGTATGTAATTAACTAGAAAAATGACATTTTAGCATTGAAATACATTACAAATTTGATTTGTACACTAATTTAAATTTTAAAAGTAAGTTCATAAAATTTTCTAACTATCAATTTAGTTTATATTAGGTAATGTAGAATATATTTTTCATATCATATCATCAAAGAAAGTTGAAATATTTGTATTGAATTAATACGTAAACAATTAGAGAATATTTTTCTCATTGGGAATTTATTTGGAAAAAGTACTCAATTTTGCCAACTGCAAAAATGTTCTTACTCACTCCTATTTAACGATTTGCTACTTTTTGAACGTTTCTTCCCTTCCTACTCTTAATAACCCCTTGAACAGAACAAAACGACATAAATAACCATACACCTGTGTTTTTATCGTCTGCCTTAAAATTTCCCCACATTTGTACCTTTTCATTCGGTTTTTGCTTTGACGTTACCTTACACATATTTATTTCTTATTTTTCAATTTTCTCCTCATTCTGTCTCTCATTCTCTACTTCGATTTATTCAGGCACGAACCATTTTTTACCGTCGAGGAGGCTCGTTAGGCGGCGCGTCGTTCGTTCCTCTTCATGATTGTACTATTCCATTCTATATACAAAGGTGTTACAGCATTCATAGCTATAGCAATATCCATAACACACACGACTCATTCCCTTCCATAAGCAACCACACAAATCTGAAGGCAATCATTGTGCACAAGTATGTATATAGAAACCGTATTTCCATACAAGCAATGCTCAGACAGAAAAAATCCCCTCTTTTTATATTTACTCTATCGATTTTTTCCCTCCTATTTCCTATGAATGAAATTTTGTTTGTGTTTATTTTCTTTTTTCTCTTCTCATTCTAAGGTGCCTCGGCTAAATTTAAAGACAACTAGCGCCCCCAGTGTAGCGTCCTCGACTGCAAAATTTTCTGTTCCATGAGAATACTATTAATTTTATATACAAAGCTATTATCAGCCGTTATGGATACTGGAAAACCAGATCTGCTAAGCATCGCCTTAAGTATCGTTATTATTTGGGAACTGGTTATTATTTTTGTAATTTTGATCTCTTTGTACAGCGTGTTGTAATCTATTAAAAAAAAAAGAGGCTGGGTGCGACCCACACTGATAACTTCCCATTATGCATAATTTGAAAACTTGGCGTTCCTGATAATAATTGATTCACTTTTGATGTTAGTTGATAACAATTTTATTAACATATAAAATCTCAGATATATTAATTCTGAAAACAATATTTACCAACTTTCTTAGAAATATTTGTAGTTTTGTATTTATTGTGAGAATTTCAATTTGATATTCGTCAATATTTTACCATTTATTAGGTATTGACAAATCCATTACGAGTAGGTTGAAAATAAAATACATTTGAACTCAATATCATCGTTTGTAGTGATGATATTTAAGCCGAAAAACAATTTATGACACTTTTCTGTAAATTTCAGTTTAAGTTTTTTATTTTAGTAAAAAAGCTGTCATTTCGACATTTGTCAAAAATATACCATAAGTTTACAATTCTATTATGCAAAAAATAAAACAAATTCAAATTTAAAATGATTGACCACTCTGGAAATATTCAAGTCAAGAAACTACTTTTGACATTTTTCGGCAAATTTTTGTTAAAGTTTTTTAATTTTTTGTAAAAAAACTGTCAGTTCTATATTTTTCAAAATTGTAGCGTATATTAATAATTGTATTTTGTTTAAGCTAAAATAAATTTGAAGTCAATATCGTTGCCCATTCTCATGATATTCAAGCCAAAAATCATTTTTTACGAACTTTTGGTAGAATTTTTTGCACTTTTTTATTTTTTGTAAAAAAACTATCAATTCAATTTTTTCGAAAATTTTACCAGATGTCAAATATTACATTTCACATAGTTAAAAATTGTTTTGAAGATGATATCATTTTTCCTTTATTGTATATTTTCGCGCCAAAAAATTTTTTTTAGTTTTTACTTCTTTAAAAAATAACGGTATGTTAAATTATTTTCAAATTTATACCAAACTTGTGTCCTACTGCAATCTACACCATACAATTTATTTTAAGTCAATAGCATTATTCGTTTCTGAGATATTTGCGACAAACTAAAATTTTCACTTTTTTTAAAAACTGCTATTGTGTAAAAACCGTTAGACAAATTTTTGTAAAAGTCCTTTCTGCATTTCATGAAGTTATAACCTATTGAACAAAATTTAATTCGTGTTGATATCTTTACTCATTCTCGAGATACCGTTAGCAAAAAAAGGGGTCTCGAACGTACGAACGTACATACGTACATACGTACATACGTACATACGTACATACGTACATACGTACGAACGTACATACGTACATACGTACATACGTACATACGTACATACGTACATACGTACATACGTACATACGTACATACGTACATTCGTACATACGTACGAACGTACGTACACACACACTCACAGACATCTCTCTACAAATGACGGATTTAGATTCTAGGAACCATAAAACGTCCAGATTTGTCAAAAATTTCAATTTGACAAATCGGACCGATTACAATAACTCCCTATGGGAAGTTAATAAATGTTCACCACTAGCAAAGGGTTCTAAAAGGTCCATTGCGATGTCAATCCAAGGAGCTGTAGGTAAATCTCGTCTTTTTAAAGGAAACGGGGGGTTTGGCATGCTCACCAAAGTGCAACCTTTGCACGATTTCACCAGATTTTTGATATCCTTATCTATACGAGGCCACCAGACTTTTGCTCTCAAACGCCCTTTCATCGCAACCATACCGGGGTGCCCTTCATGGGCTGCTTTTAGCACGTCATTCTGGAGTTTTCTTGGAATAACTATTTTATTTCCTCTCAACAATATATTTTCGTAAAAACATAATTCGTTTTCGAAAATTTTGTATCAGATTAGTCCCATTATTTATTATCGGGATTTTTTCGGAGCACATCATTATCTCTTCTAAAGAAATTGCGAGTGGTCGCGAATGCTCGACTATTTGGCGAACATGTGTACCTGCTCCAATTTGTGTTGAACTAGAATGAAAGCATAAGCGCGACAACGGATTGGCAATGTTCATCTTTCCGCTTTTATCGTTAACGTATCCCAATGATTGGATCTTCGTTAGAGTGATTTTTAAGTTAAAAAAGGCCAAATCTTGTTCCTTAAACCATAATCTGTCTAAGTTGGCATTTTTTCCTAATTTCTTTCTTAAGAGTTGTTGCAGTGGCAAGTGGCAATAAAGTTTACCAGCCCTTAGAAACTGTGTAGTTCTTCGGTTATTTTCGATTTTGTAATGCTTTCAACATACATATTTCTCTAAAGGCGGTGAAAGTTCGTGGCCCAAAATTGTAATGATATTTACCTTATAGATGCATTTGTCTTTTTTTAGGAGAAAGTTGTTTTCATTCAAGTTCTTAAGACGTTTTTTAGTCTCATATCGTGCTCGTTGTGTTTTTTTGCGAAAATTCAATAGTTTCTCAAGTATTTTATGAAAGATCTATGGAGCGCAGTTAAGGCTGGGTGTCCCAGACCTACAAACTAAAACTTCATGTAAATGGCTTGATTTGTGGTATATGTATACCTTTTTTGTCATGAATTTCATCGCCATCGATTTCTTGTTACTCTTTCTCGCTCTCTGCACTATTTTTGATCAAGAATAGAGTCGGAGAAAAATGAGTATATTTATAAGATCAATAACATGCTAAAGTGGGACAAGTAAAGAAAAAACAGAAATACATTTATAACAAGAGTAAAAGACAATCTGTGTTGTAGGCCGTAAGTTTCTTTTCAATTACCCTATTTTCTCGAAAACAGGTTCTGATCTCGTTTGCACTGAAATTGTTTTTTTTTTGCCCAAGAACCCTCTCTATTGCTACAAAAAAAAAATATAGATTAAATATAAAAAAAACATCATGACTTCTGCTACGTCATCAAACTAAAGGATGCAAGAAATAGGTAGATAAACCAAAAACAATATTCTTCTGCCTGCATACTTCCTACTACGCGAATTGGACGTTTACTTGCTCTAGTCAACTCATTGAAAAAAACTAGTTTGTCAATAATATTTCTATTCTATCAGCTTGTTTTTAAATATAGTGAAAAAAATGTATAGTTTTCGAAGGAACTAATTTTAAAACCAAAATTTGTCAAAAAAAGCTAAAAAAATAGTTTTAAAGTGTTATTTTTCAAATTTTTAATGAAATATAAAAATTTTTTGATTGACAATCCGTTGCTCTAATTTATTCTTAATAAAAAACTGAAAACTATATGAATTGATGTCAGATAGTTTTCGAGAAAATTGGAAATTAACAAAATCAATATTTTAACTAAATTGTTTTTTTTTTAGGTGAAAATACTTTATGGGATAAATTATTTTTTTTTAATACAGCTTACTTAAATTCAAAAGAAACTTTGCATACACCCAGCCTCACATCTACCACAATTCCTATAGTGCGCAAGCATATAGCATACCTCACTGTTTATTACTCTGTAATGCTGGGTAACAGCTCACTTTCATGGGATTCTGTTATGCTCCAATACACAGATCGTTCTGGCGCTGACTAGGGTTTATTAGAAGAAAACAATAACATCCAAGTGTACACAAAAATCATATTTGATTTTAGATTAAAGATTACTAGCCCTAGCGAAGTATCGGAAAGTTCTCCTTTATTGCTCTGAGGTAATCTTGCGAAAGTGTTATTCTATTCAAAAATTTTTCGAATTGGATGAAATTGGGGAATTCTCCGAATATAGAATAAAGATTATTTCTAAGTTTCTTTCAATCCAGATTCCTTAAATGATAAAAGATAAAGTAACTTTGCATACACCCAGCTTTGCACCTACCACCTATCGTGCTAGCAGTGACTAGTGAGGCAGCACGCCTCCCCTTACATACCTAGCTGATTATATACCACAAAACTGGCAGCTAACACTAATCTATTTTTAAATTTCAAGTATTTATGTACGTAAGTAAGAAAAAAACAAAAATCTCTTAAAAAGTAATTTTAGTAATTTTCAATTTTCTCGAAAACTATTATATATAAATTCATATAGGTAGTTTTCAGTTTTTGATAAAGAATAAATTAGAGCAACGGATTGTAGATCAAAAAATGTTTATATTACATTAAAAATTTGAAAAATAAACCATTAAAACTATTTTTATTTTTTTTTTTTGACAAATTTTGGTTTTAAAATTAGTTCTTTCGAAAACTATTATTTTTCTTTTTTGATTTAAAAACAAGCTATAGAATAGATTGTTAGCTTAAAAAAAATTTATCATACTTAATTTTAAGTATTACCGTTATTTTTAACTTCCCATAGAGAGTTATTGTAATCCCATTCGTAGTAGTCCGATTTTTCAAATTGAAATTTTTGACAAATCTGGACGTTTTATGGTTCCTAGAATCTAAATCCGTCATTTGTAGAGAGATGTCTGTGTGTGTGCGTGTGTGTACGTTCGTACGTATGTACGTATGTACGTATGTTCGTACGTTCGAGACCCCTTTTTTTGTTAACGGTATCTCGAGAATGAGTAAAGATATCAACACGAATTAAATTTTGTTCAATAGGTTATAACTTCATGAAATGCAGAAAAGACTTTTACAAAAATTTGTCTAACGGTTTTTTCACAATAGCAGTTTTTAAAAAAAGTTAAAATTTTAGTTTGTCGCAAATATCTCAGGAACGAATAATGGTATTGACTTCAAATAAATTTTATTGTGTAGATTGCAATGTGACACAGGTTTGGTATAAATTTGAAAATAATCTAACATACCGTTATTTTTTAAAAAAGTAAAAACTAAAAAAAAAATTTTTGGCGCGAAAATATACAATGAAGGAAAAATTATATCATCTTCAAAACAATTTTTAACTATGTGAAATGTAATATTTGACATCTGGTAAAATTTTTGAAGATATTGAATTGACAGTTTTTTTACAAAAAATAAAAAAGTGCAAAAAATTCTACTAAAAGTTGGTAAAAATTGTTTTTTGACTTGAATATCACGAGAATGGGCAACGATATTGACTTCAAATTTATTTTAGCTTAAACAAAATACAATTATTAATATACGCTACAATTTTGACAAATATAGAACTGACAGTTTTTTTACAAAAAATAAAAAACTTTAACAAAAATTTGCCGAAAAATGTCAAAAGTAGTTTCTTGACTTGAATATTTCCAGAGTGGTCAATCATTTTAAATTTGAATTTGTTTTATTTTTTGCATAATAGAATTGTAAACTTATGGTATATTTTTGACAAATGTCGAAATGACAGCTTTTTTTACTAAAATAAAAAACTTAAACTGAAATTTACAGAAAAGTGTCATAAATTGTTTTTCGGCTTAAATATCATCACTAGAAACAATGATATTGAGTTCAAATGTATTTTATTTTCAACCTACTCGTAATGGATTTGTCAATACCTAAAAAATGGTAAAATATTGACGAATATCAAATTTAAATTTTCACAATAAATACAGAACTAATAATATTTCTAAAAAAATTGGTAAATATTGTTTTCAGATTCAATATATCTGAGATTTTATATGTTAATAAAATTGTTATCAACTAACATCAAAAGTGAATCAATTATTATCAGGAACGCCAAGTTTTCAAATTATGCATAATGGGAAGTTATCAGTGTGGGTCGCACCCAGCCTCTTTTTTTTTTAATATATACAACAATACCGCCTGAACTATACGAATTATTACAGTTGGCATGAATATCAAACCATATCTGAGATTAAACAATTATGTCAACATTTATTTTAAGAGAATTTAAGTAAACTATACAAATATTAAAATTTGCTCGCATGCTTTGAATATTTTTATGTATTACCTATGTAAAGTTTAGAATGGTTTGGATTAGCATAGTTATTTTGATTGCTTGAGTAGTTAGTGTGTGGCTATACAATATGCAAGAAATATTTTATTTGTATTTTTGACTTCGTTGTAGACTTGTATTTTTTTAGCTTTTAGACATTTACAGGTTTTGTCTGTCAATAAATTTAGCCTACATCCAGAACCAACTTACATTTTCGTTCTTATTCCACCTACAAAACATTCGATGGAAGCATCATCGTCGATATGGAAAACGTAATCCAATTCAGTTTTTGCGTCTTCAACGTAGTTCATTTTCCGTTTCATCTCTTGTTCTTTTAAAACTTGGACCGTCACTGTGCCTGCAGGAACCCTGAAATTTTCGTTTTTGTCCAACCTGAGATTTGCAATATAGGCAAAAATGTCCAATGCTACCCCAAGTGTGACATTTCTTGTCCCTAGCAGGTCATTTAGGATCTTGAGAAAAATGCCTCTTATTTTTACACCTCCCACATGATCTTACGTTATCCCTTTTTTTTTCTTTTCGTATTTTTGTCTTACCTTCGTGTAGTTTCTCTTATATGTGATAACGTTTATCCCTTCTGATTTGGTTTTGTTACCATAACCTTCTAATACGCAGGTCGCAGGTGGCTTACAGAAAGAATTTTTCAAATTTCTCCCCTTCTTCTGGCCTAAGAAGTCTAAAAACGTGCCTCATATATAATTTGCTGTGCTTTGGAGAAAAATTCCCGCCTAGCTTCTGTATAGCCACCGAAAATACGTCATTTTCAGCAGTGGTGTCAATGTTGGCACCTGGGAGATTGTAAAAAACCTTTTGTAAAACCACCAAAGTGTAAAAGAGTTGCCCTTTTTTTTACGGAAATTCAATTGTTCCATTTCTCTCATCTCAAACCAACTGATGTACTATCTCCATCCAAAGAAAAACCTTCCAATGTTGGCAAGGGTTTGCCATTTCTAATTACAGTAGCGTAGTGAGTGATTTGCTGTTTTCTTCTCAAATCCATAATACGTGTCTTTCTCTTTAGCTCATGCTCATGCTGCATGTAAATTAGTAAACAAGCTTCACAATTTGCTAGTTCTCTTTTATTATTATTTTGCTATTTAGTTATTGTCATTTAACGCAAAGTCCATTTTCAGTTTAGTGAATGTAAGCATTTACAAAAATATCATACCGAATTGGATTTTTTTTCATATAATCTAATTTAGATTTTGTAACCAAAACAACCCAGTGTTTTAAATTTAATGGAGGGAATTGTTATATCCAAAAAATATAATATTTTTACATATATTTGTTTACCTTCTTTTTTCCAATTTATCGGAGGAAATAATTTTTTTTTTTCAATTAAATTAAATGGACAGAACTCTACTATTTCTAAGTTTTGCATGGATGTATGTAAATGTAAATTTAATTTTTTATCATTTATAATAATTAATGTAAATTTTATAATTTTAATCACAAATAATGAAATAAAGAACTTTGTCATAAAATTACTTGGGTTTTTCATCTTCATATATTTTCTTTAAAAAAAAAACGAGATCACTTCCGCATCCCAATAATTCACATACACAAAAATAAACACACAAAAAAAAATTAAATTGACGAACAACGCTTTTTTGTTTTTTTTAATTTCTTAACACATGCATAATTTTTATTAATTACACTTATTTTTTCACTAGTCGCCACTTGTAGTGTTCACAGGCTCGCCAACGAATGCATCCGCACAACACGAGGCTCGATCACCGGACACCGACTGATTCTGTGACTGTGTGTACATACATATACCTGCGCTCAAGACAGTGACAGGTATACCTCTCCAACTCCAAGCCGGTGTAGCGAGGGTACCTAACTTTCGTTAAGTAATGTAGTTCAGCTTACGCATACACTACAAAGAGAAAGAACAGTTTTAATGTCGTTAGAATGGTTGATACGAAGTACACCGGGTCATCTAGCAATTATGTAAAATTTAATTTAAAATTTAAATTGCCACATTTATATTCTATGATTGGCTTTAAAATTATTAATTAATTAGCTCGTCAGAAGTCTGTAAAATTATTTTCGATTTTTTTTCGCTATTAGCTGTATGTTACCTATTGAAAAACTTTACTTATAATAAATCACATTAATTTTTAAAAATCTTGGTTTATTATCTTAAGGCGTCCATTTGGGGCGGGACGAAGTTCATCGGGTCCTCTAGTTATATTTTATATTTTATTACCTAATATTTTTGAACACATTTGTTCGCCTTAGTATTAATTTACTTTTCTCTTTTAACTAGAACAAGAAGACAAATTTATAAAAAGCCATATCAATCGTCTACTAGAAGGAATTTTAAAAATTGATGAGGCTGCTGAACAAATCGCCCAACTACGAAATATAGTAACCGAACAAAAGAAAAATGTTGAAGCAGCATCCGCAAACTGTGAAGTAATGATGGTTGATATAGAATCATCAACTCAAAAAACAAATATCAAAAAGGCAGAAGCATCGGAAAAATCCATAGAAGTTGAAATTAAAGGCAAACAAATTGCAATTGAAAAAGCCGATGCAGAAATTGCATTATCTGAAGCAATGCCAGCACTTGAAGCAGCTAGGTGTGCTTTGGCTAATCTTGACAAATCCCAAATAACTGAAATTCGTTCGTTTGCAACTCCACCACCGCAAGTACAAGTTGTTTGCGAATGTGTTGCTATTCTAAAAGGACTGAAGGAAATTAATTGGAAGTCCGCCAAAGGTATGATGTCTGATGTAAATTTTCTTAGAACCTTAATGGAAATGGATTGTGAAGCGTTGACTGCAAGGCAAATCAACGCGTGTCGGGCGCATATGAAATCAGCCCCAGGCCTTGAAGATATGGAAAAAATATCACAAGCTGGGGCAGGACTTTTGGGTTTTGTTCGTGCTGTGATAGCTTTTTTTGAAGTTTTTAGAGAAGTAAAACCGAAGAAGGATCGTGTTGACGTACTTGTACAAGAACAAAACCTTCAACTAAAAACTCTTTTTAAGTTGAATAACGAAATAACTCAATTAGAGGATACACTAACTCTCCTTAATAGCAAGTATGCAGAATCAAATAGGCAAATGACAATGCTGACTGAAATGATGTACCAGGCCGAAAGGAGACTAGTAAGTTACCTGTTAATTAATGCATACAAATTAGACATCTATTTATGCAAATCATTTAAGATAATTTTAACTCTTAAATGGCCGTGCCACAAACGGTCACTGTTGAATAAGGGTTAGGGCTAGGTTTAATTTGCAACTTTAACCCCAAGTTTCACAGTGAAAGTTTAAACTTGAGTTCAGCTGAACCTTAAACGGTGGCGAGGCATTCAAGTTTATTATAGTTTAACTCACCCGGTTTCACAATGAAATCTGATATTCAGTTTAGTTGAACTTGGTCAAGTGCGTAATGTAACGTAACGTTTTTTATCAATCTTTGCTGCATAGGTTCAAATCTCATCCATTTTGCTTCATGGAAATGGAAAATGTAAAATAAAAAATACATATTTTTGATAATAAATCGAACCAAAAACTGAAAAATAAATAAAGTGTAAAAAAAACTAAAAAACGAGTTTTTTTTGCTTTAAGCATCAATCTACAAATGTGAAGAACAATTATAATGAACAAGAAATACTATTACTACCTATAGTAAGAAAGCTTGGAGCGCTCGATATACAAAAAATATGGCACAAGGCGCTTCCGCCGCCGCCGCCGCCGGACGCTTTTTCACTTGTTTAGTTTATGATGTGGTTTAAAATCGTGTTGTTTTCAGATTTTTCTTTCTTTCTCTGAATTAAGAAAATCAAGAAAAATAACGAATATGTGCTAAAAAAATTAAAAGCACGATTAAATTTAAATAAATAATATTTTCCGAAAAAAGCTAGTATTTCACAACGTTGTAAAACATTTTTCTCAGAAAATTTATTCTATCAAATTCAAAGAATTCTGACTTCAAGGTATAAAATAAACTGTGAAACCGAATAAATTCCGCCACGTGAAACTGGGGGTTAAAATTAAAAACTTAACTTTTAAAATTAAAAACAAACAATTCTTCTAGTATGCTTCAGATAGACTTATAAATGGCCTTATTTCTGAACGAAGTAGATGGAGTCAAGCAATCGTAACCTATGGAGACAAAAAAAATAAACTTGTCGGGCAGTGTCTAATTTGTTCCTCATTCTTGGCTTATACTGCCCCCTTTACATGGGAGTTCCGCAAAAAAATGATATATTCCGACTGGCTCAGTGATTTACAAAACCGAGATATTCCTATAGCTGATAACATCGACTTAGCAAAATGTTTATCTACAAAAGTAGAAGTATCTGATTGGATATCCAAGGGCTTGCCTCCAGATGAACTTTCTATTCAAAATGGAATTTTAACTGTTCGCTCATCACGTTTTCCACTTTGCATTGATCCTCAAGAGCAAGCTCTCAACTGGATTAAAAATAGCGAGGCACAAAATAACCTAAAAATTATATCATTTAGTGACCCAGATTTCTTGAAACAAATTGAATCATCCATAATGTATGGGATTCCTGTATTATTGCAAGATGTTGATGACTATGTTGACCCGATTATAGATCCTATATTAGAAAAAAAAATCCAATTTGCAGATGGTCGAAAGTTTGTTATCCTTGGAGATAGGGAGGTTGATTACGATGAAAACTTTCGGATGTATTTAACTACGAAATTGGCCAATCCCAATTTTGATCCAGCAGTATATGCAAAAGCTATGGTTATCAATTATAATGTCACGAACTCGGGACTTGAAGATCAACTTTTAAGTGTAGTAGTTTTATGTGAACGGCCAGATTTAGAGGAACAACGTGAACAGCTTATACTGCAGACAAGTGAAAACAAGAAAATATTACAGCATTTGGAAGATTCATTACTTCGAGAACTTGCCACTTCGACAGGTAATATGTTGGATAACATTGAGTTAGTTAATACATTGGAAAACACCAAAAAAAATTCAACTAACATAGCAAACCAGTTAAAATTATCCACTGAAACTGTTCGTGACATTGAGAAACTAAGAAACTTTTATCGTCCAGTTGCTAAGAGAGGAGCAGTTCTCTTTTTTATATTATCTGACATGTCAACAGTCAGCTCTATGTATCAATATGCTCT
This sequence comes from Scaeva pyrastri, assembly GCA_905146935.1. Classification (NCBI taxonomy): domain Eukaryota; kingdom Metazoa; phylum Arthropoda; class Insecta; order Diptera; family Syrphidae; genus Scaeva; species Scaeva pyrastri. Next base: position 48,153,743 of record LR989929.1, read on the forward strand.
CAATTCCTTTTTGGATGTGTTTGTTTATTCTTTAAGGAAATCTTTTCCCGATCCGATAATCTCTAAAAGAATCGCAAATATTATTAAAACATTAACTGAAAACGTTTATTCTTTTGGCTGTATGGGTATTTTCGGAAGACACAAACTTTTATTTTCATTTCATTTGGCAACCAAATTGGAACAAATTGATGGACATCTAACACAATCGGAGCTAGACTTTTTTATCAAAGGGTCAGTTTCATTGAAAAAATGCGGAAAAACTTGCCCTGTATCATGGATATCGGAACAAAATTGGAAGAACATCTGTACTTTATCAAATGATTTTCCAGAACATTTCGATAAACTTTCTGAACACATCGAAAGTCATTTATATGATTGGGAAAAGGTGAATAAAAATATAATTATGTTTTAATTTTCTAGTTGTTGTATCTTGAACTCACCGTTCCTCTGGTTTTGTCATTTATTAAAAAAAAAAAGTTATGATATTTCTTTAGAAAAAGATAGATAATAATTTGTAGGTAATGTTGTACCATTTTTTATTTCACCCCAAATTGATTTCATTAATCAAACCTTACAATAGTTTACAAAAAAAAATAAAAAAAATAATAATTTTAAATAATCTCACAAACGAATTTAACTTCCAGAATCAAATCCCTAGTTTTCACCCTATTTAGAAAGATCTTTTGTAATTTTTGAATCAAAATCGGTTATGTTTAGAAAAATCGCGCGATTTTATTTGATTATTTTCAGAATCTTGTAAAATATAAAAATCTTTTTTTTTTGATACTGTCGAAATGATATTATAAGGATATTTTGTTTTAAGTGTTCAAATAAGATAATAGGAAATTTCCCAAATGTTCCCTTAAATTTATGTGAAATTTCCTTACCCAGTTAAAAAAGTAACAATTTCGGATAAAATTCCTTGCAAAAAAGTATATCTGGTATCACTAACACGAATGATAAAAGGGAACTGTCAAAATAATTCGGGAAAAGAGCCATTTTTGTGTGAATTTTGTATGGATAAGTAAAACTTTGAAAATAAATTAAAAATACAAATAAATGTTCCTTCGCCCTATAATTGCGACTAATATAATATTTTTTTGCGAATATCTATAGCGTGAAAATACAATAAAGGAACGTTCAGCCAAAGAAATTAACATAGTTATTAATTCATGGTCCAACCAATGAACGAAAAATGATATCAACTATCAATATAATTATTTACTAGTTTAAATAACGTTTTTGATATCGGGTAAGATTATCGAAAATATTAAATTGACTGTTTTTTACAAAAAAATACAAAAAATCTATTAAAAAGTGGTAACAAAATGTTTTTCTATTACTATATTTCCAGGGCGGGTTTCATTTAGTATGAAAAATATTAATTTCTTAAAATTGTATTCAATTAGTAAAATCAAACCTTTCTATTCGCATAATCAAAACGTCAGAACATGCATACTGATTTTTCGCTTGCTATACTCCACCCAATAAACATCTGCTACGAATGGCTTGAAATCACTATCTAAATTTCACTATTTGCTACTCTCAAAAATGAATCATCACACTATACCAAAACAAAAGAATCGAAACGAATACACAATTGAATTTTTTTCTTCAATTCACCGAATACAGCGAGTGTACATCGAACACATCACATCAAACACACCAAGATAACTTATTATTATTATTATTATTATTATTATTATTATTATTATTATTATTATTAGTATTATTATTATTATTATTATTATTATTATTATTATTATTATTATTATTATTATTATTATTATTATTATTATTATTATTATTATTATTATTATTATTATTATTATTATTATTATTATTATTATTATTATTATTATTATTATTATTATTATTATTATTATTATTATTATTATTATTATTATTATTATTATTATTATTATTATTATTATTATTATTATTATTATTATTATTATTATTATTATTATTATTATTATTATTATTATTATTATTATTATTATTATTATTATTATTATTATTATTATTATTATTATTATTATTATTATTATTATTATTATTATTATTATTATTATTATTATTATTATTATTATTATTATTATTATTATTATTATTATTATTATTATTATTATTATT